>JANAVB010023800.1:14962514-15562514 GCA_029216955.1 Iris pallida | reverse complement strand
GATGCGGCAAACCCTTGAAGACTACAACTTAAGTTTCAAGCACATACCTATTTTCTGCGATAACACTAGTACCATTATTCTGACCAAGAACCCTATCTGTCACTCATGTACTAAAACAGAGATTAGACATCACTTTTTGTGTGATCATCAACAACAAGGCACGATTAATTTAGAATTCATAGACACTGAACATCAGCTAGCAGACTTCTTACCAAACCACTGGCCGAAGAGCGCTTCAACTTTCTTTGTCGTGAATTAGAAATTTTGGATGAAATGGTCATTAAATAAATTGGCCTACGTAAATAATGATTATGACATATATCTTTATGGTGACTTTGCTATGGGTACAAGCCAAAAGGGTCCTTCTACAACAAGGCGTAAAAGCCTAAGCGACACGGTGCACTAGTCTTCGGACTATCGCTAGCTGGGATCCGACCCCTACAGCTACCCCATGGTAGTTTCATCGTAATGGTCGTTGTCATAAATCCTTATTTATTATGGTTTAATTTCATTTATGACTTAGTTAATTCAAACTTTCAAAATTCTATTATTTTTATCAAAAATTTGCCATTTTTAAACTTCCTGTGTTCTGTGCCCATAGAGGCAGAGTTCGGGACGACTCTGCCCCACACAGAGTTCGGGCCGAACTCTGTGTCCTTGGTCACAGAACCTTCAATGCTTCTCAGATCCATTGTTTTGATCCGACGGTCCAGATTTAACTCGCTTGGCTGCTCATAAACTCCTTAAACCCGAGAGCAAACCCTCTCTCTCTCACTTTGTTCTTCTTCTTCCTTCCTCCAAACACAATTTTATCAAACCCTAACCCTAGAAACTCACTTTAGGGCTCTTTTTCTTCCAAACTCAAGATCTCAAGCTTTTGGGAGGATCTCTTCCATCTTTTCTCATTTGTGTGAGGTATAACTTCATATTCTTCTCTATTTCCTTTCAATTTTTCAAATTTTCCATGTCTCCAAGATTCTTTGGAAGAGGCAAGAGAAGAAGGAGTGAAGGTGGATCATCTTCTAATCCTCCTCCTCCTCTTGCTCCTCCAATCCATCCACTTTTTAATCTACCACAACCTCAAGACCCCAACTCATTCAATGAACAAATTTTTGTACATTGGAGGCTTCTAATGAATGGTTTGCCGATTTTCGTTCACGGAGTGTGTATACGGGTCATCCGATTAATTTTACTATATTTTTGGCTTATGATTCATTGTTCCATGATCTTTGTTTAGATGAATTAGTTTCTACATCATCTATTATCTATTTGAATGCTATCCAATATTCTATTGTAATCTAACCTTTGACGACACACGAATCTATTCTCGTGTCGCCGGTATCGACATTACTTTTGATGATTTTGAGCTTGCGGAATATCTTGAGATCCCGGAACCCAATTCTTGGAGAAACTTGTCGATGCCCACATGTTTCAATTTTCGATGGATCGTCAGTTGAAAGTTTCAAGGATGATTTGTGAACTCCCAACAATCGTCCATGCAAACTACAGGCTAAATATCTTAACCCGTATTTCTATGAACTTTATCATATCATTTTCTCTACGATCTTGCCCAAAGCAGGATCGACCGATGAAGTATCTTATATTGAGATCTATGCACTTTATCATCTCCACTTCCATGTCCCTTTAAACTTTTCGTGCACTATGATGGACTGGATGATTAATGCATAGAAAAGACCTCGATCTTTGGTCTATGCCCTCTATTTACCGATAATTTTATGTGCGTTCCATATTTTCCTTGATGAGTGACAGTTCCTTCCTGTCCCTGCCTATCTGTCTAAGGCACGACGACTTCTAACAGCTGTTGAGTCTCCTGCTGAGTCAGAGCATTCCAAGCCTGATGCTCAGGTTGATCCTCCTTCTCTTGGACTACCTGCGCCCGAGCCACCTGCTACTCTTGAGTCCATTCAGGCTATGCTGCGTGATTGTTTCCGCTTGAAGGACGATCGCTAACTCAGATGGACTATCGCACCACCTTACAGATGACGGTTATCAGTAACACCCTACATGAATCCAGTACTCCATGGCTACTCATCCTACGGTGTCTTACCCTATGGTACGAGACCCTTCTCGCAAAAGTTATCGTATCGACGACACCTGGGTCAGAAGATTTTGGATCCAAATGTCGTGTTTGTTGATCCTCGTCACTCTGCTAGCGACCCATCTGACTCTGCTAGACCTTTCCTTGCGCCAGGACGGCCGTGGTCCATTTTATGATGTTGCTGATGCTTAGAATTTCTTTTGTTTATGCACTTTGTCTTTTCATTCAGTGTTATGTAGTTAAACTCTTTGCTTTGTACTACTGTATGATTATATGGCTTCTATTTGGATTATTTACTAGTTATCTCTTACGTTTGATATGAGCCTTGGTTGTGTGATTGCATATTTTCACCATAGTTATGTTTATGGGGGAGCTTCTATTTCATTTTGCTAAATGTCAAAGGGGGAGAAATCTGTGATATTTGCTTAACCATTTTTGGATAAATACTTGTGCTATATTGTGCTGCACTTGTGCTATATTGTTTGGACTAGTACTTGTATCAGGACTTCTCAATTTATGGGGGAGCCAATTGTCCATCTACGGGGAGCCATATATGTGTCCAGGTATGAATGTTGCGATACGCAAATATCACAATTTTGTCAATTATCAAAATATGTGAGATTATTGACCCAAACTGGATCGCAGTCAACCTAATCTTGATAATTAACAAATTGATATTTGATATGATCCAACTCGACACATAAATCTTCATCAAAAGCTACAAATCAACGACTATCACATATCAAGTCAGACAATCATCATCGATGACTGCTCGACGAATGTTGCTGGAACTTGTCATCGGAAGTCTATAATTTTTATACTTTTATTGAGTCTGGACTATTGTACATTGAGTCACACTGAGTACCTCAACCATAGCCTAGATAACCAAAAAGCCCCATAAAACAAAAAGCCAAGCTGCCAAACCCCAACAGCCCATGTGCATTCTGTCTCCAAGGAGGCAGAGTTCGGGCCAAACTCTGCCCCCACACAGAGTTCGGGCCGAACTCTGTCTCCTAATTTTAGGAGCTAATTTTTAGGGATTGCTCATTACAAGTTGTCCAACGGCCATAATTTTTGAATTTTGGACAGAGTTCTGGCCGAACTCTGCCTCCAAAGACTAGTATTTAGGCACCCTTTTCTCCCATTTCAAATCATCCAATCTTCTCTTATCTTCTACTCTTATAGCCTATACATCCTAAAGAGCCATACTCATTTCATCTACTTGCAACAAAACTTTCCAAGCCTACAAGGTGCTCGGTGCAAGCCAACTAGAAGTTTTTGTGCAAGAGTCTTGAAGAAGTCACTTGGAAAATTCCAAGTTTCGCCTCAGCGATCTTTCAAGAAGTTGGCGTGCTCTTCTGTGTAAAGGCATGTGGTTGTAAAGCTATTTCACAAATACTGGATTTCAATCCTGAGCTAGAGTTCTTAGGCCTGGACTAGTCCTCCACGAGGGAAACCAGGTTAAAATTACTGTGTCTGTGTACGTATGCTTTCTGATCTTTATTTAATTTTCACAATTATACTCTAATTAATTATTTACTAGTTGGGATTGAATAGAGTTAATTTTTTAATTAATCATTTTTGTCATAAGTACTATATTCACCCCCCCCCCCCTCTAGAGTTGCCTACACGTACTTCACCACTATGAAGAAAAAAGGAATTATTGTAGCGCTCACAATATTTCTCTCCTTAATCCCAAAAACTTCCTACCACAAAGATAATGAAAACCTCTCTCTCTCTCCCTCTCTCTTAACTCTTGTGTTGGATATATTCAACATCTTCTATTGAGCACAAATTAATTTATTACAAAAGGAATCTTAGGCCCTTCATATGACATACCATGTGTCTTTATATAAAAATTCAATCCTGTGTATGATTGACAAACTTTTCATACTAGAACTCATTGACTAGTACGACTAGGACTTTACTCCAATCCAATCATATGTGTGCGCCAGACAAGTGAAAAATGGTCATGGACTTGTTCTTGTCCACCATTTTCCTTCGTATCTCCACCTCGATAAGGTTTTGCCACAAAATCGAGTTGACACACTTCTCCACCTACATCTTTACCAAATCAGCCACTCGTTAATCCCGTCCCTAAGGACTCTCCAGCCATAGGAATAATTTGGAGTAAGTCTAAACAATATTGGAACTTAGCTCTAAGAACAACCTTAGTCAACATATCAGCAAGGTTGTCCTTGGTATGCACCTTTTCAAGCACAATATCATCGTCTACAATCTCTCGTATGAAGGGGTAGTGAACATCAATATGCTTAGTCCCTACGTTATGGACTTGATTCTTTGCCAAGTGGATAACTCTCATGCTGTCACAATGCACATCAACTACATCTTACTTTACCCTCAAGTCATCAATTAAGTTGCAGGCCATCGGTCCCCTTTCACTCCCTTTGTCACTGCCATAAACTTTGCTTCCATAGTCAAGGCAGCCGTAGCCTGCAACATACACCTCCAGCTGATTTGTGCACCAAGTAGAACAAACACGTATCCAATTGTTGACATGCATATATCCAGATCGCCAACATATTCTAAATCTTTATATCTACCAAACTGACTAAATACTCCACCAAAGAGTAATCCCATGTCAATGGTGCCCTTCAAGTACCCGAAAATCCACTTCACAGCCTCCCAGTATTTCTTCTCTGAATTATTCATACAACGACTAACCACACTTATGGCATGTACAATGTCTGGTTGAGTACACACCATAACATACATCAAGCTGCCAACTGTACTCGCAAAAGGAACTAAAGTCATGTTACCCTTCTCCTCATCTATAGTAGGGGATAACTTCTCTGAGAGTCTAATGTGACCAGCCAAGGGAGTAGAAACAAACTCTGCATCTCCCATGCCAAAATATGCAATGATTTTATTAATGTAGGACTTTTGAGATAATGACATTCTTCGTTTCTCCCTCTCACTTTTAATTTCCATTCCTAAAATCTTCTTGGCCCGTCCTTCATCTTAAACTCAGAGCTAAGTTGAGGCTTTAGTTTATCTACCTCTACCATGCTTTTTGAATCAATAAGCATATCATCCATATAATACAATAGATAAATATTGAAAGCACCCTAGAGGTGGGGTGAATAGGGTCAAGCTTACTAATCAATCACAATAAGATTGCTAATGGACAATTTAAAGATTAAGAGTTCAAGAGAAGAAGCAATAAAAATACCAAAACCTGATGAATTATGGTATCCTTCCTTGTGGCAATCCAGTCACGAAACTCTCTCCGACTTTAATCCATTATTATCAAAATAATTACAATGGGAGCTTTGATCTGAAGGCTAACCAAACTTCTTACACGAGAGCTTTGATCCGTAGACTCTCCAACTTCAATATAAGAGATTTGATTCGAAGAATCTTCGACTTCACAACAAAGCTTTGATCCGAAGGCTCTTCGACTTCAACCTTTTTACGAGAAGGTTTTGATCATCTTACGACAAGATAAAGATCTAACTTTTACAACACAAGATTACTCTAACACAATTTATGGATAGGCAAGTGAAAACATTGGTCGAGTTGTTTGCGGATAGGTTTTGGTAGATTAGAAATTTTTAGGCTCAAAGCATCAACCATGAATGAAGGGGTTCAAGGCTATTTTTAACCAAAGAAAGAGCAAGGGCAAATGAACAACTTCCTGTCAGCGGTCGGATGATCCGTTGGTCATCCGCGGACGTTCGTCGGATCTTCTGCCTACAGCGTGGAACGGCTAAATATAGTCGTTGGAATCAGTAATAGGAGAGGTTCTGAACGTTGGACTGCAAAAGTTAACAATTCAGATTATCCGTCAAAATTCGCAGAATTTTACGTCCAGTAGATTTCAGAAGGTTTTTGTGGTCCATTCGGATCATCCCTCGGTGTTCCGGGGAGATTCGTCGGATCTTCCGAATAAGTGCCCAAAAGTGATTCTGGATTATTATCTACCATGGATTTCGATATTGCCATCCAATTTTTGTGTTTATAATAATTTCTAAGACACATTACAGACTCCAGTTATACTATAGCAGGTGCAGGCTTCTTCAAAGTCTTGAAATGATGATGACTTGGCATGGCTTCTTTACTTGATAGATGATGACATTTTTCCTTGATGACAACTATCCGTAGATATCCACATTGTGAAATCTAAATACCTTTCGGGGGACTTCGTCCCCGAATTCCCGCGATGGATGCTGCCCCCCTCAAATCTCGTCCATTGACCGGGCAGCAGAACCCCCAAGTACATGGCTTTGGAGGTGTCGTCGTGCGGTTCAGAGAAATCTTGTGGGATACCTTTGTCTTTGGACCGTCATGATTTCTTCATTGCATGTCCATGTTGATCTTGATTATTGCTTTTCTGCATATACTTGTTAGACAAACAAAGCAATATATGTAGTAGCAAGTATGATAAAAATTAATGCACATTAAGACTATGCTATGTTTAAGTATAAAAACTATAGTGATCGCATAAATATTAGTGATATCATAGTATTAAACTTAATCGAATAACCACAATCGAAAATATAGTTTTGATTATAGCAACTCTGTTATATTTAAGATATATATATATATATATATATATATAATAAATGCTCATACCACTAATATGTAAAACAATAGGCATATATCACTAAGAGGTATAAGTATAAGTAGAGATGTTATAGTGATTGTATGATGATTAGTGATAATTTAATGCTAAACTTAATTAATTTAACATATTTATATGATACAACTATTGGACTAAAAATATACTCATTTTTTATTATGACAAACCGGTTAAGTTTGACACAATAGATGCATGTATCACCAAGGTATAAGCAGACATAAGCATATATCACCAATAGCATGTTACTTAAATACTTCTACCTATTTTTATAAACATACGAATATATACCTAACTTACTTCGCTCCCTTTGACATGGTCAAAAATAAGCTCCCCGTACTAAGATATAAAATAAAATCAATCTTGAGCAAATAAATCAGAGCATGAGGAGGCATCGACAATCATGATAAAGATATACTAATGAAAGCAATGGAAGAAGAGTGTTAATGTCACGACCCGCTCCTAAATAATCGGACACTAGTCGGACACGCCCAGCCTTCGTCGCTAGACACGACGAAGTAAGCTATACCAAACTAGGAAAATCTAACCAGATAAACATAATGTACACAATCACAACATCTATACACGATCCCAGGATGATCACTATAATCCACAATTCTATATATCATAAATGTACTAGTCAACAGGAATGAAAATGTACTATAAACTCTAGAACAATATCTAAGAGTTGATCTAAACAGTCTAAACCTGAAGCCTCTAGCTAAGTCATGTCTCCATCCTGCTCAGCTAAAATCCCGGACTCAGACCCATAAGGTGGAATGATATCCTGCAAGTATACCTGCAACATATCTAGTCAGGAGCGGAGAAAAGCACAGTTCTAGATAATGAATAAGACATCATGATATGAAAGTACAAGGGAACATGGTATGTAAAGCAAAAGAAAGAACATGGTGTATAAGCACATGAAAGAACATGGTATGTAAGAACATGAAAGAACATGGTATCACATGGTATAAGCTCAGGAAATACAGGAACTAAGTACAAGAAATATCACCTGAACATGTGTGCACAATGTTTGAAATATAACTGATTATGTGACCGGCTAGGGGTAAGCACATGAAAGCACATGAAAGTACATGAATGGTATGGCTTAGGACCCGCGTGCACGATGCGGGCCTAAGCTAAACACACCTAAGTTGTTTCTTGGGTTTGGTCACATAAACAGTATATTCCCCTCCCCAGGTACAAGTAATAAGAACAAGGAACATGAGCACCAAAAAACATGTCGTGTCACAGTGTGTCAACAAGGAAGCACATGATATAATGATATATGACCATAGAATGTACTTGCCTTGCTCCAGGAAAGTACGGGTGAAGATCGGAGCTAGATGTCCTCATGTCCAATTTTAATAGATACAATTTTGTTAACATCTAAATAATTACTGACTAACCAATTACAGTTTATTATCCTGCCTTAAATATGTGATGTAATAACTAACCCATGTTTAGTCACTAAGGTTGTAAGTTTATAAATATGTGGTTCACTTTACAAGTAACACAACTAAAATTTATAAGGGAAATATATAAGCAACAGTCAAGGTAATCTAAACCTTATGTGAAACTTAATTTTAAATCAAGGACTGAAATGAACACAGGTTACATCAATCTTTAGGATTGAAAGGCCAACCTCTACTAATATCTATCCTTACACAAGGACTCAAATAGGGATTCATTTCTAGTGTAACAATACTTACATTGAGATTAGATTCCCAGGTTCAATGGGAATGGACCAATATGGCACAGGCATCCAAGTTCATTAGGTTCCCAGTTTACATTGAGATTGTTCTCAGGTTCACTAACTTATTTAAACAGTGCTCAAATTTATCAATTTGAACCAAGACAGAGATAAGTAACTCTATCATCCTTCATAATATCTAGTCTATATATTACTGTGATGATAAACTGCCTACTTCAAAATCCAGGTTAATGGGAATTCAGTCCCAATCTATGCTGAAGTTCTAGGTTACCCAATCTATCAAGACAGTGAATAAAATCCCAGATTCAACCATTCCTCAATATTCATATGCAGTTCAGGTTTAAGTGACCATACTGACATGAGTTCCCAGTTTACACTGATACAACTACTCAGGTTTAACTGAGATATAATCTCTCAGGCTCAACTAAGATTACCGCTCAGGATAACTGAGATTTACTTCTCAGTTTTCCAATGGACCAGGGCAATAGATGAGCCATAATACTGTATATGAGGTCCCAGGTATAGAAATTGAACTGAAATAGTATAATGCTTGCAAAGAACATATAAATTCAGGTTAATGGGTTTGTACTTCAACCAACTTTACCCTCCTAAATTTGAATTGATCCACATTCTCAGGTTCAATTAAAAACTGAACTGAGAATCAACAAAGTCCTACTCTCGCCTAATACTGTATATGCATTCTAGTTGAACTAAAAATGCATTTACGTTAGTTCAGTTTTCACTGAACTAAGTCAATGCACATGCAATCAGGATCAAGAAGAGTCAGTCATTGCACAGGTTATTAAGGTTCAATTGAACCTGAGCATTTCATGAGAGCCCAGATTCAGTGATGAATCACTGATGAGTTCTCATTCTTAGGTTCATATATTTTGAAACAAGACAGGAGTGTACATCCCCAGGTTTAACAATAACTCAGCATGTAAATCGCTTAGTTAAATAAGATGAACCCATATTGATGTGCAAACTCAGTTAAATAGAATGCCTCCACACAGCTACATGAATTCTCAGATTTATACTGAGATTTACTTCTCAGGTTCACCAATGGCCAGGGCAGTGATACAAATTCTTAGTTCAATGAATTGAATCTAAATTTGCGAATGGAACTTCAGTTAAGTAAATGTATCACCACTCTCAGGTTTGGTAACATGCTAAAATGAGTTCTCAGCTTCAATTAACAGAGTACAGTCTCAAGTTGGATGACAAAACTAAAATAAGAATTTTTATTTTAGATATCAACTTTGAGAACTGATTAAGACACCGGATAAAATAAAATGGATTGGGTTTCAGTTCACTAGCTCAAATCGAACCCTGTATATAACAGTCTCCAATAACATGAACAAACATTCTCAGGTTCAGTGACCAACAAGGTATGAAGTCTCAGGGGTCATAAAACTGTTCCTGAGAACTCAGTCCATATATATTCAGATATCAGTTCAATATGGGACTGATATCTTCAGTCCAAAACCATGACTGATACATTCTTATAAACATCTCCAGTATAACTACAATCAAAAATTTATATTATCAAATAAGGGTTTGTTGGCCCAATGATTGTATCATGTTTTTGAATATGGTTAATAGGTTAAGTTTAGCATTTCATTATCACTAATCTTCATACTATCACTATAGCATTTCTACTTATACTTATATCTTTGGTGATATGTGCCCATTGGTTTACATCTTAGTGATATGAGCTTATCTATCTTAAATTTAATTGGGTTGCCAAAATCAAAACTATGTTTTTGATTGTGGTCATTCAATTAAGTTTAATCATTCTGATATCACTAACATTTATGCCATCACCTTAGCACTTATACTTAAACTTTGCATAGTCCTAATGTGCTTTAATTTATCATACTTGCTACTATGGATATTGCTTTGTTCGTCTAACATGTACATGCAGAAAAGCAATAAGCAAGATCAACGTGGACATATGAAATGAAGAAATCATGGTGGGCCAAAGACGACGGATCCCACAAGATTTCTTTGAACCACCCGATGACATCTCTGGAGCCACGCACCGGGGGTTCCGCTGCCCGGTCAGCGGACGGGGTCGAGGGCAGCGCCCCTCGTCGGGGTTCGGGGCGAAGCCCCCGAAAGGTATTCAGTTTTCGCAACTGGATATCTTTGGACAGCTGCCGCCAAGGGAAAAAGCCAGCACCTATCGAAGGAAGAAGCCAAGCCATGCCATCATCATTTCAAGACTCTGAAGAAGCCTGCACCTGCTACAGTATATCTGGAGTCTGTAATGAGTCTTAGGAACCATTGTAAACACAAGAAATGGATGGCAAAATCGAAAGCTAGGGTAGATAATAACCCAGGACAATCTTCGGAATCCTGGCGGATAATCCGGCGGATCTTCGCAGAAATCCGCGGAAGATCCGAATGGTCTCACAGAATACCTTCTGTGAGTGTTCGGATTATCCGGCGGAAAACCGCGGAATTCCGACGGATTTTCCGCTATATGACCGTTTGCATTCCAACGGTCGGATTTTACGAACGATTGATCCCAACGGCTCTTTTTATAGCCGTTGGACTATTCAGGCGGATGATCCGGCGGATTCCGCAGAAATCCGGCGGATGATCCGTCAGCCTGAGAAAGTTGCATTATTGCACTTTCCTTTGCTTTGGTTATAAATAGCCTTGAACCCCCTTCATTCAAGGTTGATGCTTTGAGCCTAAAAATTTCTAAACCACCAAAGCTTATCCACATACAACTCTACAAAGCCTTCATTTGCCATCTACAAATTGTTTAGAGTTATTGAGTTGAAAAGTGAGATCTTCATCCTTTTGTATAAGGAGATCTAAACCTATTGTGAAAGGTTGAAGTTGGGGAGTCTTCGTATCCAAACTCTCGGTTGAAGTTGGAGAGTCTTCGTATCCAAACTCTCGGTTGAAGTTGGCGAGTTCTTCGGATCCAAACTCGTGTTGAAGTTGGCGAGTTCTTCGGATCCAAACTCGTGTGTAACTATTTACTCAAATAGTGGATTAAAGTCGGAGAGAGTTCCGGGACTGGACTGCCTCTTAGGAGGATACCAGGATACATCGGGTGTCGGTATTGTGTTTGCTTCTTCTCTTGCACTTATATTTTTAAATTGCCAATTAGCTTGTGCTAAGTGCTTGATTAGTTAGCTTGACCCTATTCACCCCCCCCTAGGGTTTCTACAGGGTTTACCTGTAGTATGTTGATATGTATCCCTGAGGCCAAATTAAAGGATGGACACGAATTTTGTATCCGAATTGAATTAGGATTCTCTGCAATATTTCATCGAACAAGAGTTTGTTTATAGAAGGAAAATTTGGGACATCTCCTCTACCACATTCCCTACTGGATACCACTTCTTATCGACTCAAATACCTATTGCTTAAGAACAGAACACAATTCTATACTAACTACTTCGATCGAACAGAAACTAATAAAATTGGAAGAACTCACCTAAAGATTAAATCAATAGAAAAAGAGATCACAGAATCCAGACTTCGAGAATCCACCGATCGCTCGTCGAAGAAATTACTCATGAACACAAAACCATCCTGATCACTACAGAGCAACATCACTAGAGAATGATCCAGATTCAGATCTAGATCGGATCACAAACCGATCCCAAAAGCCAAATTGAAAATTCATGATGAATGTCCAAATGAAGAACTCAACTCACCTAGATCCTCTGTAAATGAATTTCTATTGAAGATTGATGTCAGGAATTGTTAGATCTCGACGACGTCAAGAAATTAAATCTCAAGAAGAAGAATAACAGGCTTCAATGTCGTCGTTGCAACTCAACCTTGATGATCTCATAGCTCCGGTCCCCCATAGCCATGGCTGTTGCCACTGTCCTTCAATGTTGAAATTTGGAGAAGAAGGAGTGAAGAAATAGAATGGATGGAAATTGTTCCTCCAAAATTCTGAAGAAAGAAAGAGAATAGCAAGGCCTCTTATATAGGCAGTTACACATGATGTGGGAAAAAAATTTGGAGGGAAAGGAAATGGGGTTTGTTGCTGCACATCGCAGCTAGCCGAAGTAGCATGAAGAGGGATCTCTGCTCCTTAAATTGAATTAAAATTCAAATTGAGTTTAAGTATATGATAAGCTAACTTGGGCCATTCAACAGCCCACAATAATTAATAAGAACCCAATTGTCTATTGAGAAGAGCCCAAATGAATGGGCTGAGGAAATAAATTAGTTTAAAAAATATAAATTCAAGAAAATCAATTAGGGTTTATATGAATGAACAAAAAATCCCTGAGAAGTGGAGTTACAAATATTCCCTCCTAGAAAAATTTTGTCCTCGAAATTCAAAACAACCAATAAAATAAAAAATTTCAAACAACTCAACTCAATTATTCAATGCAGGTCTTTTATTAAACTAGGTAAAATTCTAAACAGAGTACAATCCAATCAAACAAATAAATCGGGATAGCGTTCCCGCATCTCGTCCTCGTGCTCCCATGTGGACTCTCCCGGAGAGTGGTGTCTCCACATGATGCGGACTAGTGAAATAGTCTGGTTCCGTAAGCGCTTCTCCCTCCGATCAAGGATCTCCACTGGCTGCTCCTCGTAAGTCAATCTCGGACCCACCTCTAGCTCTGAAAAGTTTACCACATGGCTTGGGTCCGGAATGTAGCGTCGAAGCTGAGACACGTGGAAGACGTCATGCACTCCTTCCAAGCTAGCTGGAAGCGCTAGTCGATATGCCACCTGGCTAATCCGTGCAGTCACGTCGAAAGGCCCGATGAATCTCGGACTGAGCTTCCCGCCTATGCCAAAGCGAATGACACCCCTAGTCGGCGAGATTTTTAGGAACACTCTATCTCTAACCGCGAACTCCAGTAGCCGTCTGCTGTTGTCCGCCCAGTGCCTCTGTCGATCCTGTGCAACTCTGAGACGCTCCCTGATCAGTCTGACTTTCTCGGCTGAGTCTACCACCATCTCTGGCCCAAGCAAAGCTCTCTCGCCAACGTCGTCCCAAGATAAAGATGTGCGACATCTCTGCCCATATATCACCTCAAACGGGGTCATCTCGATGCTAGCCTGATAACTATTATTATAGGCAAACTCCACTAGATGAAAATGATCCTCCGAGCCGTCGAAATCAAGTGCGCAAACCCGCAACATATCCTCCAGTGTCTGAATGGTCCTCTTGGACTGTCCGTCCGTCTGCAGATGATAGGCGGTGCTGAACTTCAACTGTGAACCCAAGCATAGCTGTAGACTCCTCCAGAAGTGTGATATGAAACGGATATCTCTGTCTGAAACGATGCTCACCGACACCCCGTGAATCCTCACGATCTGACGCATGTAGAGGTCTGCAAGCTTCTCGGTCGATAACCCAACCTTGAATGGAATGAGATGAGCAGACTTCATTAGTCTGTCCACGATAACCCAAATAGCATCCTTGCTACTGGGTGTACACAGTAATCCAGAGATGAAGTCCATGGTGATATGCTCCCACCAAACATACTCTCGCAGATCCTTATACATGAACCAAACCAAGTACACGAAGGATTTACTGAAAAAGAACGACTTCGACAATGTAAAGCCAGTCGACCACCAAAACTATCAAGGTATGATTGGTAGTTTACACCAATGGCTACATCAACTGCTAGTCCCCTGATATTATGTTTAGTGTTTGCATTTATGCATGATATCAAGCTAATCCTAAGGAATCACAAATATGCATTGTTAAGCGTATCTTTCGATACCTTAAAGGAACTTCTATAGTCGGCTTATGGTATCCCAAAACCACATATTATGACCTAATCGGTTACTCATATGCTAATTTTGCTGGATGCAAAGTAGACAATAAAAGTACCAGCGGCACGTATCATTTACTAGTAAAAGCTTTAGTCTCCGGGTTTAGCAAGAAGCAAAACTCTGTAGCGTTATCAACAACTGAAGCCGAGTATATCGTCGTAGAGTGTTGTTGTACTCAGATTTTGTGGATGAAGCAAACTCTAGAAGACTACAATCAGCACTACATAAAGATTTCCATTTATTGTGACAATACTAGCATGATTAACTTGACTAAGAACCCAGTATGTCACTTACACACAAAGCACATAGAAAGTTGTCATCATTTCTTGCATTATCACCAACAACACGGGGACATATGCTTAGAATCTATTGACACGGATCATCAATTAGTAAATATTTTATAAAACCTCTAGCGGAAGACCGTTTCAATCATCTACGTCGAAAGTTAGGCATACTTGAATTTTTAGAAACATGATGTATTATTAATAATAAAAATGCTTAAAAAAATTTCCTAGATTTATTAATTTTTGGGTACAAGCTGAAAGAGCCCTTTTGTCATACATGTGTAAATAGTCTGAAGCGACACGGTGCATTAGTCTTAGACTACCGCTAGCTGGGATCCGGCCACTACAGCTAACCCAAAGTAATAAACATTAATTAAATTAAAGAGTTATAAGTTATCAAGCTATTTTATAATTTATTACTCATAAATAAACTAAAAATAGAGTGGTAGAATTCGGGCCCGAACTCTGTGGGATCTTTTTCATTTAAACAACAACTTTCCAGTCGACCCTACCACTTATATTCCTCCTTCTTCCTCCACATAGCCGCCCGAAAAACCTAAAAACCCTAACCCTGGCTCTTGGTAACCCCTTTCCAAGGCTTCCAAACTCCATTTTCCTCGGATCTAGCGGCTCTACGAAGGTGTTATCCACTTTTTCCACTCTTCTTGTGAGATATATCTCTATTTTCTTCTTATTTAGATTTCTATGGCTCCCAAGCTTCATAAGAGAAAGAAGAGAGATTCGGCGGCTTCATCCTCTACTTCGGAGTATGAACCCGTTAACATGTTTAGTCTCGCTCGTCTAGACGATGGCGAGAATTTTAACACCAATATATTTCTGACTTTGGAAATTTTTGACTCTTGGTTTACCCACTTTTGATACCGGGAAATTTTCTCCAAAAAATTTATAAATTTCTCTATTCTATTCGAATATAGACTTTTGAAAACTTGGGACTCCGTGATTTTTTTTAAAACTTCTAGTGATATTTATGAAAATGTTGTATGTATGTTTTATTGCAATTTGCAAGAAGCAGGCGACAATATTTATTCTTGTGTCGGCATAAAAGAATGAGTTTAACTCGGCTGACTTGAGTGAGTACTTTCATATAGCTGACAACGGCGAAGCTCTAGTTGAGATTAACAAAGTCCATTTCCCTCCGGACATGACCCTTGATTCTCTTAAGGCTACTATGTGTCATCCAGGTCTGATCCCTCGGTCTTGGCTGTACGCAAAGCATCTGAACTAGAACTTCTATGAACTCCATTGATGTTCTATTTTGCGTTGATACCTAAGATGGCATCTATTGATGTTGTCACTTTTTTAGAGATATCAACCATGTATCATATTCACTTTAGGGTTTTTTTCCCAAGACAGTTATTACAAATATCACCAGCTGTCGGAGGGGAGGCCGCAACCACCTATACTCTATGCATCTTACGATAATTTTCCAAAAATTTGGAATCAACTTAAACATCTGTCCTATTTTCGGGTCACCTTCTGAGCTGACAAGATCTAAGAAGTACCTTAATCCAGCCGTAGCTCTAGTTGATGCTCCTGCTCCTGCCGCTCCAGGCTACTTTGACGAACAGAGGCACGAGACCTACATGACTCGATTTACTTATGCTGAGTACCATCAAATTTCTCAGGCCTAGGTCTTGAAAAATGGCACGCAGACATTCAGTGGACTTTGGTGCTTCATCCTACTACTCAGCTCCTATCCTCTGTCATCCCGCCTTCGAGACCTAAACTTAAGGATCATCCCACTTTCAGATTCTTCGATCCGACGACTGCTTATGTTGATCCCCAGCCTCCTACTGATGCTCATGGTGGTGATACTGATGTTTGATTCAGTATTTTGGGCTTAGTATTTTGTGATAATGTTATGTGATGATGATCTTCATGTAGTGACACTTCTATCAGTTTGGATTATTTGTAGTACTTTGCACTATTTTAGTTTCAGTTGTTTTATGCACTTTGAACTCATTTTCAGCTATACTTGTTTTATGCTATAGTAGTTGATTTTGTCAATTTCTTACTTTTCTACTGCTGATGATCACACTTCAGAAATTGTTGGATTGTTAGTTCTTATAATTTTTTTGTATATTACTCTGCGCTTTTTCTTTGTTATTGTTGAATTCACAAATTGCGGTGTGAAGCAACATTTTGAGAACTTGACGACGGGGGGGAAGAGAAAGAGTTATACAAATATTTTGCACGATTTAGAACAATAAGTCAGGTACATATTTTAAAGGTTTTTTGTTATATTTTGGTATGGACTCAAACTTTGTTAATTATCAAAATAGAAAAGATTGTTGGCCCATTGGTTAATGATCACACCTGATTTTGATAATCAACGATAACTTTGGTCGATACGCAAAATATACGAACTGTTACAGGTTTGCAGTTTTCAAAGAAGAAGAACGTCTACTGCATCTACATCCTACTACTTCAAAGTTCAGACATCGCATTGTCATCAAGAACAATATCACACTGGAATCCAGACAAAGACTTTTATATTTTATTCTATATTTTTAATTTTATTTGAGTCTAGGAAAGACTTGTGATATTGATCAGGATTGATATTGGCTTAGGTTTCTATCTGTCCACATATCCAAATAAGCCTACCTATCTAAATCCCATAAATCCACAATTCCAAAAAGCCGAAAGCTTATGCAAATTTGGCCCATTCATTTTTTGTTCTGACCCAAGAGAACTCGGAGAGAACTCAGACTAAGTTCGGCCTGTGTTCAAACCGAGTTCAGTCTGGGTAATTTGAATTTTAGTTGCCACCAAATCTACAATCAACGTTCGTTTGCAAGATTCATGGATCCGAACTCTGCCAGAACTCTGCCCGAGTTTGGTCAGCAAAAATACTATAAATATAGAAGGATTTCCACCATTTCAATTCACTCATTCATTCTCTCTTCTCTATCTCTTTAAGTGTTTTCAACGATCAAAAGCTTTCAGATCAAGCCTATACCACTCTTAGCAAAAGCTAGTACAGTTCTATTTCAATCTAGAGTTTTGGTACTAAAGAGTTCTATCAGAGGCGTCTTTTAGAAAATGTTCATGTTTTTGAAATCAACTTGTGGAGTCGGTCGTGCGCTTATCACCAAGCGCGAAGTTGTAAGAGACTGCAAGCTCTCAATTAGTTTGTGCCATAGTGGATTAACATCGAGCAAGAGTACTCGAGACTAGACTAGTGCTCTCAGAGGGATACCAGTATATGTTCATGTGGCACTGAGTTTGATTCTCTGATCTCTTACTTTATTTTACTTTATTAACTGTTATTTACCTACCAAGTTTATGTGGACACTCTATTCACCCCCCTCTAGAGGTGCTCAACGGTCCTGCATCATGTGCTTTAAAAAATATCATTGGGTAACAATAATGCAATGGAAGAATAATACTCAAGGAATAAGCCATTAAAGATCAACTTGATCAAGAAAGCTAAATGATAAAGATAGCGAGTGTAACTACCACTTTTGCAGAAGAGGGATATTTTTGACTTTTTCCTATATCTTGTTATTATTGTGTATTCAAATTATATTTTGAGTGATAAATCTATTCTACAAAACTAGTAATTATATTTTTGGACTAATTATTTGTAATAATTAAATATAGTGCATATGTTATATTATTGTATGTGATTAGTGGTTGGCCATTAGTTAGAATAGTTGTTAGTGACCCTAGAGGACCAAAACCAACTTGACATGACCACATAATTAAATGATTAGAACTAACCTAATTAAACTTAAGTTAGCCTCTAGTTAGACTAGCAAGATTAATTAAAAAGTTAGGCTAAACACCGAATTAGGAAGTATGGCTTTTCTCTAATCTTGTCATGACTAAGAGAGGGACTTAATGGACTTTTCCCAGTAGCCTAAAATTTCTAATGCTAACATTATGGCAGCCACCTCTTCTACTTAAGAGGAACATCTTCTTCTTCTTTCTCCTTTCTTTCATTTAAACCCTAACCCTAATTTTGATACCTTCCCTAAATTGTTCCTACCACTAAAACTCATCCAAATTGGCCCAAATTAATTCCATTATCTTTCCTATGGAGAGTAAAAGACTCTAGAAGCAAGACACTGGAGGTTGTAGCACTTGGAGCTTGAGGGCTTTTAGACCTTGGAGCCATTTCATTGGGAATCCATCTCCTAATAGGTAAAATACGTTCTAAACCCTTTAATTTGTATTACGTAGTGTAGAGACATCAATAGGAACCCCCATACATTAGGAATACCCATAGTGAGGAGTTTTGACTCTTCTTCAATAATTTAGAGACTTTTTCCTTTGTATTTTGGCACAATTTGAAGAAAATCCGAGAATGGCATTTCCAGGGTTTGTGAATAGGTTTGTTAGATCTTATTTATGATTTAAAACATGTGGGTGTGCTTAGGGTCTAGTTTGGATCCATTTGGAGTGCGTATCATGGGCGTATCTCAACGTATTCCGATACGCACGCCAAGTGTTTGACAAAATTGCCCATTGGACACACGTGGCTCTAAATATCACATGGACCCTTGTTCTAGTTAGGTTTGGTAATTAGATTGCTTATTATATATAAATATACTCATATATATGATTATGGATATCATATTTTCATATTGGGGGAGTAGGGGATATGTGGACTGTTTTAGAGATTGATTAAGAATGTAAACTGAGTTTGTATGATATGTTATATGTGTGTGAGAGAGGGGATAGGTAATTTGATATGTTAATGTAGATGTATCAGCTATAAAGGAATGTATAGTTATATAGATAATATTGTGTGAGTCTATGTGAAGAGGGTAAGACTGAAACTGATTTATAAATATATACATCAATATTATTTTCCATCATGTATCAGTACATAGGTAGGGCCCTATATCTAACGTTCAACTGATAGGAGAAGTGGAGGCTAAAGCATTAAGGGAATGATATGAAATGGATAGACCTATTAGCTACTATAAGGAGGAGAGGAATTGGCATGAAGGGGAGGGCTTGGGTTAGGCTATATAGCAGAAGAATGAGGGAATCATTAGCAGCAACTAGCTGCTATATAAGAGCAACATCAACAGCATTGAATGCTTTGCTTAGCAGCATTTATAAGAGTGGGGGGCATACATGTATCAATCCACATATAAGGAGGCCACCTATGTATCAATCTATAGGTAAGGGCCTATACGGGTGATCTGTTATTAAGGTAATGGGGCCTTATGCATTAGTCCTATAGGATAATTGGTATCAGTCATTTTGTTAACATATATTAGTTATATTGTTAATATGTATCAGATTATATAGCCATTCATGTATCAGTAGAAGAGGGCCATCTATTGTATCAGTATAAGGGGAGATGAGCTCAGGTTAAGAAGAAATAGCAGCAGTTTGCAGCTTAGAGTAGCAGCAACAGTTAGCTACTTGGCCTGCTTTGCCAAGCAGCAGGTAGCACTACTTGATGCACACATCAGGTAGTTAAGGCAGTAATGGCTACTTTGCATGATAGAGAAGTTGGTTTTACAGCAGGAAGCTACAACAATAGCAGCAATAAGGAGGAGTTGGGGGAGCCTTGTATGTACAAGCTTTCCAATAGGCAGTCAGTGAAGGCCTATTCCTTGTGGCATATGATCCAACATGGGTCTGTGGGATTGTAAAATATAAGTATGTGCTATAGGAAATTAGATGAGACACATGAGTCGATAAGAAGGGCAGTCTGAGTTGTATGTCTTGACAACAAGACACCTAAGTGTGTTTTGGAGAAGTGTGAAGGGTAGTTTCAAGAAGGAGTGGACTGAAAGACTGAAAGGGCATAGCAGCAACAATATTGTAGATAGGGGAGGAAATGTAGAATAAACTGATATGTTAATATAGGTGTATCAGTTATATAAGTGAAGAGGGGCCATACATATCTGTTAACAGATAACTAGATGGAGGAAAACTGAACTGATATCTAATGATATTTGTGTGTTTGTGATATACAAAGGGGGCCCTATAGGTATCAGTCACGAAGAGAAATGTATCAGTTATAAGAACATGTATCAAGTTATATAGGAAATATGTATCAGTTAACTGACATCTAAGGGGCCTTGCTTAGTGAGGTTAGGAGAATAGAGCATCAGTAGCAGCTTGCTGCACTTCATATCAGCAGCAGCATATGGGACAGAAGGGGGCTTGGGCTATTTAGCATGTAATAGTAGCTACTTGGAGGGAAATAGGCTCGGGCAAGGTAAGCATAGCAGCTAAAGCAGCAGTAGCAAATATGGTGTAGGGATGCTCTACATAGAGCAGAGCAGGGGACTCCCCTACATAGGCTTTACTGGCCTGAGTGTGCCAGGTTAGGGTTAAGTCCCTGCCCATGGCAGCAACAGTAGTGATAGGCTCGGGTTAGATAGAATTATGGCAGCAATAAAGGTGGCAATGGGGGGTCATGAACAACAGCTTGCTGCTAATAGAAGAGAAGCATAGCAGTAGGAATATGGAAGAGGGTGTATCAGTTAGATATAGATTGGGAGTGATGTAGATGGGCCTTGGTGCCTTATTATTTAAATATTTTAAGGGGGAAATGATATTGGTATAGTTGTGTGTGTGTCATTAAAGTTTATATGAGTGTATCTCTATATATTGTATGGTTAATAAATGTTTGGAGATAAGAGGAGAACATGTAACTGTAAGAAAGAGGCTCAGATTAGTGAACAGTGTCATATAGCTACTGTCATGAAGGGGAAAAACTAAATTTGATATTATAATTGTGTGTGTAGAGTGAGGGGGATGACAGAAAGAGCATAGCAGTAGATAAAATATGAATTTGGGCGTGAAGGGGGCCATATTTGCATATCAGTTAACTGATATGAAGGGACATATAGTGGGGGTATATAACAACAGTATCCTATGGGGAAACTTGGTACAAGTAGCTATAGAAGAAAGGGCTCGGGCAATGATGTTATAGCAGCAGCAACTTAATGTAAGCAGTAGCTTTTAGCTGCTTGTAGATGCAGCAAGGACATCAATTCCACCTTCATAAACGTCATGTAACGCCCCAGTCCCAAAATACGTAGGACTAAGAACGTAGACATGCCAGCTGTATTCATACGAAGTACATAGGCCTTGTATGGATACATAAGCTGTAAAATGCAGTAGAACCATAACTAATATCATCCACACAAAATAAATAAATAAAAGATATCATAAAATCTATGAATTGTCATTGGTACAATATGTTGGGCGAAGACAAATCCACTATCAACAAGTAAAGGAAAAATACATGATGTAGAAAAGAATAATTTTGGCGAGCGAAGCGAAAACGATCCAATGCAATCATCCTCGAAGAAATAGAGAGGATCACGGCTAGAGCTAGAATACCTGCGAAAGATAAGAGCACACACCTGGAGAGATAACCAGGTTCTCAGAGGGACGTAACAAGACACATAATATCATGCCATATAAACTGAATAAATATTGCTCAAATAAATAAGTCATTTGAATTTATAACATGGTCCAATACACACCTATTGAACGAGCGTACCATCCCCCCAACCAAACAAGGGCAGGAGATGGTAAACTAATTCACGGTGACATATCTTTCCATGCTATGAATCCAATATGGTATCCGGACCCCAACAAGGTTTAATACCTTCTCATCAAAGTAGTAAGTCACACGTACAACCAAACAAGGACAAGATGTGACGAACTAATCCGCGACAAGTTATTGTTCCAAGCTACGGTCAGATACAAGTACCCAAACAAAAAGTACTCGTACCTAACGGATAAAGGTACCTAACCGTTCTATGTGAAATGTAGTTAAGAACAATCCTTCCTACGCATGGGCCCTGGCTGAATAGGATCGGCATAGTCCCCCCTTGGGCACCAGAGGCCCCATCAGTAAGAGTATAACGTTCCGCAGAACGCCAGTGGCCATCAGTAATCATCGGTAATCTGACCCGCGTCTCCGACGGAGCTCACGGGTTACAAAAGGGAAAGTGCATCGAAGCCTATACGCTAAGGAATTATCCTCCCCGCCCAATGCCTACTATGTTGTATTCACAACAGAAAATCTCTATAACCGCTAAGTCAAACTAGCATGCAACCTCTATTAGCGGTTATTCCTATCGCACGGCTTGTACGTACTGGTGGCCAGCCAATCACGTACGTCCGTGTTCTACATGCGACACACAACTTCGTGGTACAACGTGTCAAGGCCATGAATGCAACACACAAAGGTGGTCCCTTAAATCTAGGTTTAATGTGTAAGAAAAATAATACATAGCAGGAAATATGAATGAACAGTAAGTTCTAACAGGTTATGCCATGTAACACAGTTTATTTTGCATAAAGAAAATAAATAATGCATTAAATATGAGCTAAACAAAATAAACAGCAAATGGCAAGGTGTCTTGCCTGGTAGTACGCCTGGTGTGTTGCGATGATCAAGATGGTACGAACTGCAACTTTGGTTCAACAACTATACATGGTGACCTCGGGTGGTGACACGGACGTTTCCATCGTGTCCAGGATGGTCAAATTGGCTAGGGTCGATGGGAGGATGATCGAATTTGATGAGGGAATAGGAGAAAACATTTAGTCATGGATAGATGGATATCGGAGAAAATTTGATAAGTAATCATATATTTATGATTACAGAAAATATTACCCCTTGAAAATATATTTTGTATCTCAAAAATATTTATTGGTAAGTTATATGTAGAAATTATTTTAGGTCCAAAACTGTTCTTTACTCAGTAAAATATTTGATGTAACTACTTGAAAGTCTATAGGATACTTTGAAAACTATGTTTTATTGGTAGTTATATTTTACATAAATACTTGAAATTAGTTCATTTAAAAAAATACTTTTAGATTAAAATAGGAAAATACGGCAAAATTATTTTTATGGCTTAAAACATAGATTGCTTGGATATATATATATATATATATATATATATATATATATATATATATATATATATATACAACAAGATAATAGTATTTGGGGCTTTTAAACTCCATAAACAAAACCTTAAGAATTATTGCATAACTATTTAAAAACACACTTGTCAATAACACCACTAAAATACTAATCATAGTTTCTGATAAATAATAATAAAAAATAGTGTGATATTAATAATAAGGATGAAATAAGAATAATAGTAAATCAGCATATGGATGAGAATAATAATGGTAATAGTATAACAATATAATACCATAGTAAAAACAAAACCAAAAAAATAATAATAATAATAATAATAATAACTTAGCCGAACTGTTCTCTCGAAAGAGAGAACAGTATTTTTTTCCTTTTTAGTACAGAAGAGAAGGTGGAGGAGAGAGAGTGGAACGAGAGTGAGAGGGAGTCGGAGGGAGAGATCAGGGTCGTCGGGGTCGGAGAAGTTAGGGGCAGAGGATCGGAGAGGGTTTAGGAGCTCGCCGGGCGGAGGGTTTTCACGGAAGGGAGCGAGGGGTCGAAGAGGGCGGCCAAGGCGCTGGGACGCGGTGGCGTGGTTCTCGGCGAAGCCGGATGCGGGGGATGCGGCGGAGAACGGGAAGAAGAGTGGAGGGGGAGTGTCGAGGAGCTCGCTGCGAGTAGGGCTCCAGCTCACCGATAGGAGAGGGCTCGGGCGGAAAGGGAGAAGGGGAAGTCGGCCGGTGGAAAAGGGCGGCGAGCTGCGACGCCGGGCGGTGGTTCGCCGGGCTGGACGCAGTGGTGGCGAAGGGCGGCAAACGGCGGCGGAGAGGATCGGGCTTGGGGGAGAGCGGTCGGGGGATTCTCGTCGCTACGGAGGTGGTTCGCAGGCACGGCAGCCTCGCGGTGGTGCCCGCGAGTCCACGGAAAGAGCGGCGGCGGACGGAGGTAAGTGGTAGTGGTCGTTTAATTTATTTGGGGTTTTGGGTTTGGATCTGCCGTGATTGTGGTGGCGACGATGATGGTGGGGGGTTTGGGCTGGCTGTGGCGGTCGGGTTCCCGGCCAGTGGCCATGGCCGCGGTGGTTGTTGTGGTTTTGGGGTTTTTTTCGTTGTTGGGTTTCCGGTGGGGATGACGGAGGTGGTCGGAGCCAGGGGAGGCCAGGTGGTCAGTGTGTGAAAGTGTTTGCTGGTTGTGGGAAGGCGATAGGTGGTGGTGGTGCGTCGAGTTGGCCACGGCGAGGTGGTGGTAAGCTGGGGAGATGGCGGGGGTGACGGCATTTGGTGGTGCCAGCAGCTGGGTGTCCAGAGTCGGGAAAAGGAGTTTTGGTCGCGGATTGGGTGGCGGTGTCAGGTTGGCAGGGCGATCTGTGGATATGGAGGTCAGGAAGATGGTGGTGGAAAAGGAGACGGCTGGGGAGTCGCGGCATCGGGGAGGCTGCTACGGCCAGGAGGGTAGGATTAGGATTAGAGAATTTTATTGTGTCGGGGGTTGTCGGCACGAGAGAAATAATGTATATGTAAAATAATGGAATAAGATTATGGATATGGGAACACGGACACGATGCACGGCACGTTTTGTAGATGGTAGAAATTTTATGGAGAATGATAAAAAGTTGGAGGAGTACCTGCCTATTTATAGGATGTGGAAATTCCCAATTGGATAAGAATTAGGATTCATTTAAACCCAATTTAGATAATTCGTAATTTAATTTAAAATCAATAAAATCCAAATACAAATACAAATCCAATTTAAATCTAATTAAATTTTTAGTTTAAAATCAATGGGATAAATCAAATTTCAAATATTTAACTATTTAAATAAATCCATAAATTCAAATCAAGATTTAAATCGCCACAATAATTTCAAAATATGTTTTCCAAAAATACTATAATAATAATTTCAAAAATTATATTATTTATTTATAAATAACTATTAAATATTTACGAAATATATGTATGCATAAATATTCTTTACATAATTATGATTTTCTAGTATACAAAAATATTATTTATTATTAATAACTTTTAGAAATGACGTAAAAATAACAAGCTTAGAAATGATAGCAAAACTAATTATTATATCTATTATTTGAAACTATAAAAAAATATAGAACAAAATGTTTTTCTAAAATATGTACGCTCGCACATATTCGCACTCGTTGAGCAATTTCGAAAAATAAAATTTCGTGCGCGACGTACAATACGACTACGCGACGTACAATACAAAAATTTTAAATCAGTACCAAATTTAATTAAAAAAAATTTGTAGAAATTTAGCGGTTTTACATCCTACCCAACTTAAAAGAATTTCATCCTCGAAATTAAGAATTCGTAGGGGTGAGAAGACACAAGGGGGTATCGATGGGGAGCAATCAAGTTAATTGGTGGGACAAAGAGATGATGTTCGACATGCAATTCGCAAGTCGTGGCTTAAAAGATAACATTTAAAGTTAGTCATGATAACATGCAAAGGAGTAATATGGTATCAAGAGAATAAATGAGTGGCCTAAAAGATATGTTTTGAAAGTAGGTTGAGGGCACGATTTAATAGGGCGAATTAGGTTTACTTCTAAGTTGAGCGATTAGAGGGTCATGATAGTAAGTATAGGGCCGAGAAAGAGGACGAGGAGTTTAGGATGAAGATATAGCAACATTGAGTGATAATGGTCATAATCGGTAGATAGGCTAGACAAAGTTATAGTATAATGATTTCGTCCTTCTAAGATAAGTGAAGGCAAAAGCAATAAGGAGTTCAAAAGACATTATTATCGAATACGAATACATGGTTCAAAGACGATCGAATAATTTCAAAGGAATTGTCAAGGCAGTCGTGGATGGGATTCTAGAGGGCAAGTTTAGCTATGTCCCCATCCACGTAGAATAATAGATAAAAGCGAACCAAAGTGCACTTGGTTGATCAGTCCATCATGCACCGGTTCTGATTAGACAATATGTTAGTGAGTGGCCACTCTATAGCATATGTCTTGATCAAGTTCGATAAGGATTTGCTTGCAAATACTAGGCTATATTAGCATCATTAGTCTAGATAATAAAAATATAGGCACGTGAGATTAAGATTGAAATAAAGAACCAATATGAATAGTCTAAGAGTCATAAGGATCTAAGTCCTGTTTATTCCTATACCATCATTCTATGGTTTTATTGACCAAGGTTTGGTTGACCAAATGGGTTAAATTCCTCTAGTCTCTATGGTCTAGATAATACTATTGGTATTCCCTTAATGGTCAAGGGGTGTCAGGTCGTGGGGTATTCTACCCAACTTAAAGAATTAAGCTAAGGGTGTTTGGGACATCTAACTAGTAGGGTAAATCTCTAGTAGGCACGAAGGGAGGATAAGAATAATGATAGAAGGAATCAAGCAAGATGCAATCGATGAGGCGGTCAAATATGGAATCGAGGAAAAAGGTCAAGTATGTGGATGAGATCCTAGACTTCTAATCCTATTCGCAGGCTTGCTTGGCACGGTAAAGTAACCAAATAATTTATCTCGACCTGCATGGGCCACCACAAAAACATATAACGCCCCAGTCCCAAAATACGTAGGACTAAGAACGTAGACATGCAAGATGTATTCATACGAATTACATAGGCCTCGTATGGATACATAAGCTATAAAATGCAGTAGAACCATAACTAATCTCATCCACACAAAATAAATAAATAAAAGATATCGTATAATCTATGAATTTTTATTGGTACAATATGTTGGACGGAGACAAATCTACTACCAACAAGTAAAGGAAAAATACATGATGTACAAAAGAATGATTTTGGCGAGCGAAGCAAAAATGATCCAAGTGCAATCATCTTCGAAGAAATAGAGAGGATCATGGCTAGAGCTAGAATACCTACGGAAGACAAGAGCACACCTAGAGAGATAACCAGGTCCTCAGAGGGACGTAACAAGACACATAATATCATGCCATATAAACTGAATAAATATTGCTCAAATAAATAAGTCAATTGAATTTATAACATAGTCCAATACACACCTATTGAACGAGCATACCATCCCCCCGACCAAACAAGGACAGGAGATGGTAAACTAATTCACAGTAACGTATCTTTCCATGCTATAAATCCAATATGGTATTCGGACCCTAACAAGATTTAATACCTTCTCATCGAAGTAGTAAGTCACACCTACAACCAAACAAGGACAAGATGTGACGAACTAATCTGCGACAAGTTATTGTTCCAAGCCACGGTCAGATACAAGTACCCAAACCAAAAGTACTCGTACCTAACGGATAAAGGTACCTAACCGTTCTATGTGAAATGTAGTTAAGAACAATCCTTCATACGCATGGGCCCAGGCTGAATAGGATCGGCATAGTCCCCCCTTGGGCACCAGAGGCCCCATCAGTAAGAGCATAACGTTTCGCAGAACGCCAGTAGCCGTCAGTAATCATGGGTAATCTGACCCGCGTCTCCGGCGGAGCTCACGGGTTACAAAAGGGAAAGTGCATCGAAGCCCATACGCTAAGGAATTATCCTCCCCGCCCAATGCCTACTATATTATATCCATAACAGAAAACCTCTATAACCGCTAAGTCAAAATAGCATGCAACCTCTATTAGCGATTATTCCTATCGCACGGCTTGTACGTACTGGTGGCCAGCCAATCATGCAAGTCCGTGTTCTACATGTGACACACAACTTCGTGGTACAATGTGTCAAGGCCATGAATGCAACACACAAAGGTGGTCCCTTAAATCTAGGTTTAATGTGTAAGAAAAATAATACATAGCAGGAAATATAAATAAACAGTAAGTTCTAACAGGTTATGCCATGTATCACAGTTTATTTTGCATAAAGAAAATAAATAATGCATGAAATATGAGCTAAAATAAATAAACAGCAACTGGCAAGGTATCTTGCCTGGTAGTACGCCTGATGTGCTGCGATGATCAAGATGGTACGAACTGCGACTTTGGTTCAACAACTATACATGGTGACCTCGGGTGGTAACACGGACGATTCCATCGTGTCTAGGACGGTCAAATTGGCTAGGGTCGATGGGAGGATGATCGAATTTGATGAGGGAATAGGAGAAAACATTTAGTCATGGATAGATGGATATCGGAGAAAATTTGATAAGTAATCATATACTTATGATCTTAGAAAATATTACCCCTTGAAAATATATTTTATATCTCAAAAATATTTATAGGTAAGTTATATTTAGAAATTGTTTTAGGTCCAAAACTATTCTTTACTCAGTAAAATATGTTTTATTGGTAGTTATATTTTACATAAATACTTGAAATTAGTTCATTTAAAAAAATACTTTTAGATTAAAATAGGAAAATACGGCAAAATTATTTTTATGGCTTAAAACATAGATTGCTTGGATATATATATATATATATATATATATATATATATATATATATATATATATATATATATATATATATATATATACAACGAGATAATAGTATTTAGGGCTTTTAAACTCCATAAACAAAACCTTGAGAATTATTGCATAACTATTTAAAAACACACTTGTCAATAACACCACTAAAATACTAATCATAGTTTCTGATAAATAATAATAAAAAATAGTGTGATATTAATAATAAGGATGAAATAAGAATAATAGTAAATCAGCATATGGATGAGAATAATAATGGTAATAGTATAACAATATAATACCATAGTAAAAACAAAACCAAAAAAATAAAATAATAATAACAATAACTTAGCCGAACTGTTCTCTGTTTCGAGAGAATAGTGTTTTTTTTTTCCTTTTTAGTAGAGAAGAGAAGGTAGAGGAGAGAGAGTGGAACGAGAGTGAGAGGGAGTCGGAGGGAGAGATTAGGGTCGTAGGGGTCGGAGAAGTTAGGGGCAGAGGATCGGAGAGGGTTTAGGAGCTCTCCGGGTGGAGGGTTTTCACGGAAGGGAGCGAGGGGTCGAAGAGGGTGGTCGCGGCGCTGGGACGCCGTGGCGTGGTGCTCGGCGAAGCCGGACGCGGCGGATGCAGCGGAGAACGCGGAGGGGAGTGTCGAGGAGCTCGCTGCGAGTGGGGCTCCAGCTCGCCGACATGAGAGGGCTCGGGCGAAAAGGGAGAAGGGGAAGTCGGCCGGTGGAAAGGAGCAGCGAGCTGCGATGCCGGACGGTGGTTCGCCGGGCTGGACGCGGTGGTGGTGAAGGGCGGCAAACGACGGCGGAGAGGATTGGACTTGGGGGAGAGCGGTCGGGGATTCTCGTCGCTACGGAGGTGGTTCGTCGGCACGGCGGCCTCGCGGTGGTGCCCGCGAGTCCACGAAAAGAGCGGCAACGGACAGAGGTAAGTGTTGGTCGTCGTTTAATTTATTTGGGGTTTTGGGTTTGGATCTGCCGTGATTGTGGTGGCGACGATGATGGTGGGGGGTTTGGGCTGGCTGTGGTGGTCGGGTTCCCGGCCAGTGGCCGTGGCCGCGGTGGTTGTTGTGGTTTTTGCCGTTGTTGGATTTTCGGTAGGGTTGACGGAGGTGGCCGGAGCCAGGGGAGGCCGGGTGGTCAGTGTGTGAAGGTGTTTGCTGGTTGTGGGAATGCGACAGGTGGTGGTGGTGCATCGAGTTGGCCACGACGAGGTGGTGGTAAGCCGGGGAGATGGCGGGGGTGACGGCGTTTGGTGGTGCCATCGTTTGGGCGCGGATTGGGTGGCGGTGTCAATTTGGCAGGGCGATCTGTGGATATGGAGGTCAGGAAGATGGTTGTGGGAAAGGAGACGGCTGGGGAGTCGCGGCATCGGGGAGGCAGCTACGGCCAGGAGGGTAGGATTAGGATTAGAGAATTTTATTGTGTCGGGGGTTGTCGGCACGAGAGAAATAATGTATATGTAAAATAATGGAATAAGATTATGGATATGGGAACACGGACACGATGCACGGCACGTTTTGTAGATGGTAGAAATTTTGTGGAGAATGATAAAAAATTGGAGGAGTACTTGCCTATTTATAGGATGTGGGAATTCCCAATTGGATAAGAATTAGGATTCATTTAAACCCAATTTAGATAATTCATAATTTAATTTAAAATCAATAAAATACAAATACAAATACATATCCAATTTAAATCTAATTAAATTTTTAGTTTAAAATCAATGGGATAAATCAAATTTCAAATATTTAACTATTTAAATAAATCCATAAATTCAAATCAAGATTTAAATCGCCACAATAATTTCAAAATATGTTTTCCAAAAATACTATAATAATAATTTCAAAAATTACATTATTTATTTATAAATAACTATTAAATAATTACGAAATATATGTATGCACAAATATTCTTTACATAATTATGCTTTTCTATTATACAAAAATATTATTTATTATTAATAACTTTTAGAAATGACGTAAAAATAACAAGCTTAGAAATGATAGCAAAACTAATTATTATATCTATTATTTGAAACTATAAAAAAATATAGAACAAAATGTTTTTCTAAAATATGTACGCTCGCACATATTCACACTCGTCGAGCAATTTCAAAAAATAAAATTTCGTGCGCGACGTACAATACGACTACGCGACGTACAATACAAAAATTTTAAATCAGTACCAAATTTAATAAAAAAATTAGTAGAAATTTAGGGGTTTTACACGTCAAGTCTTGCCCTATGATGTAAAGATTTTATTTCAGAGATACTGAAGTGACTTTCCTTTTTGAGAATTGATGCATGCTTCCATCAAATTCCATTTTGCAATAGCAGGAGTTAGGAGAGGGCAGTATTAGGAAATATTCAAGCAACAATTAAGAAAATTAGGGGCTTGAATGAGAATGGATAAAGGGACAGCATTCAGAACTAACCAGCAGTACCATAGCAATAGCAGCTACGGTGTTAGAAAGGAGGGGAGGGAATCAATTAAACATAGCAGCTATATGGTATAGAGGGCTCGGGCCTGTAAGAGCACAGCAACATCTTAATTGGGAGATGACTGTTCCAGTACCAGTATGTAGTGTCTATGCTAGGTAGTGGTGAATACTAATATACAAAATTGTGGAATAGGTAATTGTCTTGATAAATCCTAAGTGTATATGTTAAGTGCATCAGGTTTTTCTTCCAAGTGTCATATCCTAGATGCAGTTTGGGATAAACTAGGTGTTAGTCCCTTGACGAACAATCGATGGAAAAAACACGAGTTCAGAAACAATTGTAAAGACAATATTTCTGGCAACAACACCCTAAAGAAGGTGATGTTGTATTACGAGATTCTAAAAAGATTATTTCGTAATGTTTCTCGAAGGCAACAGAACCGTATAACTTCTAAAGAGAAGCGACGGTATTCTCGAAGGCAACCGAACCGTATTACTTCTAAAGAGAAGCGACGGTATTCTCGAAGGCAACAAGAGATGATCAACAACAGTTGAGTCTCAGATTCTCGAAGGCAACAGAAAGAGGGAGGAAGAAGAAGAACGGATCTCGCTGGGGTGTAGAACACCGGCGCTCAAAGCTATACCCGCAGTACGGATAAGCTCCCAGGAACCAGCAAGTTCAGGAGAACTTCTGGAACGCTCGTAAGTCAATATTTGAGACTTGAACGGGCTTCCTGGACTTTACAGACTCCCTTTTCTCTCTTCTTGGTGCATCTTTCAAAGGAGGCCAAGGGGCTCTATTTATAGAGTGGAGTTGAGACTTCACCTCTTCTCCTATCCGATGTGGGACTAAAATACCAATACTCAAAAATAGAGTTTGATATTTTAGATCATCCCACAATCAGCATAGAAGTGTGCTAGTCCACGCCTACCCCCCAACACTCCCGTGCATGCACGAGACATCCTGGAGTCCGTGTCCGAGTCCGAGTCCGCACAACAAAAATTAACTTTCATCCTTGTTGGATTTAATCCTTTTTCCTTCTAGAGAAATACTTCCACATGGCACAAACTTGTGCCCCACTACACCTCATGTGCACACCTCAACACAAGCAATGCATTATATTGAGATACTCACCATTTGGTGTAGCCGATGTGGGACTATCTTTTCTAGTCCAAAGGCAAAAACACCAACAATCCCCCACATATCTCAATATATGGGTTGAGCGTTCCCCACAGTGATTGTCCATCATGCATTAGGAGAGATGTCGCTACGACTTGAATCTTCCCGCATAGGTTAAATAACAGCATGATACAAGAATGGACTAAGCCTTGAATTCTGCACCATAACTGCAATTCTTCCTACTCACATAATGACATCAACTGTGCTTCTGGCTGCACATTGAAGGCCTTGTGCCAGCCTGGTTTCAGTGTATAATTTTGGGCGTCTACAAGCTTACCCTCAAGAGACGGCCTGATATCTCTTTCCATACACTATAGGTGAGTTCTTTATAAAGAGTCATTGGCATGAAGCATTGTGCTTCTTTGCGGTGCTACGCCGCTATGACATGGCTGACAAAGCCGAGGCTTTACCCCACCTGGGTACCTCATCGTAGTGTCATACTACTGTAGCATGAGGTCACAAGCCCCTTTGTAGTGCCAAACTACCCAGCATGAAGCCTTGCGCTTCCGTACGGTGTTACGCCGCTATGACATGGCTTGCGAAGCCGAGGCTTTACCCTACCTGGTACCTCTTCGTGGTGTCATGCCACTGTAACATGAGGACATCGTCCTCTTTGTAGTGCTGTCTACCTCTCTTTATTACGATTATCATACAGCATTAGGCTACCTGCCTATTTGCGGTGCTACTCCGCTGTGACTTAGCTTGCAAAGCCGAGGTATTATCCCTACCTGGGAACCTCATGGTGGAGTCACCCCACTGTAGCATGGAGTTTCACTCCTTGTAGTGCTGCTCTACCGTGCTTCCTGTAAAGCACACCAGGCATTCACTCTGCCTGAGAACTCATTAAGGCGTTTTAAGCCAACCTTCCCACAGGATCCGTTTTCCGCAAAAAACAATAGTAGACAACAGTGGTTGTAGGTCCGTAACCTCTCCATGTCACATAGGACAAGTACCCACCGTTCCTGATATTCTTCTGGTTAATAGTCCTCCCTTGAACCAAAAGCTAGATGCCTAGTAGATTTCTCTTTGAACTAATAGCATAAAACTTTATGGTAGGAATGTAATAACACAATATCAGAATGCCTTCAAGCCCATTTTACAAGCTGTGTCATCGACCAGCTGGCGCTTGAGGCCCTTGGTGAACGGATCCGCCAGGTTCTCCTGACTCCGAACATCAATCACTGCAATGACGCCCCTTTTGATGAGATCGTTCACTGCTCTGTGCTTCAACCGCACAGTCCTCTTCTTCCCGTTGAAGAGTTCATTTGATGCCACTGCTGCTGCCGTCTGGTTGTCACAGTATATCGGTATTGCCGGTATCTGAGCCCCAACCACCGGAAGATCATACATGAGCTCCCGAAGCCACTCTGCTTCATCTGCAGCAGCATCCAATGCAAAGAATTCAGATTCCATGGAGGAGCGAGATAATATAGTCTGCTTCTTCGACTTCCACGATATAGCAGCTCCGCCCATGGCGAATACGAATCCACCTGTGGAATACTCGCTCTCCATATCTGAACACCAGCTAGCATCACTGAAGCCTTCCACTACTAACGGATCTCCGCTGTAGAAAAGTGCATATGTCTGAGTTTTCTTGAGATATCTCATAACACGCTTCACAGCTTTCCAGTGCTCAACGCCTGGATTGCTAGTGAACCGACTCAGCATTCCCACTGCAAAAGCTATGTCAGGCCTTGTGGCAGTAGTAGCGTACATCAAGCTTCCGATGATGCTAGCGTACTCCAATTGCCTGACACTTTCCCTCAAATTTGGCTCCAGCTTCTGATCACTCCGGTACGGTGTATCAATAAAAGGAAGATCTTGATACCCGTAGCGAGTGAGCATTTTCTCAATATAATGAGATTGTGACAGCGCTATTCCAGTGCTTGTCCGGATGATCTTGAGCCCCAAGATTACGTCGGCATCCCCCAAGTCCTTCATACTGAACTTGGTCGAGAGGAATTTCTTTGTCTCTGTGACGCAGCTTAAATCCGTACCTAGGATTAGCATGTCGTCCACGTAAAGACAAACGATTACTCCTCTTCCGTCAGCAAACTTCGTATAGACACACTTGTCTGTTTCACTGACCCTGTAGCCATTTGACCTTATCACCTTGTCAAACTTCTCATGCCACATTTTGGGAGCTTATTTCAAACCATACAGAGACTTTATCAACTTGCAGACTTTGTCTTCCAGACCTCTGACGACAAAACCTTCTGGTTGTTGCATGTAGATCTCTTCGGTCAGCTCGTCATTAAGGAATACCGTTTTCACATCCATCTGATGTATCACCAGCTTGTGTATTGCTGCTAAAGCAATTAACAATCTGATTGTTGTCATCCGAGCTACTAGAGCATAAGTGTCAAAGTAGTCGATCCCCTGCTTCTGAGCAAACCCCTTGGCCACTAGCCTGGCCTTAAACTTGACAATGGTTCCATCTGCTTTCATCTTCTTCTTGAAGATCCATTTGCATCCGATGGGTCTTGCTCCTTCTGGCAGGTCAACCAATACCCATGTGTTGTTGGAGGTGATTGAGTCAATCTCGTTGTCTATCGCCTCCTTCCAGAATACAGCATCTCTGGTCTTCATTGCCTCATCATAGGTAAGCGGATCTGCTTCCACATGATAGGTGACGAAGTCATCTCCGAAATCTTTCGGCCTCCTCATTCGCTTAGTTGACGGCTCAGCGAGTTCTGGTTCAGCTGGTGTCTCCTTGACGACAGCTTCATCTTGGACTACTGGTTCATTAAAGACTTCTGTCTGCTTTGTACCCTCATCATTCTCCGGAAGATCCGCGAGAACAATATTCTTGTGTTTTGCAAACTTGTCTTCAAAGTATTCAGCATCGCGAGATTCGATGATATGGTTTGACCCGATATCAAGGAATCTCCGAGCATCACTCTTCTCGGCATACCCCAAGAAGATCGCCTTCGTAGTCCTTGTCCCCAGCTTCTGAATCTTCAGATCCGGGAGCTTCACATAAGCCAGACACCCCCACACTCGAATGACATTCAAGTTAGGTCTGACTTTGAACCAGAGTTCATGAGGAGTTATGTCGGAAGTTGCATATGGCACTCTGTTCAGAATGAACGTTGCCGTTAGTGCAGCTTCTCCCCAGTAACACTTTGGAAGACCCGCAGTCAACAGCATGGAGTTCATCATCTCTGTCAACGTTCTGTTCTTCCTTTCTGCTACTCCGTTGGATTGTGGAGAATACGGAGCCGTCGTCTCATTGATGATTCCATGTTCTTTGCAGAATGATAAGAATTCATGAGACCGATACTCCCCGCCTCGATCACTCCTTAACCTCTTGAGTTGTTGTCCAGTTTGCCGCTCAGCCTCGGCCCTGAACTCCTTGAACTTCTCGAATGCTTCGTCTTTAGACTTTAGCAAGTAGACGAAAGCATACTTTGAGAAGTCATCGATGAAAGTAATGAAATACTTCATCCCGGCCTTTGTAGAGAATTGTTTGAAGTCACAGATATCTGAGTGAACCAACTCCAGAAGATCTGTGCTTCGATGGACCCTGTGGAAGGGTTTCTTAGTGATCTTCGTCTGAGCACATACTTCGCATTTCTCTACCTTACCCCCACACTTGGAGATAAGTCCTAGACTAGACATTCTGTTAATTCTTTTACAATGAACATATCCTAGCCTATTATGCCACAACTCAAGAGAATAATCAGAAAAAGTGATAGCATTTATATTATCATGCTGGGTTACAACAAGCTGAATCTTGTACATTCCTTCAGTTTGGAAAGCTTTCCCGAAGAATGTACCCTTCTTGGACATCACCAACTGGCCAGCATTGATGTCCATCCTCAAGCCTGCGTTGCAGAGCAGGCTCCTAGAGATCAGGTTCTTTGCGATTGCAGGAACATGCTTCACACCTTGAAGCGTCAGAATGTTCCCCGAAGTAAGCTTCAGCTCCACCGTCCCGATCCCCAGTACTTCAGCTTGTGCCTGGTTCGCCATCATGACTTTCTCGGAAGTAGGCTCATAGGAGACGAACCAGTCCTTGTCTGAACAGACATGACATGTCGCGCCAGTGTCTATCCACCAGTCCAAGTCTGCCCCCACAGTTGCAACCTGTGCTATCATGGCAACCTGATTAGTAACCAAAGAAACCTTGTTAGGCTCACCTTGCTCTTTGGGCTTGGACTTGCATTCACTTTTATAGTGACCCTTCTTGCCACAGTTGAAGCAAGTCACATGGGACTTGGACTTCTGTTGCTTGAATCCTGGACCCTTCACTTTCAGATTCGAGAAGTCCTTTGTGGTGAGAAGCCGCCTGCTTCCCTTTGTTCTCTCTGGTGGCTTGAACCAGATTCGCCGTTGCTAGTTGCTTGGACAGGGCGTCCAACTTCTGTTGAGAGCGCATTTCGTCCTCAACATGAATCTCACTGAGGAGATTATCCAGGCTAATCTCCATCTTCTTCCTATGCATCCTTGCATAGATGTTGCTCCATCCTGGAGGAAGTTTTGCCACGATCCCTCCAACGACGAACTTGTCGACGAGGGGCATGCTATCGTCCTCCAGTTTCTGGCGCAGCTTCATGAACTCTTTCACTTGGGGCAGCATGGTCTTTTCGTCTTCAAAGACCCATTTGTGGTATTTTTCAACCATGAACATCTTCGACCGGGCCTCGTCGTCGTCATACAGCTTCCCCACGGACTCCCAGATCTCTTTGGCAGAAGTCTTCTTTGTGTAGGACTCGGCCAGAGAGTCTTCCATGGAATTCAGGATCAGCAGCCTGCATATGCTGTTATCCTTTTTCCACTTCATCTGCTTGCTCGTAGCAGCGGCTAGAACAGCAGCAGATCCTGTTGCTGGAACGATTGGTTCTTTCTCATCCAACACGTGATCAACATCCACGAGTTGAAGGTTCAGAGTCACCTTTCGCTTCCAGATCTGGAAGTGTTCACCGTCGAATTTCTCCAACTTGTTAAAGCCGGTATCGACAAGCGAAGCACGAGTGTTTTCCATCGAATCGTATAGCTTTGAGATTGTTAGTCCCTTGACGAACAATCGATGGAAAAAATACGAGTTCAGAAACAATTGTAAAGACAATATTTCTGGCAACAACACCCTAAAGAAGGTGATGTTGTATTACGAGAATCTAAAAAGATTATTTCGTAATATTTCTCGAAGGCAACAGAACCGTATAACTTCTAAAGAGAAGCGACGGTATTCTCGAAGGCAACCGAACCGTATTACTTCTAAAGAGAAGCGACGGTATTCTCGAAGGCAACAAGAGATGATCAACAACAGTTGAGTCTCAGATTCTCGAAGGCAACAGAAAGAGGGAGGAAGAAGAAGAACGGATCTCGCTGGGGTGTAGAACACCGGCGCTCAAAGCTATACCCGCAGTACGGATAAGCTCCCAGGAACCAGCAAGTTCAGGAGAACTTCTGGAACGCTCGTAAGTCAATATTTGAGACTTGAACGGGCTTCCTGGACTTTACAGACTCCCTTTTCTCTCTTCTTGGTGCATCTTTCAAAGGAGGCCAAGGGGCTCTATTTATAGAGTGGAGTTGAGACTTCACCTCTTCTCCTATCCGATGTGGGACTAAAATACCAATACTCAAAAATAGAGTTTGATATTTTAGATCATCCCACAATCAGCATAGAAGTGTGCTAGTCCACGCCTACCCCTCAACACTCCCGTGCATGCACGAGACATCCTGGAGTCCGTGTCCGAGTCCGAGTCCGCACAACAAAAATTAACTTTCATCCTTGTTGGATTTAATCCTTTTTCCTTCTAGAGAAATACTTCCACATGGCACAAACTTGTGCCCCACTACACCTCATGTGCACACCTCAACACAAGCAATGCATTATATTGAGATACTCACCATTTGGTGTAGCCGATGTGGGACTATCTTTTCTAGTCCAAAGGCAAAAACACCAACACTAGGAGATTCCATATGCACAATTGGGCAGGGAGTAATTATGTCATGTTTTAGTAAAAAGTGTCATGTGCAATGGGACACCTTGTGTCAAAGATATACGGTGTCAATAGGAAGGGAGAAGATGTGTGTTTGTATCGTGGAATACATAGCTATCTTAGGTTGAAAGAATTTATCATAGATAGGTATCGAGGTATTAGTGTATAAATATTAAGTATCCTAGTATCCTTGATACGCAGTACTAAAAGATATCAAGGTATCTATACCTATGTGTAAATATGTATGACTATATATGTATAAGCTAAGTAAGATAGATATCTTTGTACATAGGTAATTGGGTATAGGGGATTAAGTATTCTATCATAGGATAATAGCTAGTATAGTCAATATACCTAGCGTATGGTTCCAATATCCTAGAATTGGACTCATACAACTTAGAAATGGCTAGTTTAACCAAATTGGACTAGTTTGACCTAAAGGTCCTAGTTTGACCCTGGAAACCTAGTTTTGACCTAGATTGACTAGCATTAACATAGTTAACTTCCATGACCTAGAAAAGGCCTAAAAGTATATAACTAATGCATTTAAATACATTATTTACTCTATAACACCAAGTAACTCTGTATATCTCATATATAGGTTTGTGTGACATCGGTTTAGACCTCGACCCATATTTACTGCTCAGGACTGCAGGCAAGTACATTCTCTGATAGTTTTCATTATCTAATAATTATTATAATTCACCTTCTAGTATAGTATTACCTGATTCTCTGACACGATACGGATTAGTATTTATGGATTCATTTACTTGCGACACATGCATCTTACTTGTCTGGCCTATATTTTTTGAATCACCTACACGAATCACCTACTGGCATCACTTGCATTCTGGCTGGACTTATACTTGATTTATGTGTCGGAATATGGATTCACTTGTACTCATCGGGACGGAAAAATACTCGAGTAGACGTGTAAACATTCTTAAACATGCTGGAATCACCCCTACTGGTCTAATCTGGAAAGATAGTCGTCGTACACTTGCCAAGTGTGTGATGTGCCGTATTTATCTCCTAGCCGTTTATATATTGAAAGCAGTATTTCAAAACATACTGGTTTAGTACTCTCTGCTGGATTCACATTATACTTGCTGGACTCACATCACATCTGTTTTGGTTTAGTTATCTTTATTTACAGTCTTTATTGTCATATTTTTTTGGTTTACCATATTTATTTTTCTTGTACTTCAGTTAACTGTTGTTCTATTTCATTCCCTGACTCGTTCTTTTTCTGCTCATCAAGTATTACTTACTATAACTATTTATAGTCTTTGTCATTTAATTGGAATTGCTAGAAAAGGTGTGCTCGTTCCATCCTGACTAGAAATATTTTCAGATAACTTCTTAGGGGACTTGTTTCCCATATTCTACGAAGCCGAGGAGGGGATAGCAACCATGGGTCATGATGCTCATGAGTGATTATCGCAAGGGGCTTAGCTACTACTATAGCTTTATGATAGATTCACTGTTAGAATTCTTGGCATGTATATACAATAGAGACTTGTTATTATATTAGAGATTTGGATATTGATATCGTATTTAGAAGTTGTTAATGTTTTAGACTTTGTAGTTATTAGACTTCTTTGATATCTTATCATGCTTTAGATTGTGGTTGAGTATTCAGTGTTATCATTTGTACTTTGTCCACCATTTGGAGATGAGATCTATAATAGGTACTTTATATCATTGTGTGAGATTAGTAGTTAGTGACCTAGATAGCGTTCTACCGCCGATGCTACAGCGTAGGCTGTACGTTGTTCATTACTCGTGCCCCTATACTGGGTTCGGGTCGTCACACGTTTTTAGTGGTGGCCCATGTAGGTCAAGATTTGTAATTAGTGTGATGTCGTGGTAGTGCAACTGTTTAGTTATACTACTACAAGCCTGCAATTCAAGATTGGGAATAGGCTATAAGATGAGAGGATACTCAATCACACTTAGGATTCCTTAAGAGATTCCTGGGACGACCCCTGAGAATCTTACCGTAAACTCTATCTCAAAGTCTATATCCACTTTTCTCTATCTAATCTTCTTTGTCCGTTAGTGAATTTGATTCTTGGTGTTCATTGTTGACTTTGATTTTATACCAAGATGAATTTTATGAACTAAGTTAAGGTATATTTTGATGACATAGTTGATGAGGACAGTGTGACAGGGAAATATCTTCCTTGGTTATGAAACCTAGAGTCTACAACAGCTATATTAGCTGGCATGGCGAAGACATAGGGCCTGATTTTGGATATCATTCTCTTGGTTATGGAATTTAGAGTTTTTTCAGCCAAGCATGCGGCAGGGCAAAAATTTTAGATACCATGATACTAGAGGTATGTACCTTAGTTATGGACCCTATAGTTTATCGCGGCCATACTTATTTGCGTGACGAGGATTCTGGATAACATAATTCTGGATAGACGTATGTAGTTATCATATTGTAGAATAGATACCCTATAGATAGTACCTAGTATAATAGAGTGAAGTATCAGTGTGGACGTTTCTTGAGTATCATGAAGTAATGGGTTCAGCTAGGCCACCTATGGCACCGTATCATGCCCTCAACCAGCAGCGGAATATACCCTGTCAGGACAGGGCATTTGCGATGGCAGCCGAGGAAACCAACACTGCAGTTGATGGGCTAGAAGGTTAGGTCATGTTCTTTCCTTCTATCTGATTCATTTTCATCTAATGATTGCTTTATTGATTTCTTAGTACGTTTGGCTTGATCTGTGACTTTCATACTAGAGTAGTAGTAAACCCTAGTAGAGACTACAATAACAAGATACTGTAGAGGTTATAACCATGCATGTTTTCTTACATTACATAGAATTGCATGTCATATAACTTTAGGTAGGATTTTACTAGACTTTGATTGTTGGGGGCTTGACATAGAGAATGGTACAACCAACTCAAATTTTGTGGACAAAATTTTTCTAAGAGGGACAGGATTGTAACTTCCACTTTTCTAGAAGAGGGGTATTTTTGACTTTTCCTATTTCTTGTTACTATTTTGTATTCAACTTATATTTTGAGTGATAAATCTATTCTACATAACTAGTATTTTTTTGGATTAATTATTTGTAATAATTAAATATAGTGCATATGCTACTTTATTGTATGTGATTAGTGACCCTAGAGGACCTAAATTAACATGATATAATCTCCTAATTAAATGATTAGGACTAGCCAAATTAAACTTTAGTTAGCCTCTAGTTAGACTAGCAAGATTAATTAGAAAGTTAGGCTAAACACCTAATTAGGAAGTATGACTTTTTCTCTAATCATGTCATGACTAAGAGAGGAACTTAATGGACTTTTCCCACAAGCCTAAAACCCCTAACCCTAACATTATGGCTGCCACCTCTTCTACTTAAGAGGAACATATTCTTCTTCCCCGTTTCTTTCATTTAAACCATAACCCTAATTTAGAGACCTTCTCCAAATTGTTCCTACCCCTAAAACTCATCCAAACTGGCCCAAATTAATTCCATTCCCTTCCCCATGGAGAGTAGAAGACTCTATAAGCAAGACATTGGAGTTTGGAGCACTTGGAGCTTGAGGGCTTTTAGATCTTAGAGCTATTTCTTTGGGAATCCATCTTCCAATAGATAAAATGCATTCTAAACCCTTTAATTTGTATAAATAGTATGGAGGCATCAAATAGGAACCCACATGTATTAGGAATACCCATGGTGGGGAGTTTTGACTCTTCTTCATTCATTTGGAGACTTTTTCTTTTGTATTTTGACCCAATTTGGGAAAAATCCAAGAATAGTATTTCTAGGATTTGTAAATAGGTTTGTTAGATCTTACTTGTGATTTAGAACATGTGGATATGCTTAGGGTTAAGTTTGGATCCATTTGGAGTGCGTATCATAGGCGTATCTCAACGTATCCCGATATGTACGCCAAGTGTTTGACAAAATTGCCCATTTAACATACGTGTCTCTAAATCTCACATAGTCCCTTGTTCTAGTTAGGTTTGGTATTTAGATTGCTTATTATGTATAAATATACTCATATATACGATTATGGATTTCATGTTTTCATATTGGGGGAGTAGAGGACATGTGGATTGTTTTAGAGATTGAGTGAGAATGTGAACTAAGTTTGTATGATATGTTATGTGTGTGTGTGTGTGTGTGTGTAGAAAATAATGATTGGATAATTTTATTGATGGACTACTTCACTATATATAGGGAGTCTAGCTCCTCTACAAACTACATATTCCGATGTGGGACTAAAAGTCCCTTATTGATTCTCAACACTCCCCCTCAAGATGGGCGATAGATATTGATCATCCCCATCTTGTTACATAGCTTCGACAGACTTAATGAACTAAGACCCTTAGTCAGACAGTCTGCAACTTGTTCTTCTGAGCGGACATGGTCAATCTTCAGTATCCCTTGTTCCAGCTTCTCCTTGATGAAGAATCGATCAATCTCGATGTGCTTCGTTCTGTCGTGCTGAACTGGATTGTTAGCTATACTTATTGCAGCTTGACTATCGCTCAGAAGACGCAATGGTGCTCCCTTATCCAGCTTCAACTCTGTCAGCAATGCTTTCACCCATAGCAACTCTGACACTCCCAGAGCCATTGCTCTGTATTCTGCTTCAGCTGTCGACCGTGCTACCACAGACTGTTTCTTGCTTCTCCATGAGACCAGATTTCCTCCTACAAAAATACAGTATCCTGTGGTAGACCTTCTGTCGTCTATGCAGCTCGTCCAGTCTGCATCACAGTATCCCTCAACTTCTATGCGTCCATTCTTCTTGAACCATAGCCCCTTTTCCGGCGTTCCTTTCAGATACCTCAAGATCTGAAATACTGCTTCCATATGACCCTTTCTTGGATCATGCATGTAGCGACTCACTACACTCACCGCAAATGAGATATCAGGGCGAGTGTGTCCCAGATAAATCAATCTCCCTACAAGTCGTTGATATCTTTCACGATCAACGGGCTCTCCTGCTTCTGCTCCCAACTTGCACTTCTGGTCAATTGGAGTGACCGCTGCTTTGCATCCCAGCATCCCTGTCTCCTTCAGCAGATCTAGTGTGTACTTTATCTGTGAGAGAACAATTCCTTGTTCGCCTTCACACACCTCGATACCTAGAAAGTATCTCATCGCTCCTAAATCCTTCACTTCAAACTCCTTTGCGAGTTTTGACTTCAGTTTAGTGATCTCGACTTCATCATCACCTGTGATCACTATATCATCCACATATACAGCAAGTATAGTGATGTGGCCTCTTGCATGCTGGAGGAAGACCGTATGATCTGCATTTGTTTGACGGTATCCCATGCCTGTAACAGCCTTTCTGAATCTGTCAAACCAGGCTCGAGGAGATTGCTTGAGCCCGTATAGCGACTTCTTCAGTTTACACACCTTTCCTTGCGACGTCCTTCCGTTTGATGCCGTCGCGTAGCATCCTGGCGGGAGCTCCATGTATACTTCTTCTTGCAGGTCCCCATGAAGAAAGGCATTCTTCACATCCAGCTGGTACAGCTTCCATCCATAATTCGCTGCAATGGAGACCAGAGTTCTCACGGTGCTCATTTTTGCTACTAGGGCAAACGTCTCATCATAGTCTATGCCATATGACTGTGTGAATCCTTTTGCAACCAACCTTGCCTTGTATCGCTCAACCTTTCCTTCTGGCGTCTCTTTCACTGTGTACACCCATTTGCATCCCACAGCTTTCTTCCCTTTGGGTAATGGAACCAGCTCCCATGTCTGATTTTTCTCCAGTGCCCCAAGTTCTTCCATCATTGCAGCTTTCCACCTTGGATCTTTCTTTGCTTCCTGCCAACACTTGGGCAACGAAGTAGAGTCTAACGATGCAATGAAGGCTCGATAATTCGAAGAAATGTTAGAATAAGACAAGAAGTTGGCAATGTCATGTTCGTAATCATCAAAACGAGCAGGAGCCTTACCCGCATTGATGCGAGAAGATCTCCTTAAGGGAGCAATAGGTGGTGGAGAGATCATACCATCCGAGTCAGAGAGATCCGCATCAGAATCCGAGTGATTCAGTGCGGGGGTAACATCTTCAGGAGTTGGGGCAGGAGTAGACGAGGGACTTGGTACAGTAGGCACAGGGCACGGCATAGGCACAGTACTGGACTTCTGTTGTCTCCTTCTGTAGACTTGGAGCTCCTTTTCCCTTGTCTGCTGCTCCCCCTGCGTAACATATGGATCTTCTTCTTCAGTTTCTGTATCTGAGTCACTATGCTCTCCCCCTTTCGTCCAGTTTTCTACAACCGGACACGGAACCGATCCGACGACCACATTTGGGTGTATTATCTCCCCCTCACATCGAACACCATCTGTGTTAGGTGTGTCACCAAATGCGGAACCTTCATCCGAACCATAGTATGGTTCGAGTTCTCGGAAAGTAACGTCCATGCTGACAAACATCTTCCGCTCGACTGGACTCCAACAGGCATAACCCTTCTGTGTCGCCGTGTAACCAACAAAGACACATTTTACTGCCCGAGGATCCAGTTTGCCAACGCCTGGCCGATTATCCTGGACAAAGCATACACATCCAAAAACTTTTGGTGGAACAGTGTATGTATTGGCTCCAGTAAGCATCTCCAATGGTGTCTTCCAGTCCAATACCTGAGATGGCATTCTGTTGATGAGATAAGAGGCCGTCAATATAGCCTGCCCCCATAAGTGCTTCGGGACATTCATAGCCAGCATCATCGTCCGTGCAACTTCCAGCAAGTGTCTGTTCTTTCGTTCCGCCACACCATTTTGAGCCGGAGTATAAGCACATGAAGTTTGATGAAGTATTCCATGAGTGGAAAAATACTCAGCAACCCGCTTATTCGTATACTCCGTCCCATTGTCGGATCGAAAACACTTAATCTTAGCGCCATATTGTGTTTCCACTCGTCGATGAAAGTCCTAAAATGCCTCAAGGACGTCACTTTTATTTTTCAGAAGGTAGACCCATGTCACACGGGTATAACAATCAATAAAGGTGACGAACCATCGAAAGCCGTTAATTCCGGTTGTAGGACAAGGGCCCCATACGTCTGAATGTATCATGTCAAAAGCAACTGAACTCCTATTCCCTGTGCTCACATACGAGCTTCTGGTATGTTTTCCCAAAGCACAAGCATTACAAAACAACTTCTCTTTATTAGCCCTTTGATATAAGGACGGATACATTCTACCAATAACCGAAAAAGAGGAATGACCGACACGCTGGTGGTGGAGTAGCAAGTCGGCTTCAACACTGCGACAGGAAGCTTCTGGTGATGCGTCTGCTACCAAGGATGCCAATGCTTTGTCCAGTCTAGTCCTGTCTAAATACCACAGCCCCTTATGCCATGTGCCAGTCCCAAGTCGTCATCCTGTCCCTTTCTCCTGAAAAGTCACCTGAGGAATGTCAAAGGAAACAGTACAGTTAAGATCAAGTATAATGGCACTAATGGATAGAAGATTGACAGGAAAAGATGGAGCATGAAGGACATTGGTTAGAGTGATGGAAGGGGTGCATGCGACAGTGCCTTTACCCATGACAGGGTTGGATGTACCATCAGCGGTCTGAATACTCTCCGGCAATGGTAGGGGAGTATATTCCCGAAACGCATCACGGGACCCCGTGACATGGCGAGATGCCCCAGAGTCCATAATCCATCCTGGCTGATGGATAGATGCAAGAGCACGTGCAGAATCATCGGTGCTGGTTTGGGCAAAGCAAGTGAAGTGATCTTCCGAGGTTGAAGATGCCCCAGGACTGTCGGCCGAACCCAGCTTCGTGCCACGCAACTTCTCAAGGAACTCCCGCTCAAGCGGGGTTATTTCAGCCAGGTGATGCTCTCCCCCTTCTTCCGCCATATTTGCTTTGTGGCCGCCCCTTCGACCAGCATATCCTCCTCTACCACCACGTCGGCCTCCACGACCTCGTCCTCGATCAGTAGACTGATTGCGCAAGGGTTTTGGACAAAATCGGATGTAATGTCCGGAGTCACCACAATTGTGACAAACACCACCCATAGATGGAGGTTGATTGAAGGCAGCAAGGGCAGACTTTTCAACCGCGGCTGGCTCCCCCTGGGAGGAGCCCTTGTTGGGCATCAACTTCAGTCGAGCTTCTTCCTGTGTCATGACAGCGATAGCTTCCTCCAAGGTCGGTAGCGTAGGTTGGGAAAGGAGGATATTCCGTCGCTGCTCAAATGCAGGGTGTAGTCCCTTCAGGAATTTCATCATACGCTGCCGGAAAATATAAGCCAGGAACGTCTGAAAGTACTTTGCGAAGGCTGGTTCGACTTGTGCATCTTCCATCCCAAGAGGATCATAATGATCCAGATCAGACCAATACTTCTTCAACAGGGCCGCGTACTCAGAGATGGTACGGTCGTCTTGGGCCACCCTATCGAGTTCATCTTGCAGTTGAAAGACTCACATAGGGTTGCCGGAGCCGGAGTACATATCTTTGAGAGTTTGCCATATATCAGCAGCAACCTCCATAGCCTCGACATTGCCCGACACTTGGTCGGTTAAAGAGACAGTCAACCACCCAGCCACGATGTTGTTGACAATCTCCTACACAGCAAACTCCTTCGTGGAGTGATCGGCTGGCGCCTTGGTTTGGCCAGTAACATAGCCAACCAAGCCACGTCCCTTCAGTGTCCGCATCGCCTGCCGCGACCACTTCAAGTAGTTGGAAGTTCCTTCCAACTTCGTCTCCAGTTTCTCCAGCTTCCCCATTTTGTAAGGCGACGGATCCACATCAGTATGGATCACACGTGGGGTTTGATGGGTCTGCTATGGTGTCTATGGAGGTCCTGGTCGGGGGGGGGGGGGTCTGGTCGGCGGGGGGGTCGGTTCTGCTATGGTCGGGGGGGGGGGGGGTTCTGCAGGGGGGGTCGGGGTTGGGAGGATCTGGTCGGGGGGGGGGGGGGGGTCGGGGTGGGGGGGATTCGGCTATGGGTGGAGGGTGCAGCGGAGGAGTGGTGCGGAGGAGTGGTGGAGGGTGCAGCGGAGGGTTCAGCTATGGGGGGGTTCGGCTATGGGTGGAGGGTGCAGCGGAGGAGTGGTGCGGCGGAGGTTGGGTGCGGCGAGGGAGGGGTGCGGCTAGGGGGGGGGGGGTGCGGCTAGGGTTTAGCGGAGGGGGGGTCGGCGAGAGAGAGAGAAAAAAATTTGTGTGGAGAGAGAGAGAGAGAGTTATGGCTCTGATACCATGTAGAAAATAATGATTGGATAATTTTATTGATGGACTACTTCACTATATATAGGGAGTCTAGCTCCTCTACAAACTACATATTCCGATGTGGGACTAAAAGTCCCTTATTGATTCTCAACAATGTGTGTGTGTGAGAAGGGAGTAGGTGATATGTTAATTTAGACATATCAACTATATAGGAATGTATAGCTATATAGATATTATTTTGTGAGTCTATGTGAAGGGGGTAAGACTGAAACTGATACATAAATATATGCATCAGTCCAATTTTCCATCATGTGTCAGTATATGGGAAGGGCCCTATATCTAATAGTCAACTGATAGGAGAAGAGGGGGCTAGAGCAGTGAGGGAATGATATGAAATGGATATTCCTATTAGCTACTATAAGGAGGAGAGGAATTGGCATGAAGGGGAGGGCTCGGGTTAGGCCATATAGTAGAGCAATGAAGGAATCATTAGCAGCAACTAGCTGCTATAGAAGAGCAACAACAACAACATTAAATGCTTTTTAGCAGCATTTATAAGAGTGGGGGCATACATGTATCAATCCACACGTAAGGAGGCCACCTATGTATCAGTGTACAGGTAAGGGGCCTATATGGTTGATCTGTTATTAAGGTAACGGGGCCTTATGCATTAGTCTTATAGGATAATAGGTATCAGTCATTTAGATAGCATATATTAGTTATATAGTTAATATGTATCAGATTATATAGTCTTTCATGTATCAGTAGAACAGGGCCATCTATTGTATTAGTATAGAGGGAGATGAGCTCAGGTTAAGAAGGAATAGCAGTAGTTTGCTGCTTAGAGTAGCAGCAGCAGTTAGCAACTTGGATTGCTTTGCCAAGAAGCAGGTAGTACTGCTTGCTGCACACATCAGGTAGTTAAGGCAGCAGTGGCTGCTTTGCATGATCAGAGAAGTAGGCTTTACAATAGAAAGCTACAACAGTATTAGCAATAAAGAGGGGTCGGGGGAGCCTTGTATGTACAGGCTGTCCAATAGGCAGTCAGTAAAAGCCTATTCCTTGTGGCCTATGATCTAACATGGGCCTGTGGGATTGTGAAATATAAGTATGTGCTATAGAAAATTAGATGAGACTCATGAGTCGATAAGAGGGAAAGTCCTAGTTGTGTGTCTTGGCAACAAGACACCTAAGTGTGCTTTGGAGAAGTGCCAGGGGTAGTATCAAGAGGGAGTAGACTGAAAGAAAAGTAGGGCATAGCAGCAGCAGTATTATAGATAAGGGAGGAAATATAGAGTAAACTGAGATGTTAATATAGGTGTATCAATTATATAAGTGAAGAGGGGCCATACATATCTGTTAACAGATAACTAGATGGGAGAAAACCGAACTGATATCTAATGATATAGGTGTGTTTGTGATATATAAAGGGGGCCGTATAGGTATCAGTCATGAAGAGAAATGTATCAGTTATAAGAACATGTATCAAGTTATATAGGAAATAAGTATCAGTTAACTGACATCTAACGGGGCTTGTTTAGTGAGGTAAGGAGAATAGAGCGTCAATAGCAACTTGCTGCACTTCATATCAGCAGCAGCATATGAGACATAAGGGGGGTTGGGCTATTTATCATGTAGCAACAACTACTTGAAGGAAAATAGGCTCGGGAAAGGTAAGCATAGCAGCTACAGCAGTAGTAGCAAATATGGTGTATGGAGGCTCTCCATTGAGCAGAGCAAGGGACTCCCCTGCATAGGCTTGGCTGGCCTGAGTGTGCCAGGTTGGGGTTAAGTCCCTGCCCATGGTAGCAACAGTAGGGATAGGCTCAGGTTAGATAGGCTTATAGCAGCAATAAAGGGGGGCAATGAAAGGTCATTAACAGCAGTTAGATGTTAATTGAAGAGCAGCATAGCAGTAGAAATATGGGAGAGAGTGTATCTGTCAGATATAGGTAGGGAGTGATGTAGATGGGCCTTAGTGCCTTAGTATTTAACCGTGTTAAGAAGGAAACTGATAATGGTATAGTTGTGTGTGTGTCATTAAAGTTTATATGAGTGTATCCCTATATATTGTATGGTTAACTAATGTTTGAAAAGAAGAGAAGAACAGGTAACTGTATGAAAGATGCTCGGGTTGGTGAAGAGTGTCATTTGCTAATGTCATAAAGGGGGAAAACTGAATTTGATATTGTAATTGTGTGTGTAGAGTGAGGGGGATGACATAAAGAGCATAGCATTAGATAAAATACGGACTTGGGTGTGAAGGGGGTCATATTTGTATATCAGTTAACTAATATTAAGGGACATGTAGTGGGGGTATACAACAGCAGCAGTATCCTAGGAAGGAACTTGGGACAAGTACCTATATAAGAAGGGGCTCGGGCAATGATGTTATAACAACAGCAATTTAATGTAAGCACCAGCTTTTAGCTGCTTGCAGCAGCAGCAAGGGCATCAATTCCACCTTCATAAACATCAAGTCTTGCACAGTGATGCAAAGATTTTATTTCAGAGATGCTTAAGTGACTTTTCATTTTTGAGCACTGATGAATGCTTCCATCAAATTCTATTTGCAATAGCACCAGTTAGGAGAGGGCAGTATTAGAAAATGTTTAAGCGGTAATTAAGCAAATTAGGGGCTTGAATAAGAATGGATAGAGGGACAACATTCAGAACTAAGTAGCAGTGCCAGTAGCAATAGCAGCTACTGTGTTGGAAAGGAGGGGAGGGAAGCAGTTAAACATAGCAGCTATATGGTATAGAGGGCTCGGGCATGTAAGAGCACAGCAGCATCTCAAGAGGGAGACGACTGCACCAGTACCAGTTCTGCGCTAGATAGTAGTGAATACCTATATACAAAATTGTGGAATAGGTAATTGTCTTCACAAATCTGAAGTGCATCAGTTAAGTGCATCAGTTTTCTTCCAAGTTTCATATCCTAGATGCAATTTAGGATATACCATATGCATAATAGGCAGGAAGTAATAGTATCATATTTTAATGAAGAGTATCATGTGCAATGGGACACCTTGTGTCAAAGATATATGGGCGTATCAATAGGAATGGAGAAGATGTCTGTTTGTATCATGGGATACATAGATATTTAAGGTTGAAAAAATGTGTGATAGATAGGTGTCGAGGTATTAGAGTATAAATATTGAGTATCCTAGTATCCTTGTATATATAGTAAAAGATATCAAGGTATCTATACCTATGGACTAAGATCAGGGGGGTGAAAACCCTGTCTCGTAGAATCCCTACGGACTGGGTCCAGCTCCACAACCTTGGTCTCTGTGATATAGCGAGAATCTGGGTTAGATGGAACGGAGCTAGTTGGGAGGGGGAGGAGGTCTTCATGACTGACTAGCTGGTGGCCATCTCCTTCACCAACAAGGGTGGGTTCCGATTCTTACTTGGTGCTGTCTATGGGCACAATGACAGGAGGCTGCGGGAGGTCTTGTGGCAGGACATCATTAGACTGAGTACATTGGCGGTGCATCGTCATCTCCCCCTGCTTATTATGGGAGACTTCAATGCCACGCTATACAGGGGGGAGAAGCTGGGGGGGCGGCCGGTGCCGGACCAGATACTATCTGACTTTCAGTCCTGCCTTCTCCAGTCCGGGCTCAGGAATCTGGAGAGGGTGGGGCACATATGGACGTGGCACAACAAGGCGGTGGTTGGCAGGGTGGCCTGCCAGCTTGATCGGACTTTGGGGAACAGTGATTGGTTCCGCCTATTCCCTTCTGCTGTTGCTGAGGGCCTACCTGCGGGGACCAGTGACCATTCGCCGATCCTGGTGCGCTTCGTGGAGAGTCCCAGATGGAGAGCCCGTCCGTTCCGGTATGACAACAGTTGGTTCCTCTCGTCTGGCTATGAGGAGACTGTGGCGGGAGGTCTTTGTCAGGATGTGGCCGGCACTGCTCAGTTCCGTATGGTTCACAGGCTGAAGAAGACCAAACGCGCCATCAGAGACTGGGTGAGGGCCCTCCCCCGGACCTCCTTACAGGAGAAGGAGGCGGAGTTGAGAGACCTGCAGTCAGACCTTCAGGGAGACATGATGAGTGGGGAGTTGACGTCTAGAGAGAAGAAGTTGGCTGCAGAGGTCAACACCTTGAGACTCCAGCAGGAGATTAGTGCGGCCCAACGGGCCAAATGCTCCTGGCTCAAGGATGGGGACCGTTGCACCAAATTCTTCTATGATGTCATTCGGGCTCGCCAGCACCAGAACTGCATCCAGAGACTTCTAGGCAGTGATGGGCGTCTTGTGACCGACCAGGTTGCTATCCAGGAGGAGGCTGTCCGGTTCTACTCTGAGCTTTATCATCAGACGGACTATCCCACGGCTTTTCCGCAGCTGACTACGAAGACGTTGATTACTGAGTATGGCAACAGTCTTCTTATGGCTCCTATCCGGATGGCGGAGGTGGAGGCGATTGTGATGCAGGCTGATGCTTCCAAGTCCCCTGGGCTGGACGGTTTCTCCAGCGGCTTCTACAAGCGACATTGGGGTTCCCTCAAGTTCCAGGTTCTAGAGGCTGTTCAGGAGTTCTTTGAGACGGACAAGCTCCTGAAGGAGCTGAACCACACCTTCCTGACGTTGGTGCCCAAGAAGGAGGGGGCGACTTCTCTTGCTGACTTCCGACCGATTGCTTGCTGTAATTATTTGTATAAAATAATTACTCATCTTATGTGCAGGAGGATGGAGGACGCTATGCAGGGCCTGATTTCTTGGAATCAGGCGGCATTCATCAAGGGGCGGTCTATTGCTGAGCATAGTCTGTTGGCTCATGAGATGATTCGGGAGTTCCACAAGCCAGGGGGATGAAAGCATGTGTGAAGCTTGACCTGAGGAAAGCCTACGACACCGTCAACAGGGACTTCCTCTGTCATTTGATGGGTGCGATGGGCTTCTCCGAGACATGGGTGGACAGAGTCCGAGCGTGCATCACCTCCCCTACATTCTCGGTTCTCATCCAGGATATCCCTTACGGGTTCTTCGGCAGCAGCAGGGGGCTTCGGCAGGGGGACCCGCTTTTCCCCTACCTTTTCACCCTCGTGATGGAGTATTTTACCTGTCTGATGGACATCGCGGTGCATCGGGAGAGGATTGTACCGATATACAGTAGGGTGTCTCCGGTGGTCTCACACCTCATTTATGCGGATGATCTATTGGTATTGATGAGGCCTTCCATGCGAGGGATGAGGGAGCTTGCGGTGGTGATGGAGGAGTTCGGACAGTTATCGGGTCGTCGGTTGAATAGGGACAAGAGCAAAGTTTACTTCAACAGCTCTTGCACCTTGAAGGAGGAACGGGCCCTGGAGCTTGGGGTGGAAAAGGGTGACCTCCCGGTGAAATATCTGGGGGTGCCACTATCTGTCAATTACGCGAAGGACCGAGAATGTCAGAGTCTGGTGGACTTTGCGCAGAGGAGGGTAGAGGGCTGGCAGGCGGCTGGCCTATCTTTTGGAGGGCGTATTGAGCTGGTTCGATCGGTTATATCTGCTATTGCTCTATTTTGGCTCCAATCTATTATGGTCCCTTTGGCTACTATCAGAAAGATCGAGGGCATATGTGCCAAGTTCATTTGGCATGGGGGGATTCATGCCATCTCTTGAGAGCAGCTCTGTCGTCCTAGGAAGGAAGGATGTGTGGGTCCGCGTTCTCTGGTTTCTGTCAGGGAGGCGGCGGGGATCAAGCTGGCGTGGAGGTTCCTTCAGGGCGGCTCTCTTTGGTCGGCTTGGATGTCTAGTCGGTACCTCCGGGGTAGGAACTTCTGGGTATGTGACATTGACAACAACTTCTCTGTGTCTTTCAAGCATATCCTGAGGAACCGACCTGTACTTCGGAAGGCGATTCGGCGGAAGATGAGGGAGGGAGGGGAGACGAACCTATGGCTTGATCCGTGGATTGCTGGTCAGTCTCTCCTGGAGATTCTGGGTCCCCAGTCGGATGGTGTGGAGTACAGAGGTCTGACTTATAGGCGCATCATCAGGGGTGGGGTCTGGAGACCAGAGGAGTATCGTTTCACTGCTCAGTTAGGAGGAGAGATCAGGCAAGTACAGATCACTCCTGATGTACTGTCTGACGTCTGGGTTTGGGCCCCTCCCGGCTACACGGAGGGTGCTGGGGAGTTCAGATTTAGCAGCTGCTACGATCTTGTTCGTTCCCACTTCGACAAAATCGAGGAGTATGACTTTATATGGGGGAAGGGCCTTGCCAGAAAGATGCAATTGTCTGCATATAAACTGGTGCTGGGCCGGTTGCTTACTAGGGACAGACTGCTTCGGTTCGGGGTCCCTGTCCCTGACCCTACGTGTGTTTTGTGTGAGGCAGAGAATGAATCCATTGGGCACCTGTTCTTTCAGTGCCAAGTGGCATGGAGCATCTGGGCAGAACAGAGCCGGAGATACTTGGGAGGGGTTGGAAAGGAGCGTGACTTCAGAGAAATCCTTCAGTGGATTGGAGATGGCAGGGGCCGGGGGCAGAGCTGGGCCAGACGTGCTAGATTGAGGCTTGCTGCATCAGTTTGGCATGTCTGGAGGGAGAGGAACCGGCGCATTTATGAGGGACTGTCCACCCCACTGGTGGGCATCCTTCATAACATTGAGTCGGATGTACTAGTAATGTCCCCCTGAGTTGGGATTGTATCTCTATGTTGTAACCTTATTGCGATGATTGTGGAATAAAATTTACCCTTTTTCCAAAAAAAAATATATGACTATATAGGTATAAGCAAAGTAAGATAAGATACCTTTGTACATCGGTAATTGGGTATAGGGGGTTAAGTATTGTATCATAGGGTAATAGCTAGTATAGTCCATATACATAGGGTATGGTTCCAATATCCTAGAATTGGACTCATACAACTTAGAAATGGCTAGATTGACCAAGTTGGACTAGTTTGACCTAGAGTTGACCTAGTTTGGCCAATTTGACCTAGTTTGACCCCGGGAACCTAGTTTTCACCTAGATTGACTAGCACTGACCTAGTTAACTTCCATGACCTAGAAAAGGCCTAGAACCATATAATTAGTGCATTTAAATACATTGTTTACTCTAGAACAACAAGTTTCTCTGTATATCTCATATACAGGTTTGTGTGACATCAGTTTGGACCTCGACCCATATTTACTACTTAGGACTGCAGGCGAGTACATTCTGTGATAGTTTTTATTATCTGATAGTTATTATGATTCAGCTTCTAGTATAATATTAACTGATTTTTTGACATGACACGGATTAGTATTTCTGGATTTATTTACTTGCGACACATGTATCTTACTTGTCTAGCCTCTATTTCTGGAATCATCTATTGGAATCACCTATCGGCATCACTTACTTTCTGGCTGGACTTGTACTTGATTTACATGTCGGGATATGGATTCGCTTGTACTCGTCGGGGCGGAGAAATACTCGAGTAGACATGTAAATATTCCTAAACATGTTGTAATCACCCCTACTGGTCTAATATGGAAAGATGGTCGTTGCATATTTCTCAAGTGTGCAATGTGTCGTATTTACCCCCTTGTCGTTTATATGTCGAAAGTGGTATTTCAATACACACTGGTTTAGTACTCTCTGCTATATTCACACTATACTTGCTAGACTCATAATATACTTGCTGGACTCACATCACATCTGTTCTGGTTTAGTTATTTTTATTTATAGTCTTTATTGTCATATTTTTCTGGTTCACCATATTTATTTTCCTTTTACTTCAGTTAGTTGTTGTTCTATTTCATTCCCTGACTCATTTTTTTCCTGCTCATCAAGTATTACTTACTATAACTGTTTTATAGCCTTTGTCATTTAATTGGAATTGCTAGAAGAGGTGTGCTCTCTCCATCCTGACTTGATATATTTTTTAGATAACTGCTTTGGGTACTTGTGTCACACATTCTACGGAGCCTAAGAGAGGATAGCAACCATGGGTCCTGATGCTCAAGAGTGATTATCGAGGGACTTATTTACTATTATAGCTTTGTGATAGATTCAATGTTAGAATTCTTGGCATGTATATATAATGGAGACTTGTTACTATATTAGAGATTTGGATATTGATATCATATTTAGAAGTTGTTGATGTTTTAGACATTGTAGTTATTAGACTCCTTTGATATCTTATCATACTTTAGATTGTGATTGAGTATTCAGTGTTATCATTTGTAGTTTGTCCTCCATTTGGAGTTGAGATCTATGACAGGTACTTTATATCATTGTGTGAGATTGATAGTTAGTGACCTAGATAGTGTTCTACTAATGATGTTGTGGCATAGGCTGGACATTGTTCACTACTCGTGCCCCTATACCGGGTGCCGGTCATGACAACGAGAAACATATTTTTCAAAATGCTTTCATAGTGCACAATATAAGAATATAAAGGATATGGACTAGAAAATGTGTACGGATAAATAAAGTAAATAAAATACAAGTAAAAACACAAGGACATTTGATTATTGAAAGAACATCCTTATTTAGTTATGAGCAAGGCATTAATAAATATTTTCTCTCAACATCCCAAGTTAAAGATGTAAAACAAATAAATATCAAAAGTTGGGAATCATCAATATATATAAAAGTATATATCTAAAAAAGTCATACATAAAAAAATTCAAAAATCAATTAAAAACAAATGTCCACAATGTTAACCAAAAAGCCAAGAAAATGAGATCAAGAAAAGGCTTTAAGAAATGATTGATTCAAACAGAGATACACAAATTTGTCAAATGAATCAATAGCGAAAACATGAGTTAAGCACAAGTATGAAGATAGCAAATATAATTAAATACCCTTTAGATTAATATAAAACTTGAGCTTTACTCATATGTCCCCATAAAGATATTTATATGAAAATTTATAACAATATAAGAGATACATGAGCAACATATAAATAGAAATTTAATGTATAAAGTCATGTATCCTTAATGAACATTTGAAAGGCTATTACAAATTCAAAACAAGTATAAATATGCTTTAATAGGAAAAGAAATAGTTGATTCACAAGATGTTAATTAAAATAAAATATGAGAATCAATAGTAAAATTATGAGGTAAGCACAAGTTTGAAGATATAAGTATTGAATATTCTTCAAAGAGAAATTTGAACTTGAGCTTTACTCATATATAAGGTCATAAAATTAATATTTCTACACATACCTATAAGAAATACATGAACAACACATAAACTAAAAATTCAATACATAGACATGTATCCTAAAGAAGGATCGAAAATCTATTACAAATCCAAAACAATCGGACATAGGCTTTAATAGGAAAAGTACTAATTGATTCTATAGATGATCAAAAAGGAATAAGAGAACCAATAGTGAATATATGTATACAGGCACAAAGTTATAAATAAGATGTACTTAACAAGTAAAGAGAAACTAGTGCTAACAAATTTTTACGAAAAACGGATCATATTAAATAAGACATTCAAAAGCAAATTGGTAAATAGTAACTATTTCAGAAACTTAAAGTAGGATAGTCAATAATACATTAGCACAAAACAAAAACCAAATTCCTATGGACTAGAGTGATATCATGCTTCATAAATAAAGACTAAAAATAAAGAGCATGCATAGATTAAATGTGTCACACTAATGGAAAGTGAGTAAATTATTACATAGTGTGAACTAATCATTTAAGCAAAACTACTAGTCATGCTAGATAAAAGTAATTGTAAGACAATTAACTAAGCATACTAGTATAATATCTCACATCGATTCGATAATAAGCAACTAACATATATCAATGAAAGCTAGTAGCAAGTCATCAATAAGAACATGCTAGATTCTATAAAACCATTTAGAAAGAATCGTTTACCATGTTACCAAAGTGGGTCTATTTGCCACACTTGTATTGGTACAATTGCTTGAAAAATGACCTTTCTAGCTTTGCAACCACCAACACACTTCTCGGTAATATGTACCGACACATGAATCTCTGCCTACAATATTTGGCAAAGACTTCAGTATCCAAATAAACTTGGATCCACATTTGTTAGTTTTGGAAACCCAAGTAGCATTTACTCTAGCATTGGTAGTAGAAGTCCTATGAATATGGCATGTAGAACTCATGTGTCCAATGCGAGAGAAATAAAAGCACCTAATGTTAGTGTGTGCACATGTATCGAAATGAGCATTGTTGTGATCATGTGGCATACTAGAATGATAAACCTCTCTAGAATGAGCATGGGAAGATTTGGTTTTATGAATATCATGTTCTAATAACAAATCATCATGCATGCAAGTAAGATAATCAAATTTTACATTCAGCAAATCATTCTTTTTTTCAAATAAAGCAATTCTAGAGATAAAAGCATCATTTTGTTTCTTTAAAGAATCAATAGAAGAATCATGAAAGACGTTAACACATGCGTTTGACTCTTGAGATCTTCTATAGATAAGGAAAGAGATTTGATTTTTAAAATTAAACCCTTATTCAAACTCTTTAAAGAAACACAAGATGAGCTTTGAGAATCAAGTCTAGATAATAAATCATTGTTTTCGTATCTCAATAACTCATTTGCTTATTTTAAATGAACAACCTTTTCCAAAAGTTGTTCATTAGTAGAATGAAAGTAATCAAGAATTTTGAAGGATTGATTAGCCATAGCTTTCCACCTAGAGAATTTCTTGCATTTAGAAAAAGCGTGATTGTCTATGCTACTAGAAAAGGAACCCTCTTTATCCTTAGAGGAATACGATGCCATAGAAAAGTAATAAGGATCTACTCTAAGGATGTTAAGCCTCACAATAGAGTTCTTGCTCTGATACCAATTGAAAGCACCATAAGGGGGGAAGGAGGTGAGGCGAATAGGGTCAAGCTTACTAATTAAGCACAATAAGATTGCTAATGGACAATTTAAAGATTATGTGAAAGAAAGGAAGCAATAAAAATACCGACACCCGATGTATCCTGGTATCCTCCTTTGGGGCACTCCAGTACCGGAACTCTCTCTGATTTTAATCCACTATTGTCAAAATAGTTACAACGGGAGCTTTGATCTGAAGGCACACCAAACTTCTTAGATAAGAGCTTTGATCCGAAGACTTCCAACTTCACTACAACAGCTTTGATCTGAAGGATCTTCGACTTTACAACAATAGCTTTGATCCGAAGGCACTTTAACTCCAACTTTTTACGAGAAGGTTTTGATCTTCTTACAACAAGATGAAGATCTTGTTGGCCCATTCAATCTCAGTCGACTTGATTTTGATAGTTAACTAAACCATGTCTCAATGTGTTGTAAAATGACTCATATGAAGATTCAACAATGTTTTGATGCTTGAAGGTTGTAATTATGGTCAATTATGCAATTTTATATTTTATTGAGTCTAGGACCTGTGTACATCGAGTCACATTTGGTACCAGAAATCCAGTCATATAAACTAAACTAGTCCACTCAAACAGCTTACAAGCCCATCTACAAAAAGCCCAACCCACTCAAACCAAAATTATTCTAAAGAAGCCAAAGGTCCATACATATTCTGTACAACAAACTCTGGCCGTACTCTGGCCGAACTCGGAGCGAACTTGGTCTAAGAAAATTTTGGCAATATCAGACAGTTGTGCAATCCCTGATATTGTGGTTCCAACGTTCAAAAAATTTCAAATATACATCTGAATTTTGGCCGAACTCGGTCTATAAATAGGGATGGATTTCAATATTCTTACAACATTCCTCTTCTCTCAATCTTTCTATCCTATAGTGAGTGATACTTAAGAGCTTTAATCTTTTTATCTCCAAGATGAACTTCTCAGCCTTATAGTTCCAAGTACGATCTCATTTAGAAGTTTGAAAGAGTTGTACAGAGCTTGGCTCAAGAAGTTTCTCTCTCTCTAAAAGTTGTTGTGCTCTTCGGTTTAAAGCACAAAAAGTGAAGTAGTGGAGCCCTTCGAATAAAAGTACAATGTGTAAGAAGTTGCAAGCACTTCGGATTCAAAGCTTGTGTTTCACTATTGTGACTATAATAGATTCAACTCCGAACAAGAGTTCTCGAGCCTGGACTAGTCCTCTCAGAGGGATACCAGGATAAAATTCTTGGTGTTTGTGTTTGCTTTCTTAACTCTATTGCTTTTAATACTTGTCACAATTTTATTATGTTGGTTGCACTCTGGCTTTACTTAGAATAATTTTTAATTAGATAGATATTTTCGATGTACTCTATTCTCCCCTCTAGAGTTGCCTAACGGTTCTTCAAATGGTACCAGAGCACGATCTCTTATTACCGGACTAATATCCCTAGAGTTATGGCAACTATAGGGTCTATCCACACCTACAATAGTGATGGACAGTCAACAAATAGGCCACACCTATTTGACAGCACCTACTACACTTACAGAAAGACACGTATGAGCTTTTACTTGAAGTCTCTTGATTTTGATATATGGTCTGTTGTAGTAGATGGATATCATAAGCCACCTAGAATAGTCATAGATGGAAACCTTACTGAAAAGCCCCATGACAAATACACAAACACAGAAAAGAAACACATTAGTTTTGATGTAAAAACTATTAACGCCTTATTTTGTGCTTTAGACAAAACTGAATTCAACAGGGTCGCTACTTGTGGTACTTCACACGAGGTCTGGAAGCTTCTTGAAGTCATACATGAAGGAACCATGCAAGTAAAAGAATCAAAGATTAGTCCTCTAACACAAGAGTGTGAAGCATTCAAGATAAAGTAGAGCGAGGTGGTTACTCAAATGTTCACATGATTCTTAGACATTGTTAACTCTCTATCCTCCTTGGTAAGGAGTACAGCAACAACGAAAAGATTCAAAAAGTACTCAGAGGGCTTAACGAGAACTGAAATCCAAAGGCCACATCAATCGTTGAAAGGAATTTTCTGACCGTAATTACATTCCAGACGCTCATGGGCAAGCTGATGACTCACAAACTAGATCTCAAGGAATTTGAAGATCTCATACCAAAGGAGAAGACGATTGCACTCAAAATACATCATCATCACTAGAAAGACTCCAACTACGACTTGGATGACGATAATTCTCAAGGCGATGAAGTTGCCCTAATCAGTAGAAACTTCAGGAAATCTCTAATGGTTGAGAGATCAAAGAAGAAGGAGCCAAATGACAACAGTGATGAAGAACCAATATTCTATAACTACAAGAAGCCTGGTCCTATAAAGATTTGGACTGCCCGGCAATAAAGAGAGAAAATCACAATGATCGCCCATCTAGAAGAACTTCGTCAAGGAAGTATGCTAACACAAGCATCTGGCATGAGAGCGAAGCTAGTGAGTCTAAAGAGGAAGAAAAGATTCATGGCAGTAACTGATCAGGTATCAAATAACACCAACTATGATGATTTTACTTTTGATGAGTTAGGTGATGCCTTCAGTGATCTACTAGAGTAGTATAAAAAGCTTAAGAGTAAGTTTAAGTATGCTAAGAATGATATTCAATATTTTTCGACTAAGACTAAAAGACTTACTACTCTGCTAGAAGAAGTTAAAGATACGTCTTCTTATAATAATCAAAACGAGATATCCAAACTTAAGCTTAGTCTTAATGAGGCACTTGACTGCATTGGCAAAAGAGCTCAAGAGAATACTAAACTTATGGAGGAACTCGAATATGAAAATAAGAAGTACCTTATAGCTGCTCTTAGAGTAGATACTTTAACTACTAAGAATGATAAAATATGTCTACCTCTAAAAGATTAGAGACTAGATTGGGTAAAATGGTTGAACAACCTATTATCCAACCCTACACGAGACATGTAGCAAAACAAGTGAGCACTCACAATAAGACTTTTCCAAGAAAGGATAATAGATCTCACAATCATGCATGCAAAACACACCCAACCAAGTCACATCACGATGTATGCAAAACACAACACACCATGTCACGCAATCACACATTCTACTATAGATATCCACGTAGACTACAAAGCATGATATCTTAAACAAACTTATTATACAACACCAAGCACCAATAATTCTGCCATGTCACTATTGCGGTAGAAAAAGACACATCTCTAGTTTATGTAGAACAAGAAAGTTGGTAGATACAAATGTTTATGCATGGGTACCAAAAAATAACACAACATGACCCACAAGAAATGAGTACCAAAGGTTACATCTATAACTTGTTTTGTAGGTAGAGCCTCCCTCTCATTCTAGTTGCAAGTAGATTCTCGATAGCAGCTGCCCATAATATATCACCGGTGATGCCAACCTACTTGCAATGCTATCGATGAAGAAAGAAGGATATGTATCCTTCGGTAACAACCTTAAAGGCTATATCATTGGTAATGGTAATGTAGGTATTCCTCATTATCCTGTTATTAAAGACGTTCGTCTAATCACGAAATTAAAACATAATTTACTCAGCATAAGTCATCTTGCTGATCAAGGTTATGTCATTAACTTTGTAAATGACAAATGCTCTATATATGAAACGACTACAAACAATATCATATTTGAAGGTTTAAGAGAAGATAATATTTATATATTTTATTTGTCAAGAGATACTAACCATGCAGGCAGGTACCTATATGCCAACAAGAATAATAGCTGGCTATGGCACATGCGACTAGGACATGTGAATATGGACACCATCATTATACTATCCATAAAAGAACTAGTAAGAGGCCTACCGGATATTACCTTCAAGAAAGAGACGATATGTTCTGACTGTGAAAAGAACAAGGCTACCAATCCTCCTTTAAGTCAATAAACATTGTAAGTACCTCTAGACCACTTCAGCTTCAGCATTTGGACTTATTTGGACCTAGCACGGTCGCCACTTCTGGAGGTAAGCTTTATGCATATGTCATTGTGGATGATTTCTCTTGATACACATGGGTTTTCTTTCTTGCAAATAAAAACAAAGCATTTTTTGAGTTTATTACCTTTTGTGTACAAAATGAAAAGGGCTTCATGATTACTCGTATCTGAAGTGATCATAGAGGCGAATTTGAAAATAGTGGCTTCAAAAACTTTTGCAATGAAAATGATTTCTCGTATGAACTTTCATGTCCTCGAACTCCTCAACAAAATAGTGTTGTAGAGTAGAAGAACGAAACTCTTGGCGATATGGCTAGAGTCATGTTAAATCAGTACAAAATTCCGAAATATTTTTGGACTGAAGCTGTAAATACAGCATGCCATGTTTTGAATAGGGTTCTTATTCGACCTATATCGAAAAGGACACCCTATGAGCTTTGGGTTGATAGAATTGCCAACATAATTTATTTTAAAGTTTTTGGCTACAAGTGCTTTATTCTCAATACTAAAGATAATCTAGGAAAATTTGACTCCAAGTTTGTTGAAGGTAATTTTCTAGGTTATACCGCCAAAAGTAAGGGCTATCGGGTCTTCAACAAGAAATTGCTGACTATTGAAGGGTCTATCAATGTCACTTTCGATGAACTCAACAAATAAATACCAAATGACAGTGAATATGATGATGTAATAAAATTAATTGATGATCCTAAAGATACAAGCACATCAAGTCATCTGGACGGTCTGCCTAAGAGCCTGAGATTCTCTCCAGATCATCCAAAGGACTTGGTAATAGGCGTTGTTGTCACGACCCGCACCCGCTTTTCGGGATACGAGTGCGTGTCCAAGCCAGCCTACACCGCAGAGTCGGCGGTAGAACGCTATCAAGCCCGCAATAAATAAATTCTCAAAATAAACTTTATTGCTCATTCATATTTCTAAATTGATTACAACATTTACAACATTTATATTTAAAGAAAATACAAGGTTCTTACATTTAATGAAAATGATACCACATCTATCTAAACTCTAGGTTTCTGCCTGCTAGTGCACCTGTATCTCCCAATGCTAAGTGAAGCCACAGCTAACCTGAAAATTGTTGGTTTTCAGTCAGGAATGGAACAAGCACACAAACCGACGGCAATGCAAAAATATAATAGAATTCACAAGACATAAAAATAACATATGTGATAAAACTAGAAAGTAACTGATATCATGGCATGTCTAGAAAGCAAGTAGGTAACTCCACAATAAGATATATCAACTGGAGAAACATGTAACTAGAATGTCATGGAAAGTGGTGAACAAACCAGGCAAAACAAGTAAAAGATAACTATCTATGTGTTTTGAAATATCTTGTTCGACATGTGAACGACAAAGGGGTATATCTGGCACCCTACACGTGTCGTGTGCAGCTGCTATTAGTCAAGTGTAGACATTTTGGGGATGTTTCTGGGTAGTCCACATGTCTACTAAGATATTTTTCCGCCCAGCTAGTACTCATGGAATCAAGTCACAAGTATGGTAATCATGTAAATGACAGCACGAAGTATAAACAAATCTATGATACTAATCCGTGTGACAACGTGTCATCAAACAAGAGAACATAGGTATAAACATGAAATGGAAAGACTACTATGAATCGAAAGCAATCAAAAGTGCACTTCCTGAGGTCCTTAGCTGATGAAACTAATAGTACCATTGTGTCCCAAATAGTCTGATTTGCTAGGTTCGTATTTGGCAAAGGGAAAAGGAATATAATTAGTTATGGTAAGAATTGATATAGGAAGAAATTTAATAAATTCCTTTTTACCCTAATACATATTTAAGAGAAACTACTCGTTTATAAACTATTCAAAAATGTTATAAAGCTTTCAAGAAAGTATCATCTAAATCTCGAAAAATCCTTTTAGAATATTTGCTACGTAGAAATAATATTAGAAAATATTGGCAAAGAAATATGTTAAAATCTAGAACATTCCTTTTAGGGATACAACTAAATTTTTGCCAGATATCTATATTCTTAGGTCAAACTATATTTTATGAGTAAAATATATTTAAACGAATACTTTGAAAAATATAAATAATCATTAAGGCTAAAACTCCAATTTGAAAATAAATGTTGGGTTAAATCCAATAATATATATACATGTCTTTGTTACAAAACAATTTTAGAAATTAATATATATTTATAAATTCGATCAAATATTTTGATAACATAATTAAATAATTTTAGAAATATTGTTTATATACATATTTATAAAACTAAGTTCACTAAAGATAAAAATGATGCAATATATACATGCATAAGCTATAAAACTAAGTTTGCTAAAGATATTTAATATAGACATTAGGTTTCTATACTTAAAAGTTCTTAGCTATAATCTTAGGGTCCGACTATTGACACCCCACCCATTTCTAAGGACACCCCATTAAAAAAAAAAAAAAAAAAAAAAAAAAAAAATCCTTATTCCTATTCTACCCTCCCCTACTAAGCACACCCCATCCCTCCCTCTTCCTCCTCCTCCTCCTCCTCCTCCCCCCTGGCTCCTCCGACCCCCCCTCCTCCTCCTCCTCCCTGACTCCTCCTCCGAACCCCCCCAACCTCCTCCTCCTCCGAACCCCCCTCCTCCTCCTCCTCCTCCTCCCCGACTCCTCCTCCGACCCCCCCCTCCCCCGGACCCACCTCCTCCTCCTCCGACCCCCCCCTCATCCCGACCCGCCTCCTCCTCCTCCTCCCCCTCTCCGATTCCCGACGACCGCGACCGAAACAAAAAATTGAAAAAAAATTTGGGCGCAGTAGGTTCGACCTGTACTGGTCGAACGGACAAGGTCTGTTCGACCAATACTTGTCGAATAGACCTTGTCTGTTCGACCAGTATTTGTCGAGCGCATCGCGATTTTTTTTGGGGTGTACTAAGAAAACGTTTGGGGATATATTGGTCTTTTAACATGTTTTTTAATTTTTTTGGGGTGTCCTTAGAAATGGGTGGGGTGCCAATAGTCGGACCCATAATCTTAACTATTAAATATGGATGATTTGGAAGGGGTATAAATGCAAAATTGACTATAAGCTTTTGTGTATCAGAGAAGAACGGGAGACTGGAAGTTGGCTATTATTATAATATGAGTATTGTCCTATTCTTATTTTTTTATTATACATGAACAAAAGAATCTTCATGCATTTTCTTCCTATTCTCATGATGTGTACTGTGCATGTCTAGATGACCACTACTTTTCTCTCGCACGGTCTCCCATGCTTTTAGTTTAATATATTAAATAAAAGCTCATCATTACTCTCACTTAATGAGATGGTCAGCAATTTCTTTCTAAAATAAATGAAGAAGTTCAAAGGAGGAGAAGAAGGAGTTCACCGTACTCGGGTCAGCATAGGCATTCGCCGGGCTCGGGGAGGGCTTGGACGTACCGCAGTTGTGGAGATCGGGCGTGACCGCGGAGAGTTGGGTTGCCGAGCTGGGTGTTGCTTGCGGAGTTCGGCGGACTCGGCTCCGCAGGGGGAGGACGAGGCGGCGGTGCTACTTGTGAGGATAACACAGTGCGGCTCCGGCCGGATCACGGCAGTCGGCGCTAGTGACGCAAGGTGGCTCCGGAGGTCGGGCGCCTCAGATCTGAGCGCCGGAGTTGAGGACGAGCTCGCCGTTGGCCGCTAACCTTGGCGAGGGAGGAGTTGGTGGATGAAGATGATGAGGATGTTGGTAATGGTTGGCACGTCTCGAATTTTGGTCGGGAGGCTGGCCGAGAATTGCTCACAGGAGTGATGGGTGGATTATGTATACATATACACTTATTTGTATTAAGGGAAGGTTAGGATAGGTCGGCTAAAAAGATTTGGCTAGGTGTCGCATATTAGTCTTCCTATCCGATTGGAGATAGATCATTATCTTTGGTTTTACATGCATGTAAATAGGAATATTTATATATATAGATGTCTAACTTATCATATATTCTGATTTAAGTAATACTTTAATATTATTCGCTTATAAAAACCAAAACTAATATATATCATAATCCATTAATTTGTTAAACTCAATACCAATAGAAATAAATATTTGATAATATCAAGTGATTTAAATCATATGAATATATATCTATATTGATTAAAGATTAACATAATAACTTGGAAAATAATTTAAATCACATAGTATCAAAAAAATATTAAATCCAATGTAATTTGATTAAAATACTAAACTAAGATCCATATGGTCAAATACATTCATATATCTAAACAATTTTAGTACATCTTTATCTAACAATTAATCACAATAAGGATATTGATATCATTCAATTTTATTTTACGAATTCAAATCATAAAATATTTGATAATTCTAAATCCGTCATTAAAAGCCTATTTCCGTAAAATATCATTAAAAAAATATTTTTGGCAGATCTCTCTTTTCTATTCAAAAGTATCTATAACCTTTGTTTAAACATAAAATTAATAATTATTTCCTACTTGGAAGATATTTAAAACTAAAATAACTAAATAAAAAATTAAAAATCTGAAAAGAGGGGTTACAAATCTACCCACTTTAGAAATCAATTCGTATTCAAATTTAAATAGGATAGACAAGAAAATAATAGGAAGCATTCAGCAATAATAGGATAGCAAAGTAGAATAAAAACTATTATTTTTTATCAAACTAGTTTAAAGCATATTATTATAAATCCAATCTTATACTAAGTAAATTGAATATAATGATATCATCAAGATAATAATATATTTAATCAAAATTTTATTCAAAATAAATGAAAAACCTTTAAAACTATTTTAGAAACCAAATATTGAACAACATATTTTATAATTTCAAAAATTCGAGAATATATATTTTTAGAAGAATAAAATAGCATTTTCAAGCTATAAATTTTAACTATTTTTTTTTTTTGAAATATACAAAATAATAGCATAATCTTTAAATGTTTCAAAAGAGGCATTTCTAAACAGGATATTCAAATAAAATAAATAGTTAGGAGAATAAAGCTTTTTATAGATCCGAAAAGAGGGGTTCAGGAAATGAAAGGGTAAGAACTAAACAAATTTTAATCGAGGGTTCATGAAATTGTGAACCATAAAATCAATAGTCACCTGCCAATAAAAGATATAGACTCTATGGTATTCAAAAATCCGATGCATATCTGAAGTCGTTTCACCGAGGATCCATGCCTCGTCAGCGTACATCTGACTGCAGTAAACCCTTGGTTTCATGACTCAAGTATGATACAACATCGAATACTCTATTAGCTCGACCAATATTAACGTACAACTCAAGGATCAAAATAGGGCAACTTGAACATAGGTTTAATAACATTCGAAAATTTACACTTACTCGAAATTACGTCGACTTAGGGATCATGCCACGCCAGTACGCTGCTGGCTGCAGTGAACCCGCAGTCTAGATAATTCAAATAACTGGCGACAGTGCGCTGTTGTCTTGCCATCGCAAGTCATCAAAATTATTCCAACTATATCCCTAAGAATTTCAAAGGGGATTTAGAGATACAACTGGCGGATCATGATTAGAAAAGGTAGGTATCAGCCCTTAAAGTAAAGTTATCAATTTTCAAAATCAAACAATCGATTAGAAAAATGACTAAACATAAGAGAAGTAAAAATTCCAATTTATAATTCTCTAATATTCAAGGATCAAAGGAAAAAATATATGTCTAAAATTTCTACAAGAAACTTAAAATTAATATATGGATAATGGAATCAGTTAGGATCAATACTCAATGGATTGGAAATAAATATTGGTAAGAATAATTAATTACCTATGCCAATGGGAAATAATTAAGCAATAAAAATTTTTATGATAGGATGACGAGGTTTAGAGGAGAGAAAACAAAATGACACAAATGGTCAAGACTAGGGACATATGGTCAAGACTAGGGAAAGCTCCTTCTAAGTTAGCTAATAGGAAGTGGAATTCAATAAATTCCCGCATAAATCATTTGGATTATGTAGCGACCTCAACTACCCAATAGTCAAATTAATGAGGGACTCCTAGTCCTAGTCATTCTCCTAAAATAAAATTAATCATAGTTGTGAATGAGCACTTCCTAGTCGCAGGCTCGCAGCAGTACGTCTAAATATGGTACTACCACGAGTTCGCATAATTTGTGAAGATGGACCTGCATGGGCCACCACAAAAACTTGTCACGATCCGCACCCGTTTTTTCAGATACGAGTATGTGTCCAAGCCAGCCTACGCCGCAAAGTCGACGGTAGAACGCTGTCAAGCCCATAATAAATAAATGTTCAAAATAAACTTTATTGCTCATTCGCATTTCTAAATTGATTAAAAAATTTACAATATTTATATTTAAAGAAAATACAAGGTTCTTACATTTAATGAAAACGATAACACATCTATCTAAACTCTAGGTTTCTGCCTACTAGTACACCTGTATCTCCCAATGCTAAGTGAAGCCACAACTAACTTGAAAAATATTAGTTTCCAGTCAAGAATGGAACAAGCACACAAACCGACGACAATGCGAAACCACAATAGAATTCACAAGACATGAAAATAACATATGTGAGATGAAACTAGAAAGTAACTGATGTCATGGCATGTCTAGAAAGCAAGTAGGTAACTCCACAACAAGATATATCAATTGGAGAAACATGTAAATAGAATGTCATGGCAAGTGGAGAACAAACCAGGCAAAATAAGTAAAAGACAACTATCTATATGTTTTGAAATATCTTGTTCGACATGTGAACAGCTATGGGATAAATTTGGCACCCTGCACGTGTCGTGTGCAGCTGCTATTAGTCAAGTGTAGACATTTTGGGGTTGTTTCTGGGTAGTCCACATGTCTACTAGGATATTTCTCCGTCCAGCTAGTACTCATGGAATCAAGTCACAAGCATGGTAATTATGTAAATGACAGTTACGAAGTATAAACAAATCCATGATACTAATCCGTGTGACAACGTATCATCAAGCAAGAGAGCATATGTATAAACATGAAATGGAAAGACTACTATGAATCAAAAGCAATCAGAAAGTGTACTTGCCTGAGGTCCTTAGCTGGTGAAACTGATAGTACCATTGCGTCCAAAATAGTCTAATTTGCTAGGTTCGTATTTGGCAAAGGGAAAAGGAATATAATTAGTTATGGTAAGATTTGATATAGGAAGGAATTTAATAAATTCCTTTTTACCCTAATATATATTAAAGAGAAACTACTCGTTTATAAACTAATCAAAAATGTTATAAAAAAAATATATTTTTAAAAGCTTTCAAGAAAGTATCATCTAAATCTTGAAAAAACCTTTTAAATTATTTGCTACTTAGAAATAATATTAGAAAATATTTGCAATGAAATATGTTAAAATATAGAATATTCCATTTAGGGTACAACTAAATTTTTGTCAGATATCTATAATCTTAGGTCAAACTATATTTTATGAGTAAAATATATTTAAACGAATACTTTGAAAAATATAAATAATCATTAAGGCTAAAACTCCAATTTGAAAATAACTGTTGGGTTAAATCCAATATTATATATACATGTCTTTGTTACAAAACAATTTTAGAAATTAATATATATTTAAAATTCGATCAAATATTTTGATAACATAATTAAATAATTTTAGAAATATTGTTTATATACATATTTATAAAACTAAGTTCACTAAAGATAAAAATGATGCAATATATACATCATCAGCTATAAAACTAAGTTTCCTAAAGATATTTAATATAGACATTAGGTTTCTATACTTAAAAGTTCTTAGCTATAACCTTAACTAATATATATGGATGATTTGGAAGGGGCATAAATGCAAAATTGACTATAAGCTTTTGTGTATCAGAGAAGAACGGGAGAGTGGAAGTTGGCTATTATTATAATATGAGTATTGTCCTATTCTTATTTTTTTTGTATTATACATGAACAAAATAATCTTAATGCATTTGCTTTCTATTCTCATAATGTGTACTGTGCATGTCTAGATGACCGCTTCTTTTTCTCTCGCATGGTCTCCCATGCTTTTATTTTAATATATTAAATAAAAGCTCATCATTACACTACCAAAATTTATCGTTTTAGCGACGGCCCTATCCGTCGCCAATCCGTCGGTAGTCGTCGGTAAGGAACGACGGATTAGCGACGGTGTGCTGACGGACTATCCGTCGATCAGGTTCTGGAAATGCTTGGCATTTCCAGCACCATGGCGACGGAAGAGTAGTCACTAATCCGTCGCTATACCGTCGCCACAGCGACTGATTAGTGGCTGATTATCCGTCGCCATGGTTCTGGAAATGTCAAGCATTTCCAGAATCTTGTCGACGGATTGTCCGTCGCTAAACAGTCGCTAGAGCGAGTGACTGATTAGTGGCTGATTATCAGTCACCGTGGCGACGGATCGGCCGTCGCTATTCCGTCGAAGTTTATACCACCAGAACCTTGCCGACGGATAATCCGTCGATCATCCGTCACTACCTGGAAACAGTTTAAAAACTCCAGATAGCGACGGCTAATCCGTCGAAAAACCATCGGCAACTGGGAATAGCCGTCGCTAAATGGTCACTAGTCCGTCGCTAACTGAGTTTTTTTGGAAAAAAATTGCAGCACTTTTCCTGTTCACAAATATATGCATAAACCAAACCAATATATAATACACCCCAATTATCCCACAATCACACAGACCAAATATATAATGCACACTAATTATCCAAGAATCACATAGACCAAATATGCACATACGAATTTAATGCACACCAATTATCCAAGAATCACAGACCAAACCAAATTAATAGAAAATAAACATCAATTATCCTAAAGAATAACATAATATCTGGTGCTATAAGCCGATTATAGCACAATTAATCCAAAGCTCTCACAAATAATCCAAATTTTCTTAATACAATATTTTAAGAAGGAGGAGGTCGATTGTCCGGTGTTGGTAATCCCATATGCGACCGACGAATATACTCCTCCACAAGGTACGGAGACAAGCCGTCGTAAACACTGCTCGAAAGTCGGCGTAGCTGCTCTGCAGACATGAGATCCAGGAGTGACGTCACAGTCGTAGGCGGTACCACAGGGACATCAGGGTTGAAAGAAAGATGGCCCACGGAAGACGGATCGACACCTGCAGTCGACGGACCAGTAGAAGACGGATGAACACCATCAGCAGACGTACCGGCAGCAGCAGACGGACCGACAGCAGCAGACGTAGGCGGAAAATACGTGGCAAATTGCTCCCGCAAGGACGACACCGCCTCGTACAGCTGCGTAAGCTGCGACCTAACATCATCGTCTGCCGGGGCCACGGGAGGAGGCGGTATCGGTGGAAATCTCTGCGTCGCCATGTGCAATGGTCCTAGGGAGCCGACTCCGTACAGGAACCCTTTCTTAAAGCCGCCGACGGTATCTACGTACAAGTCGTTCCGAGCGGCCAAAGAAGAGGGCGTCCGGAAGGGCGTCGTTTCACCGATATCCTCGGTGTCAGTTAACTGAGCCCGACTAAGGGCCTCACGATACGTAGTCTATCAAATGAATGTGTTTATATAATAAGATTTACCTAAGTTGTAATCTAAATCCTATGTTTCACTAAGTTAAGTGTGAATCGTAAGTTTACCTAAGTTATAGTCTGAATACTTTTAATTCTAACGTTAATCTCATAAACATAAGTACTTACATCAGTCTCCTTGGCCCTCTCGTCGATGAAGCTCCCGTCCTTCCGTCTTTTGTGCGTATGCTGGAACATGTCGTGCATGGTGACCGATTCTGGCGCCCTTCCCTCCTTTACCGCCCGTTGGGCCTGCATACGAAATTTTCGTAGAAACTAATTAACTCCTTTAATTAATAATACCTAATTCGATAGTGAAATAAATTTACGGTTGCTCACCAGATCTGCAAGTGTCGCTGCGTGGGACCTTGATCCCCCCGTATGAAGGCCCGCGGCCTGTCGGTTCTCCTTCGCCTTCTCTGATTTCTTCTTGTACGCAGAGGTATCCATCATGCGTAAGAGGTCCTCATAATACTCCTGCCGGATCCAATTCGGCCTCGTATGCCCCATTTTTAGGTCATGAATCATATTCCGTATCTTCTTCGAGCAAGCGCTTCTGTAGGTCCTGCGGATCCCCTCCTCGCGTTGGAGGGGCCACTAGTACATTGTCTAACACAGAAAATCAATTATCACGTAATTTAAAAAATGGTTGATTAAAGAGTAACTAATAATTAACTAGAAGATATAGATATATACCCTCAACTCGTCGAGCCAGACGTACTGCACGTTTGGGGGCAGCGACGAAAAGTTGAGGTAGGGACCGTGGAAGTTAGCCCTGATAATTTCTCCAAGAGCCCTGCCAACATTAAACGGAAAAAACCTACAAAGAAGAAACGACTGGATTATTAACTTGAATAAATGAAAGAAATTTAATAAATTATCTTAAATTTACTTACGAGGCCCCCGCGGGCCATAGCTCTCGTCGGAACTCGCCTCTCGGCCTCTCTGGTGTCGTCGGAGGATCCGCGGGTCCGCGTATGTACTCCCTAGTAACCGGATGGAACCGAGTATAGGGGTACTCCGAGGCCCACTGTGCAGTAACTGGGGCATCCCCTGGTGGATCCGCTGCTGGTGGTTCCGATAGCGGAACGGATCCGCTAGCAGATCCGGACTCATGCCTCGATGAAGTGGTCGATCGAGGGCGGGATGCATCTGTGCCCGGGTACTCTCCGGGTCGGGCTCGCTCGATGGGGTCACATCCCGGGAACTTTGAATGCGACCACGACCACCAGCACCAGTACGACCACGACCCCGACCCGCACCACCACCACCACCACCACCAGCACCACGACCACGGCCAGCCATCATGACCTGTAAATAGAACACATAAACATAATTAACAATATAAAAGTATAAATGGATATAAAAAACTAAACTAAAATATACATACCACCAGTAGGGAGACGAGTGCCGCCGCGACGAAAAAGACTAGGAGTGCCATCTGCAATAAGTAAATAATCGAATGAAAAAAACATGAATTCACGTAATTGCTTTTATGAGGTCAAACTTAATTCATGTAATTGGAAGTATTTTTAATATACAACAATATTTAACCTAATCATCGTCTTCGTTCTCATCCTCGGCCTCGTCTTCATCATCATCCTCCTCATCCTCATCCTCATCCTTATCTTCATCGTCGATTTCATCTGTATCCTCATCCCCATCAAATTCTTCTTCTTCTTCTTCTTCGTCTTTTTCTTCTTCTTCTTCTTTTTCTGTCTCAATATTTGGGATAAGACGTCTCTTTCTTCCCTGGTTGACAGCTAAGTCTTGTGTATCAACCTCTTCCTCCCCTCTATTTTTCTCAACAATATCTTCAACATCCATTGTATCTGAGTGTTGTCCCAAGTATTGGGACTTTTCGATCTGGTCCTCTTGGTATGCTGGGTCTCCAACGTTGAATGTATTTCTAGATTTAATCTTGCATACTGCCCACCAGTTAAATCGATCTCTACGATGCCTTGGATAGCTTGTATAGTAGACTTGAACAGCCTGATTTGCTATCGCAAATGTATCGGACCCTCTATACCTCCTGCGATGATTTATATCGACGAATCCAAATTGTTTATCGATTCTCCAACCGATATTTGGTGTCGTATCGAACCACTCACATTTGAACATCACAATATGCATATCATATGGGCCAGTATATTGTAAATCTACAATATCCCGAAGCACTCCATAATAGTCAAAATCTGGCTCGTCGTCATAGACGGTGCCTCTTATGCAAACACCGGAATCCTTGGTACTGATGCCGTCATTGATAAATTCGACATTTATAGCTTTCTGAGTTGACTTAAACCTGAAGCCATTAACGACATAGCCTGGCCAAGTCTTTATTTGCTTCTTCGGTCCCAGTGCCAGATAACGAACACTCTCATGAGTGAGTGTTGTTTCAGGCAATAAAACCTGTAAACAAATATTTATAATTTAAATGTTTCAGATTATATATTAATAATCTCAATTATAATCACAGTTACTTACGTATTTGCGAAACCATGACGGAAATGTACAATCAACCTCTCTTTGAAGTCCCTCATCGGTAATATCGGGTCTCCTCATTTTGACTTCATCTCTAAATACACTATTAGAGAAAATAAGAATATATAAGTGTAGTCACTTACTTCATCAAATTTGAGATTATAACGAGTGCAAGTGTACTGACTTACTTCTCCAAATCTCTCACTTTTTGTATGTCACAGTTTAACAAGACATATCGGTGAGCGGCATCATACTCGTCGTCTGTCAACCACCGTCTTTTACTAGCCCCAACAGGCTTGCCCCTTACATTGAATCTTCCTCCATCCTCAATGTCCTCGTCATTCCTTTGAGGTCTATTTCGATTTGTTTTAACATGAGTATCAAAATAAATGGAGCAGAAGTTTGACACCTCTTCGATAAGATATGCTTCGCATATCGAAGCCTCTATATGAGCTTTGTTGCCAACTTTCTTCTTTAGATGGTGTAGGTATCTAGAGAGACAAATTATCTTAAGAATTAAGAAAGAATTTTAAAACCCACTGAAATTCATCTTAAATTATATCGATATTTATGTACCTTTCAAATGGGTACATCCATCGATAATGAACAGATGCACCGACACGGACTTCGTATGCTAGATGAATTGGTAGATGCTCCATGCTGTCGAAGAAGCCAGGAGGAAATATTTTCTCTAACTTGCAAATTGTTAAGATAATCTATCTTGTCGTACCCGAGTCCCAGTTGCGACAACAATCTATCTTGTCGTACCCGAGTCCCAGTTACGACAACAATCTCCTTGTAGTACAACATGTATCCGTTGCGACAACAATCTATCTTGTCGTACCCGAGTCCCAGTTGTCGGACCATCATCTTCGACTTGTAGAAGTTTTTTGGAAGCTCTTTTGATTCCTTCGGTAACACCTCCTTCATTAGTTGTGTAATTTGATCATAGCAAGTTTGTGGCAAGTTAAAATCGGACTTTATGTTCAACAACCACATCGTCACTGACAGTACGGAATGTGGATCACAACCAGGATATAAAAAAGTTTCAGCATCCTGAAACATATCATAGAACTCCTTCGCCTCGGGATTAGGATCCTCCGGATCAAAATTAGGCCCTGCTGCGTCGTACACCATATCTCGTGCAAGGTTCTGCACGTCTCCATAATCAACGGAGCATTCGTCGTCATCGACGACAAAATCCGCTGCAGCATTATCATCAAAAGCATAAGTAGCAGCATTCGCAACCTGTCTTTCGGCATATAGTTCACCTTGCGATGACCACAGGCCGTAATCACGTACGAAACCCTTACGGGTCAAATGATCTCTTACACTCACCACTTCTTCGTAACGTCTATTGCGACAATTACGACATGGACACTTGATTTTGTTACCGTCCATAAAATGAGCTTTGCTCATGGCATACTTAAGAAACACTTCCACACCTGCCTGAAAATCGTCACTCACACTTATTCTGCTCTCGTGTTGTCGTTTGTACATCCATGTACGATAAACGAAATAACGATCCATCACAGATTAGATGTAAAAATCTGTATAGTAAGACAAATTAAACAGAATTAGTATATAATCATGTAACTGGTGGATCCGCTAGTATTCTAGCTCGAGAAGAGAAAAATCTAAATACAGTTGTTACTAATAGTTCGATACCGATCCGCTAGTATTCCAGCATGGTTTAAAGTATCGGCCGATACCGATCCGATACGGCCGATACCGATACGGTTTGGCATGTTCCGATCCGATATCAACCGATACCAAATATTGATCGATACCGACATTGGGGGTCTTTGTTCCGGTCAATTCGGCAAAACCAATCGGTAAGGGTGACTACTATTTCATATAATTTCAAAACTACTAAGAAATAACACTGAAATACTTAAAATTATGCCTAAATATTTAAAATATATGTTTTTAAATGTAAATAATTTATTAATAATTATTTGTTTTCCGATACCAAAGTCCGATACTCCGATACGATACCGCCGATACTACCGATATCGCCGATACCAATACTCATAGGAATAGTCCGAAACTGATTCCGATACCGATATTGTGAACCTTGACCGATAGTGCGATACCGATACCGATACCGATAGTGCGATACCGATACCAAACTGAGTCAATCTATCTATTTCTAAATTGCAAGAGTCAACTTCTAGGATATGGGAGCTATATCCTAAATATCTAGTCTAAAATTAACTTGGTTAGGATACTAGAGTGTCCTTATTATCTAGCAAGCACTACCTTAGTCTAGTCACACTAGCATTAATTACCTATAATTCCTACCATGTCTACAATCACACATTACACCCCAAGCCGTCCTGCATGCTAATAGGCATGGTAGGCCTGCCTTTTCATTCCTCACTCTCTAAAGCACACGTACACATATATATGTATATCACAGTTAGATGTATAGATATATACATCTATATACAAGCACACAACTGACTTATGCAGATGAAGAACTCGTACTGTCCTTGACACAGTGAACATATACACCATGAACCCAAACTCCATATTCACATTTACTAATCCAAACACCACCAAACTAATGGATAACACCCAATATGGATAACACATTATTTAGCCAATATATAAACTCAGATGAATTTGATAAGCAAAGCCCCTCCACCGCCCCCGATCAAAGCCCGCCGCCCCAAGCCCGCCGCCCAGCCCCCGACGCCCCCGCCCCAAGCCCGCCGCCCAGCCCCCGATGCCCCCGCCCCAAGCCCGCCGCCCAGCCCCCGACGCCCCCGCCGCCCAGCCCCCGACGCCCCCGCCCCAAGCCCGCCGCCCAGCCCCCGACGCCCCCGCCCCAAGCCAGCCGCCCAGCCCCCGAATGTCCCCAAGCCCGCCGCCCCCGCTGCCCCTACGTCGACACCACGACACAGAGAGAGAGAGAGAGGGGGGATTACCTTCAGGAGAGAGAGAGGAGAGGATGCCGACGCCGTTCACCGAAGCCGCGAGAGAGAGAGAGAGAGAGAGAGAGAGGAGAGAGATTGAATTTGGGGGGAATGCGAAAAGTTCCCTCCGCCTTTTTATTTAAGTCTGGAACGTAAATTTAGCGACGGAATAGCGACTGCTAATAATCCGTCGCCAATTAGTCGCTATTATTGATTATCCGACTGAATATCCGTCGTTATGTAGTCGAAAAAATGTACCGCCAATTTCATACACAATTCCCGCCAAATAATCGACTACGTAGCGACTACTGTCCATCCGTCGCTATAATTTCGACAGCCTAGCGACGGATATACGACCTTTCCTCCCCCTAAAATTGAAATAAAAATGGCAAAGGTGTGTGGTCGGTAATCAGTCGGTGAGCGGCCACGAAGCCGTCGCTAACGCCGACTGAAAAATTCCGTCGCTAAATATCCGTCGCTAAATTAGTGTATTTTGGTAGTGTTACTCTCACTTAATGAGATGGTCAGCAATTTCTTTCTAAAAGAAATGAAGAAGTTCAAAGGAGGAGGAGGAACGAAGGAGTTCATCGTACTCGGGTCAGCACAGGCATTCATCGGGCACGGAGAGGGCTCGGACGTGCCACAGTTGTGGAGATCGGGCGTGACCGTGGAGAGTTGGGTTGCCAAGCTGGGTGTTATTTGCAGAGTTCGGCGAACTCGGCACCGCGGGGGGAGGACGAGGCGGCGGTGCTGCTTGTGAGGATAGCACAGTACGGCTCCGACCGGATCATGGCAGTCGGTGCTAGTGGCACAAGGTGGCTCCGGAGGTCGGGCGCCTCAGATCTGAGCGTCGGAGGCGAGGACGAGCTCGTCGTTGGCCGCTGACCTTTACGGAAGAGGAGTTGGTGGACGAAGATGATGAGGATGGTGGTAGTGGTTGGCACGTCTCAAATTTTGGTCGGGAGGCTGGCCGAGAATTGCTCACAGGGGTGATGGGTGGATTATGTATACATATATTCATATATGTATTAAGGGAAGGTTAGGATAGGTCGGCTAAAAAGATTTGGCTAAGTGTTGCATATTAGCCTTCCTATCGGATTGGAGATAGATCATTATCTTTGGTTTTACATGCATGTAAATAGGAATATTTATATATATAGATGTCTAACTTATCATATACTCTGATTTAAGTAATACTAAGTATTATTCACTTATAAAAACAAAAATAATATATATCATAATCCATTAATTAGTTAAACTCAATACCAATAGAAATAAATATTTGATAATATCAAGTGATTTAAATCATATGAATATATATATTTATATTGATTAAAGATCAACATAATAACTTAGAAAATAATTTAAATCACATATTATCAACAAAATATTTAATCCAATGTAATTTGATTAAAATACTAAACTAAGATCCATATGGTCCAATACATTCATATATCTAAACAATTTCAGTAAATATTTATCTAACAATTAATCACAATAAGGATATTGATATCATTCAATTTTATTTTACGAATTAAAATCGTAAAATATTTGATAATTCTAAATCCGTCATTAAAAGCCTATTTCCGTAAAATATCATTAAAAGTACATTTTTGGCAAATCTCTCTTTTCTATTCAAAAGTATCTATAACCTTTGTTTAAACATAAAATTAATAATTATTTCCTACTTGGAAGATATTTAAAACTAAAATAACTAAATAAAAAATTAAAAATCTGGAAAGAGGGGTTACAGTTGTATCCAAAGATGTAAGCACATGCTCTTCCAATAAAGATATCATTGCTAATGTTGCCTTCATTTCTAAGAGAGAACCTAGCTAAGAATATAGGAGAAGCTTTCACTGATGAATTTTGGATTTTTGCTAGGCAAGTGGAACTCAACCAATTCGATCGTAATCAAGTTTGGGAACTCATTCCTAAACCTAATGATTATTCGATCATTGGCACCAAATAGGTTTTTTGAAATATTAGATAAGAATGGTTCATTCATACGCAACAAGGCACGTCTCGTAGCTCAAGGTTATAACCAGAAGGAAGGTATTGACTACGATGAGACATATGCTCCAGTTGCTACACTAGAGTCCATTTGAATGCTTTGTACTTTTGCTAGCTTCCACAGTTTCAAACATTATCAAATGGATGTTAAAAGTGCTTTTCTAAATAGTTTTATCAAAGAAGTGATTGTTGTTAAGCAACCCCCTGGTTTTGAAGATTTCAAACATCCTGACCACGTATTCAAGCTAAGAAAGGCTCTATATGGAGTCAAACAATCCCCAAATGCTTAGTACGAGCGCCTAAGTTCTTTTTTACTTGAAAACAATTTTCAAAAGGAAAATTAGATACGACCCTTTTTTATTAAAGTTTTGGCTGATTCTACGCTCTTAATACAGATTTAAATTTGATGATATCATATTTGGATCTACTAATAAGATGCTATGTAATGGGTTTGCTAAGTATATGCAGCAAGAATTTGAAATGAGCATGATAGGAGAACTCAACTTCTTCCTCGGCCTGCAAATCAAACAAACATCATAAGAAACATTCATCACAAGCTAAGTACACAAAGGAGTTACTCAAAAAGTTTGACATGGATAACGCCAAACCTACAGATATGCATAAGGAGTTACTCAACGAAGCTTGACCTTGACGAAAGTGGCAAACCAACAGATATACATAAGTATTAAGGTATGATTGGTATTCTATTATACCTAACTGCTAGTTGCCCAGATATCATTGTTTACAAAAAAAAGTTTTCCAAGAAAACTAAGTTACAAACTAAGAAAGAGATTACAAGGTATAATTTGATTATGGGAAAGTACAACTATAGGAATCTGATCATAAGACGATCACTTTATCCCTTGGACGATGTGATGTCGGAGAAGAAAGCCTCTTGAACGTGCTGCAGCAACTTGGTCAGGAGATTATGATCATTAGTGATCCTGAAGGAATGGTTCTGAACTCTATTTATAGAGTTTTGGGATAACCGTTAAGTAGTTATCCTGATTGGCGCATGATGCTAGTTGGTGCACTATCACCCATATTCGTGAACGGTTAGCCTAACTGCATGTGATGCGTGGCATTCTGTGAGAGATATGTGCTTGGTCGTGGGCAGTGTGGCGTACACTTTCTTCGAGATTAGTGGCATCCGTGCCACGTTATCTAACTACTTCTGAATGATAATTGATTAATTAGCGCTAATTGATGAATGGTGCAGTACCATCCATAAAAAAGAACTATGTACTTCATAACTAGGAAGAATTGATTGTTTTACGCCAACCCTGCATGGCGCACAGTAAACGATAAGCCTCATAATGACGACTTTGATAATTCTTCTCGATCGCTGTGCACTCAAGATTCGAAGAGATATTCTTCGACTGACGTGTTGTTAGTCATGATGATAGCCGTTTGGCTTCTCAAGGAAGATCTTCAAGTAGCATCAAGTGCCATGTGATGCTCGGCGCCATCTGATGGGGTGCCCCATATGATCTCAAGCGCCATTTGATATTTAACTTCTGGCAATATCTGTGAATGGCGCATTGTAATATTTTGATATATTATTAGCTTCTACAAGACCCCCTTAAAAGTTTTCATATGTCAAAAATTTTGAAATTTGAAATAGTTTGAATAAGAAGCAGTCTTGCGTGTTTGGCGCACAGAATTCCAACCGACCCGTGTTTCATGCACGATTCGTGCGACCGTTACGTTTAACATTTGAGCTATAAATAGCCCAAAGATGGGAGAGAGAAAGATTTCTCAGAAACAATTCTACCCGAACTCTTCTGTCTTCTCCTTCCTCATAACCTCTCGAAGCTTTCCACCCGTTCTAATGGTGCCTAAGAGATCCGCCACCGAGAAAGGCAAGAAGGTAGTCGGTGCTACATTGCACGTGCCACCGTTGATGGTGCCGCAGCACGTGGAGCCATCGGCAAGAGGCGAGGAAGCCAATCTCGCCCTTGAAGGTGAGAAAACTGATCGGGGACGATGATTAGTATACTCGTGCCATTCGCGCGTAACCCAATCTCAGCCAACGTCGACTGCCTCTTTCAGAGCATTGGTCGGTGCTTGCTCTATTTTCAAAACATGCCACCTCTTTCAGAGTGTTGGCCTAAATCATGAATTGTGCATTCATAGCGCATTATGTGCCATGTGTCATGATTTGAGAACATGTGCGTATTGTCTTGCTGCACAAATCGATCAGGATACATGCACAAATCATTAACTGTCCAATGTCATGCACAAACTGTAAACTGAACAGAGAACTGTCATATCTGTCTGCGCCATCTAAGGACTGTCCTTGTGTGCTATGCGCCATTCATAACTGGCACAGAGTTTAAAAAATCACAAAAATTCTTAATTTGACTTTATAAGAATAATCTTTTGTGATTCTAACTCTTTGTTTTCTTTTACAGTTGATCTGAGGGAAGACCCCTACGCTGAAGTACTGGCCTCTGCCTGTCGGCTGTCAGAGTATCAAAAGAATCTTTCTCATGTCAATTTTCCATAGTATGATGGACCACCCACTAGATGAACTCTTTAGAAAACCAAGAAAATAAGACTCTGTTGTGCCTAATGAACGGCACCCCTTTTGTGACTGCAGATGAGACTCCTCACAAGAAGCCAGCTTTCCTTTACGAAGAATCCATAGATGCAGACTGTCAACCAAAGTCAAAGAAGGAGTTTCGAGCTTTCCTAAGGGGGAACGCATTGGTGTATCACCCTGAAATGATAAGGAATCTGTCCCTGTCTCAGTATGCTCATGCCAGCTACCTGAGGAAGATGTCACGGGACCTGACTCCTTTCCAACAAGCTAGGGTTGGAAGGATATGTCATAAATTTGGGGACCGCAAGAGAGACATATTCTTTTGCGCTTCTCAGAAGTACAGTATGCACTTGAGAGGTTTAAAGTCAAGTTGCGTACCAGCTGACGATTAGGCTTTGATGCTACCCGTCAGAATACCTATCTTTGCAAACATATATGTTGCATCTGAAGGAGAATACCCTTGCTCAACTATGAGACTGACGGGTTTGATGCACATGGAGATCGTACGTTGGAACAGACTCTCAGTGTGGGTTCTGAACAATTTTTATGAAAAGCTAACTAAACAAGGACTTTACGAAGCCGTCCTGACTACTTCTTGCGGGATCGAGAATAATCCCAACCTGTATTTGGCCTTGGCGGAGAGGTACAACAGCATGATTGGAACTTTCGCCACTTCTTATGGGGAAATGGGCCTCGCTTTGCATGAGATGCAGTATATCTCATATCTGCCGATGAGGGAGATCCCCTATGAAGAGTACATGCCGACAGAGAATAAAATGGAAGCTTTGGACAAAAAGAATTCTCGAATGGTGGAGTTCTTTAATGAATACTGTGTCATTTCATGATCTGTACTCATTTGTACAATACCAAGCCTCCCGGGACGTGCTATACATCCAAGTGGTTGTTATACCTTTTCTTAGGTCATGCCCATGAGAACAAGGTGCAGGAGCAACAGAAATGCGATCCTTGCCCTTTTGAGCCACTCGATGCTCAAACTATTTTAAAGTTGATAAAGGACTCCGGTTGCATCGACACTAAGTTGGTCAAAGACTGGCATGGTTATGTTGCCAATACTCCTTTTGAGAGCTATATAAGACAGGGTGGCATAACCTTGTCCCCAGAGGCCACTCTAGCAGGCTTTCTTTCTTTATGGCTATGCAGGTTTGTAGTTTCGGGAGCCAGTACTATCGATCGAATCCATCGAGGCGTACTATTTTACGTCGTAGATTTAGTATTTGGGTATAAAATGGATATATTGTCTGCCGTGGTGATTCAGCTAAACACAGGACTCCAAGAATTTACGAACGCTATAATGGAGAATCCCAACTCTCGAAAGGATTTCCCTTACTCCGAGATGCCATATACATATTTGTTTGGCTGGTTGTTACTACACCATCCTTCGTTGATGGACCCCGCTCATGGCATTGGAGGAGCGTTGGCAGCGAACTTTATTGGAAGATTCGCAAAGGCTAAATGGAAGGTGGATTCCTTACTAGATTGCACAAAGGCATTAAATAAGGGCACATACTAGAATTTTTCTTCATTACTCCCCCACCTGGATATGAGGACTTCCCGGATCCTATGGTGGACTTAGGGCCTCTTGCTCCATCCACCTCCAGATGCTTTTTTTTGGCTGAAGATGATTAGATCTTCTCATTTAGTATATCGGTTCGAGAATAATTGTTACTTAGAGCCTTATTTGCCAAGCCGCTTCGCTCGCCAATTTGGCTGCAATCAGCTGTACGTCGGGAATGCGATGACTTGTCTTAAAGCCTTCGGGCATTTAATTGATAGCACTCGGGGATGGAGATACTTTAGTGAAAGAGGCACGAAGGCTGTATTCACCATGGCCTCGCCACTTTTGAGAATGGTTCGCGTATGCTGGGTTCATACGTGCGTTTTTATACTTCATCCAATACCTTCTTTTAAGGTTAGTCAATGGCAGATAGCTTCGTCGGAGCGAAGAAAGCGCTTGATGGAAATAAGGCCACTATTTATTTGTGTCACGCCCCAGAACCAGAATACTGGAGAGTGGGGGCGTACATAGCCAGCTACGTATATTGAAGTGCAACCCACCTCGCTATACGGTCACGGTTGTCTAGATACATGAGGGTTTAACTACAAGCCAACAGTCTCCTATGGTCATGAACAAGCCTATTGTCTCAATCTCAAGCAAGCAAATAATAGTAACAAGATGTCAGAGCACCAAATATACAATAGTAAGGCATCCCATACATTACATATTCGGATGATCATGAAGCTAGTCGTACAAAATGTAAGGACTAGCAAGAGTTTAGTCATACATGATCAACCCTAGAATTTGTTAATCATGTTACAGCCCGTAGGCAGACAGTAAATAAAGATACAACCGAGCTAACAAGTGCTCGTCGGCTAAACACCTCAAAAGAATAATTATACAAGAAAGTGGGGGAACAAAAAGAAACCTACTCGTTGCCAGGGTTACGCCTGGTGTTCACCATCTGGCTGGAAGGTAGGTAGATCCTCTACTACTGCTCCGATATCTGGCCATACAAAACCAGCTGGGTCAGACCCCAGAAAGAGCAAGTGCCACAAAAAGGGGCTTCACTTAGGAACAAAACCAGCACATCACAATAGAATATTAAAGATAATAAATAAAGGACTGATAATAATAGAGATAACAACAGTAAACTGAGTACAAGGAAACCATTCAAGTAGCCAGGTCACAACCCTTAAACTAAACAAGGACCGGGGTTGTAACCCTTCACCTGAATAGAAACCCGTCTCAAATACTATTGATACGGTAATATATCGAGTACGAAGAAACCATTCAAGTAGCTAGACTGCAACCCTTAAACCAAACAAGGACCGAGGTTGCAATCCTTCGCCTGAATAGAAACCCGCCTCAATTACTATTGGTACAATGAAGATAATAAATGAAGAGAGGACACAGAACTGCTCCGGGAGCCAGTTACAACCCTTAAACCAAACAAGGACCGAGGTTGTAATTCTTTGCCTGAACAGAACTGGACCCCTGATCTTTATTATTAAGGCCAGTATAGAAAATCATGCTATTGAGGTAAGATAAAACATGACGAACATGGCATGGGGTTGCAATAAGACAATAAACGAAGAGAGGACACAGAACTGCTCCGGGAGCCAGGTTACAACCCTTAAACCAAACAAGGACCGGGGTTGTAACCCTTCGCCTGAACAGAACTGGACCCCCGATCGTTATTGTTAAGGCAAGCATCAATAATCATGTCATGTCACAATCTTGCACAGGATCAGGATAAGACTAAGCTGGAATAAACTCCATCCAATCAATCACGGCCAATCAAGAGTACGGCTTGATACTTTTAACTAACTAGGGTTATCACAGGCCTAGTTACTAGCAAGATGCAATGAGATTATCCCAACAGCCACAAGCCCTGCAGACCATCCGGTTATCCAGGTCGAATGTCCGTTTATGAATAATGCAACACGTAACTGTGTGCTGAAAATGTTCCCTACTCGTCGGTAGGCTACAAGTCCACTGAATGCGTCCAGATAACGGGATTGCCTGTAGCTGGGAATCTCTTCACGACTAGTGAATCATTCTAGTTAATTAGCCTTAGTCAATTTCAGTAGGTACCCCTGACCGTGGTACTCAGGGATCTCCATCTTAGACATGATGCAAGACAGTACCAGTTTATTTGTACAAACATAATCGCCCACGATGTCCAGGTATTTTATACTTGTCATGTCAGGCTAGCTGTCATAACAACATGTTATGATATATCATGTCAGTTTACTTGTTAAGAGTGCACCACGGCGGGCCACTATCGTGTTCTATTCTTACATTATCGTGAATGAGAGAAACTTGCATAAAATAACTAGTGAAATATTTTTGAAGCCAAGAAAAAGATCTACAACTTTCATGTTTTGAGTTTTTTAGGATTCTAGCTACAAAACAACTTAAACAGGCAAAAACAGTAAAAATAGAGCAATTTCGGCGCATGGGATTCCTGCACAATCGGCGCATGAGATTCCTGCACAATCGGCGCATGAGATTCCTACACAATCGACGCATAGGATTCCTGCACCATCGGCGTATGAGATTTCTGCATAATCGGCGCATGGGATTCCTGCACCATCGGCGCATGGGATTCCTGCACAATCGGCGCATGGGATTCCTGCACCATCGGCGCATGGGTTTCCTGCACAATCGGCGCATGGGATTCCTGCACCATCGGCGCATGGAATTCCTGCACCATCGGCGCATGGGATTCCTGTACAATCGGCGCATGGGATTCCTGCACCATCGGCGCATAGAATTCCTGCACAATCGGCGCATGGGATTCCTGCACCATCGGCGCATGGAAAACTCACGTTACGTCTTCAGTACATGCGCGTAGGGAACCTACACGCATGACACGCTCGGAGTTAAGGGATGCGTTGCCAGGACTTCATGGCACATAGCCTCCCGGCGCATGGCCTCCCGGGCGCATGGGGTTCATCGTCCCCAAACAGCAAGTTCAGCCATGAAAGTCCTAAGAACTTGCTATGACCATAACTTCCTCATCCGAAGTCGAAATCAAGCGAAACAAAAGCCAAAACTGCATGAAATCAAATTCTCTACAACATGGAACCATTAGTTTTTGGAAATACCAAGTTTTTAGAGATTAAAACCATGAAAACTAAACAAGAAGAAACTTAAAACTTAGATCTACAAAAATATAACCATCAAAATGGAAAATGCCAAGTTCTAAAGTATCTTAGAATCAAGTAAGGAAGAGAATGGAACAATAAAACTTGAGATCCATCATGAAGTAAGTTTGCACTTGTCTAGCTCTTCCCTGGTAGGTGGAAGAGTAAATGTAGAGAAGAAGAAGAAGAAGAAGAATAATGAAGAAAGAGAATGAAGGAATGGGTTAATAAAGGATGATGGGCGTAGTAGGTAGGGGTTTTCCCCTTGGTTCATGATGAACCAAGGCAACCCAAGCCTAGCCGAACCAACCCAAAATAAACCAAGCCAAGCCAAAAGATATGCAATACACGAGAAAATACGTACACGTATTCCAAGATACGTAATACGAACTACGGGCATTACAACTCTACCCTCCTTAAAAGAATTCCGTCCTTGGAATTTAATCAAGAGGCTAGAATTGCAAGGACAAGCTATAATAATCGTAAGCTATAACAAGCAGTCTATCATACAGTCATTTATTTAAGCAAAGAATTGAAAGCATAAGGCATAAGGAAGACATTATACCTTACGAGTCAAACAGGTCGGGATATCGCGATCGGATTTCATCCTCACGCTCCCACGTTGACTCACCCAAAGAGTGATGACCCCAAATAACTCGGACTAAACTAATAGTCTTGTTCTTGAGTATCTTCTCTCTCTGGTCCAATATAGACACGGGCCTCTCCTCATACGAAAGGTTGGTATCAACAACCAATTCCGAATGATCCAGGATATGGCTCGGGTTCGGGATATACCATCGTAGTTGAGATACATGGAACACGTCATGCACCTCTCTTAGCGACGGCAAAAGAGCGAGACAATAGGACACATCACCTACTCGCTCCAGAATATCGAACGACCCTATATACCTAGGACTAAGCTTTCCCCGTATGCAGAAACGAATGACGCCATGGTTAGGCAAAATCCTCAGGAATACATGGTCGCCGACCGAGAATTCAAGGGATCGTCGATGAGAATCGGCCCAATGACGCTGGCGATCTAGGGCAACTCGAAGATGATCTCTGACTCTTCTAACCACTTCAACGGTCTGAGCAATCATTTCTGGACCAAGCATCTGTCTCTCTCCGACATCGTCCTATGCTAGCGGGGATCGGCACTTCCTACCATACAGTGCCTCGAACGACGCCATCTGGATACTAGCTTGGAAACTATTGTTGTAAGAGAACTCCACCAGGTGCAGGTGATCTTCCCACGAACCACCGAAGTCGAGTGTACAAGATCTCAATATATCTTCGAGAGTCTGGATCGTACGTTCTGACTGGCCATCAGTCTACGGATGATAAGCGGAGATGAACTGGAGACGAGTTCCCAAACTCTCTTGTAAGCTACGCCAAAAGTGCAACGTAAATCTTGAATCTCTGTCCGAGGTGATACTGACTGGTATACCGTGAAGCCTGACGATCTTCCTAAGGTACATCGCTGTTAGCTGAGCCGTCGGCTGACCGATTCTGAACGGGAGAAAATGAGCCACCTTCGTGAGCCTGTCTATAATAACCCAAATAGCATCTCTGCCAGCCGGAGATCTAGGTAATCCAGTCATAAAATCCATGATTATATGCTCCCACTTCCATTCTGGAATTGGCAATGGCTGAAGAAGTACAGCTGGCCTCTGATGTTCGGCTTTAACTTGTTGACAAACCAAACATCGAGAGACAAACCGGGCTATCTCCCTCTTCATGCCATTCCACCAAAAGTGCTGACGGATATCACGGTACATCTTCGTACCGCCGGGATGAATGGAATACTGCGAACTGTGAGCCTCTGTCATGATCTCCTGTCTGATATCTCCACTGGGTACACAAAGATGCTTCCCATGTCGAAGTGTACCGTCTTTATGGATACATAACTCTGGTCTTCGTCTTGTCTCATATTCTACTCTAAGTCGCTGAAGCTTGGAATATGTCGACTACGCCATCCGGATCCTCTCGACTATAGTGGACTCAACTTGCATGCTGGCCATCAATGCCACACTGGAAGGAAGAACAACTTCTATACCCATCTTCTGAAGATCTGCTAACAGCTCTGGTTGTGCTGTTAGGAAATAAACCCCGACTCTCCTGCTCAATGCATCTGCAAAAACGTTGGCCTTCCCTGGGTGATACTGCAGGTTAACATCATAATCCACAAGTAGCTCCAGCCACCTCCTCTGACGCATGTTGAGATCCTTCTGGGTGAACACATACTTCGGGCTCTTGTGTTCGGTGAAAATCTCTACCCTATCTCCGTACAAGTAGTACCTCCACAACTTAAGTACAAACACTACTGCTGCTAATTCCAAGTCATGGGTTGGGTAATTCCTCTCATGATCACGAAGTTGTCATGATGCATAAGCTATTACCTTCCCATGCTGCATCAGAACACATCCTAGACCTCTGTCTGAAGCATCGCAATATACTGAGAATCCTCCAGTTCTATCTGGAAGTGTAAGAATGGGTGCCGTCATCAAGCCTCGCTTCAACTTCTCAAAAGAATCCTGGCACTCTGCTGTCCAAGCAAACTGCACATCCTTGCGGTTCAACTGGGTCAATGGCGCTGAAATTCGAGCAAAATTCGAAACAAATCGACGGTAGTAGCCGGCCAATCCAAGAAAACTGCGAACTTCTGCAACCGTGCTGGGCACTGGCCATAACTCAATAGCCACGATCTTCTGGGGATCTACCTCCACTCCTCCTCGGGTGATGATATAACCCAAGTACAAAATGCGATCGAGCCAGAACTCGTATTTACTGAACTTAGCATACAACTGGTGCTCTCTGAGAATCTGGAGGACAATTCTGAGATGATGCTCATGCTCCGCCTCACTCTTACTGTAGACCAGAATGTCATCTAGGAACACAATCATGAACTGATCCAAATAAGGCATAAAGATACGATTCATGAGGTCCATGAATACTGCCGACGCATTGGTTGCTCCAAATGGCATCACAAGGAACTCCCAATGCCCATATCTCGATCTGAACCTGTCTTCGGGATGTCCTGCTCTCTGACTCTGATCTGGTGGTATCCTGACCGTAAGTCGATCTTCGAGAATACTGCTGCCCCCTTGAGTTGATCAAACAAGTCATCTATCCTCGGGAGAGGGTATCTGTTCTTGATTGTCATTGAGTTCAAGGTACGACAATCTACACATAATCTGGACGTACCATCATTCTTTTTCACAAGAAGTATCGGGGCTCCCCAAGGCGATCCACTTGCACGAATGAATCCCTTGGTTCTAAGTTCTTCAATCATCTTGTACAATATCTCTAATTCTGACGGTGCCATCCTGTAGACTCTCTCTGACACTGGGGCTGTTTCGGGAATCAAGTCGATGGTGAACTCGATCTCCCGCTTTGGCGGCATCCCTGGAAGCTCTTCGGGGAAAACATCTGGAAACTCATCAACTATCCGGGGTAACTGCACTGCTGCTACTGCCATCCGCAACACTGGAGGAGAAGGTTCAACTTCTCCTCGGAAGAAGGAAAACTCTGGCTCGCCTGGAATGCTAAAAACAACCCTGCCGATATGGCAGTCTATCCTAGCATACTGGTCCCTCAACCAATCCATCCCTAAGACCACATCATAATCGGCCATTGGGAACTCCATCAATCTAGCGGGGAACACTCTACCGCTAACTACGATCCAACACGAGGAAAACACCTTATCTACTCCCACAAGTCCGTTACCAGTAAGTATATTGAGCCTTACTGGTAATGACTCGGGCTCCAATCCTACCCGTGTCGTGAATCGTGCAGACATAAATGAATGCGAGGCACCAGAATCAAATAATACTGAAGCTGGAAAGGTGTTGGCGAGAATAGTACCTGCCACTATCTCATCTGGTGCTATTCCTTCTTCTCCCATGGTCAAGGCCAGCACTTGACCATATCCTCTGGGTGCGGGTTGCCTCTGTTGAAAATTCCTCTGCCTGCTCTGGATCAGGGCTTGGGCTTGGGCATACTGCTGCGGTCTCTGCTGCTGGAATGCCTGGGCCTGCGTCGGCAATGGCCTCGGGAACGGGTACTGCAGCTGCTACTGCTGCTGGACTAGTGCTGGTCCTCTAACTGAAGGACTAGAGAAGGCCGATGAACTCCCCCTGTTCGGGCAATTCCCAACCCTGTGGTCCGGGGCACCACAAACCAAGCACAAACCCTGTGCTCTGCGACACTCTGATACCACATGCCCTGGCTTCCTGCAGTGTGAACATCCCACTGTGGAAGACTGCTTCTGCTTATGCTGCTGAGGGTACGTCGGGGTTGAATGCTGAACCGACGTCACTGAGGCCGCCCGCCTTGGAGCTCCAATGGTCAAAGCCCTGGCCGCCGAGGCTGGTGCTGAAGAATGATTCATCTGGCCGTGAGATTGCTTCCGACCTCTGGTCCTATTCACGATCCTCTGGGAGGTATACTCATGCCTCCGGGCTGCTCTCAACACTGCATCAAAAGTCTGATGTTCAAACTGCTCCACTGCCAATAGAATCTCCAGATGAAGCCCCTGCTGGAACCGCTGGGCTCTATCGAACTCGGTCTATACCAAGGTGGGAGCAAACCGACTAAGTCTCAAAAACTCGGCCGCATATCCGTCGACCGTCCTGTCCATCTGCTTCAGATTGGTGAACATCGTCTGTAGATCGTATCGAGCTACAACATCAAAATACTTGGTCTGGAATCTCTTCCTGAATACTGCCCATGAAATAGGGGCCACTAATCCATCGGTCTGCATCGCCCACCAGCTGCGGGCAAGATCCAACAACTGCAGGCGCACTACGGCCACCTTCTCGGCTTTTGGAGTCCTGGCTGCTTCTAGAATCACCTCTGTGTCCTGAAGCCATGCATCTGCAGCGATCGCATCTTCACTGCCATCGAAGAAGGGAGGGTTCAAGCGCTTGAAGTTGTTGGCCGTGCTATTACCCTAATGACCACCTCTGGTCAAAGCATCTGCCACCGCCTGGTGCAAGGCATCTCCTCGACGATCCTGGAAGGCTAATAGGGACCTGATGAGACCAACCAAAGTGCCATCATCAGGCTCTACAGGTTGGACGGGCTGAACTCGTAGCTCTTCTCCGGTAGGCACGACTCTGGAGGCTACTCCGGAATGCTGGGCTTGATCTCCAGGTTGCTGCTGGTCTGCGGGAGGTGCTCCACCTTGCTGATCGGTAGGACCAGGAACAATGCCGCTGAAGAAGACGATATAGGGAACAATAAGGAAGGACCAGGACAGATCAACGATACAAGCATGTGATCAGGTCAAGATTCCAGGGATTTAGAGAGCACGAGCAGAGATCAAGGGCGCGTACTGATTGAGACATCTATTCGATAAACCCTCACATATCTTGATTTACAAGACCTGCATGGGCCACCACTAAAACCATGTCACGCCCAGAACCAGAATACTGGAGAGCGGGGGCGTACATAGCCAACTACGTATATTGAAGTACAACCCACCTCGCTATACGGTCACGGCTGTCTAGATACATGAGGGTTTAACTACAAGCCAATAGTCTCCTATGGTCATGAACAAGCCTATTGTCTCAATCTCAAGCAAGCAAATAATAGTAACAAGATGTCAGAGCACCAAATATACAATAGTAAGGCATCCCATACATTACATATTCGGATGATCATGAAGCTAGTCGTATAAAATATAAGGACTAGCAAGAGTTTAGTCATACATGATCAACCCTAGGATTTGTTAATCATGTTACAGCCCGTAGGCAGACAGTAAATAAAGGTACAACCGAGCTAACAAGTGCTCGTCGGCTAAACGCCTCAAAAGAATAATTTTACAAGAAAGTGGGGGAACAAAAAGAAACCCACTCGTTTCCAGGGTTACGCCTGGTGGTCACCATCTGGCTGGAAGGTAGGTAGATCCTCTGCTACTGCTCCGATATCTGGCCATACAAAACCAGTTGGGTCAGACCCCAGAAAGAGCAAGTGCCACAAAAGGGGGCTTTACTTAGGAACAAAACCAGCACATCACAATAGAATATTAAAGATAATAAATAAAGGACTGATCATAATAGAGATAGCAACAGTAAACTGAGTACGAGGAAACCATTCAAGTAGCCAGGTCACAACCCTTAAACCAAACAAGGACTGGGGTTGTAACCCTTCACTTGAATAGAAACCCGTCTCAAATACTATTGATACGGTAATATATCGAGCACGAAGAAACCATTCAAGTAGCCAGACTGCAACCCTTAAACCAAACAAGGACTGGGGTTACAATCCTTCGCCTGAATAGAAACCCGCCTCAATTACTATTGGAACAATGAAGATAATAAATAAAGAGAGGACATAGAACTGCTCCGGGAGACAGGTTACAACCCTTAAACCAAACAAGGACCGAGGTTGTAACCCTTCGCCTGAACAGAACTGGACCCCTGATCTTTATTGTTAAGGCCAGTATAGAAAATCAAGCTACTGAGGTAAGATAAAACATGACGAACATGGCATGGGGTTGCAATAAGACAATAAACGAAGAGAGGACACAGAACTGCTCCGGGAGCCAGGTAACAACCCTTAAACCAAACAAGGACCGGGGTTGTAACCCTTCGCCTGAACAAAACTGGACCCCCGATCGTTATTGTTAAGGCAAGCATCAATAATCATGTCATGTCACAATCTTGTACAGGATCAGGATAAGACTAAGCTGGAATAAACTCCATCCAATCAATCACGGCCAATCAAGAGTACGGCTTGATACTTTTAACTAACTAGGGTTATCACAGGCCTAGTTACTAGCAAGATGCAATGAGATTATCCCAACAGCCACAAGCCCTGCAGACTATCCGGTTATCCAGGTCAAATGTCCGTTTATGAAGAATGCAACACGTAACTGTGTGCTGGAAATGTTCCCTACTCGTCGGTAGGCTACAAGTCCACTGAATGCGCCTAGATAACGGGATTGTCTGTAGTTGGGAATCTCTTCATGACTACTGAATCATTCTAGTTAATTAGCCTTAGTCAATTTCAGTAGGTACCCCTGACCATGGTACTCAGGGATCCCCATCTTAGACATGATGCAAGACAGTACCAGTTTATTTGTACAAACACAATCGACCTTGGTGTCCAGGTCCTTTATACTTGTCATGTCAGGCTAGCTGTCATAACAGCATGTCATGATATATCATGTCAGTTTACTTGTTAAGAGTGCACCACGGGAGGCAATATCGTGTTCTATTCTTATATTATCGTGAATGAGAGAAATTTGTATAAAATAACTAGTGACATATTCTTGAAGCCAAGAAAAAGATCTACAACTTTTATGTTTTGTGTTTTTTAAGATTCTAGCTACAAAACAACTTAAACAGACAAAAACAGTAAAAATAGAGCAATTCCGGCGCATGAGATTCCTACACAATCGGCGCATAAGATTCCTGCACAATCGGCGCATGAGATTCTTACACAATCGGCACATAGGATTCCTGCACCATCGGCGCATGAGATTCCTGTACAATCGGCACATGGGATTCCTGCACCATCGGCGTATGGGATTCCTGCACAATCTGCGTATGGGATTCCTGCACCATCGGCGCATGGGATTCCAGCACAATCGGCGCATAGGATTCCTGTACCATCGGCGCATGGGATTCCTGCACCATCGGCGCATGGGATTCCTGCACAATCGGTACATGGGATTCCTGCACCATCGGCGCATGGGATTCCTGCACCATCGGCGCATGGGAAACTCACGTTGTGTCTTCAGTACATGCGCGTAGGGAACCTACACGCATGACACGCTCGGAGTTAAGGGATGCGTTGCCAGGACTTCACGGCGTATGGCCTCCCGGACGCATGGGGTTCCCGACGCATGGGGTTCATCGTCCCCAAACAGCAAGTTCAGCCATGAAAGTCCTAAGAACTTGCTATGGCCATAACTTCCTCATCCGAAGTCGAAATCAAGCGAAACAAAAGCCAAAACTATATGAAATCGAATTATCTACAACATGGAACCATTAGTTTTTGGAAATACCAAGTTTTTAGAAATTAAAACCAAGAAAACTAAAGAAGAAGGAACTTAAAACTTAGATCTACAAAAATATAACCATCAAAATAAAAAATGCCAAGTTCTAAAGTATCTTAGAATCAAGTAAGGAAGAGAATGGAACAATAAAACTTGAGATCCATCATGAAGCAAGTTTGCACTTGCCTAGCTCTCTTCCCTGGTAGGTGGAAAAGTAAATGTGGAGAAGAAGAAGAAGAATATTGAAGAGAGAGAATGAAGGAATAGGTTAATAAAGGATGATGGGGGTGGTAGGTAGGGGTTCTCCCCTTGGTTCATGATGAACCAAGGCAACCCAAGCCTAGCCGAACCAACCCAAAATAAACTGAGCCAAGCCAAGAGATATGCAATATAAGAGAAAATACGTACACGTATTCCAAGATACGTAATACTAACTACAGACATTGCAATTTGACTGAGGCTGAAGAGAACGTTCCCGCCGATGATCGTTTGGAAATCGTGGATGTTGGTTTCCATGATGAATTTCAAGACCCGCTGTGCATCCTTCTCAAGAAACGAAAAGAGAAGTCTCCCGTGAAGAAGTCGAGCAAAAAGTAAAAGGCTGGGACTTCCTCTACCCAGTCAGCTCATGATGATCCTCTTTCACCTACTATGGGAAAGAAGAAAACGAAAGAGACAGCCGGTGTCGAGAAGAGCGTAGCCAGGACTAGACTTCAGACGTGGCAAATGGAAGCCGGGCTCTCGCCTGGAGCAACCACTTCTCTCAGAGGATCGACCCCATCCCCTTTTCAGAGAGAGAGGACGGTGTTGGCACATTGATTTTGATAACATTAACTGTATCTTTGTGTTTTGGTTTCTCTATCATTTTCAGAAAATAGATACACCGCTAAGCCTCCCAAAGGCTAGTGCAAAAGTTCGATGAAATCGAAGCCATTAAATAAACTGCACGGAAGACTTACGGACTAACTTAAAACAAGAATAAAGAGAAGATATCAGCATACTCAAAGCCCGCACTTAAAGATTCAAGCTCCTAGAGTCAGTACAAGGTCTAGGACAAACTGTGAAATACTTAAGGTGGATGACAAACCCAAAAGCCCTTACAAAATGTTTTTCGACAATCACTTGTCTTACATTAATGGAATACCGAAGGTATACCGATAGGTACCGACGGTATACCGATTTTATGCACAGAAAAGTTTCTGTCAAGAAAATTGAAATACCGATGGTACACCGTTTTATGCCGACGGTATGCAGAAATTGATGTTCAGAAAAGTTTCTTTGTTAATCAGAATATCGACGGTAGACCGATCGGTTCTGACAGTACACCGATATCGAAGCACAAAAAAGGTTATGTGAAGATAATCGGTATACCGATGGTACATCGATATGTACCAACGGTACACCAATATTGAAGCATATAAAAGGTTTTGTGAAGATAATCGGTATACCGACGGTACATCGATACGTTCCGACGATATTCCATTTACATTTCTTTTGATTTTTGAATGGACAAATCCTTAGCATTAAATGCTCAAACGACTAGATTTATTACCGTTACTGTTCAGAACGGTACACCGACGGAATTTTGGTCTGTACCGACAAAATTCTGTTTGCTGTATGTTTGGAGCATTAAATGACTAGCTCTCTTGGTGTTCTATTTAAAGTGGTTGAGCCATCTCTTTGAAGGCATCCACTTGAGCTTTAAATTTCTTCAACTACCAAGAGCTTCACCATTACTACTCTACCAAAAGCTTTAATTTGTCATCCAACCAAAAGTGCTAGAGTTTTCAACAGTTATAACTTTCGATCTCCAAAGTGTTCTAGAAGATCAAAAACTTTCTTTCTTTCTAGTTGAAGTTGACGAGGCTTCAGAAGAAAACTCGTGTGTAAGAAGTTGATGAGCCTTCGGAGGAAAACTCGTGTGTAAGAAGTTGACGAGCTCTTCAGATCCAAACTCTTATTGGAGTTGATGAGTTCTTCGGATCCAAATTCATGTGTAACTATTAACTCAAATAGTGGATTAAAGCCGGAGAGAGTTCCGGGACTGGAGTGCCCCTTGGGAGGATACTAGATCGAGTGTTTGAATCTCTCTTTCATTTATTATCCTTTAAATTGCTTCTAATTGTTGAAAATTATTTTATTACCCTATTCACCCCCCTCTAGGGTTCTACAACTGGTATCAGAGCCTTGTCTCCTGATTTGGATTTACATCCTTAGAGTGATCCAAGGCCACTAACCTTTGTACTAACCCATTCCACAATGAGGGACACTCCACAAATAGACCTCCTCTATTTGATGGAACAAACTATAACTATTGGAAAATTAGGATGAGCATTTACTTGAAATCTCTAGACTTCGATCTATAGGAATGTGTACTAAATGGGATTCCTAAATCAACCATAGCTATTGAGGAAGTTGTTTCAGAAACCCTTAGAGACAAACTTACCGAGAACGATAAGAAGATTGCTAGCCGAGACGCTAAGGCTATGAACGCTCTCTATTATGCTCTCGATAGCAATGAATTCAATAGGATCTCTACTTGTAAAACTTCGAATAAAATTTGGAAACTTTTGGAAGTTACTCATACTACACCAAAACAACTAATTATGAGCACTAGACATATTTCAATTTAGAACGCTTATTTAGCATGCCTAAATTTTGGAACGAAATAAAACTATGCCTAAACCAAAAAAATTTCCAAATATTGTATTTTTTTATTTTTAATAAAATATTTATTTTGGAACACACATAAACCATGCCAAAATCGTTCCAAATAATAAAATTTAGTTCATGTAACCTTAAGAAAGCATCAAACCCTTTTTCTCCAATCTAGCACATTAAAACCTTCCTCTCTTTTTTGCAAGCTAGCAATTCCCTCTCCCTCTCCCTACTTCTCTGGCCGTCCTCCTCTTCTCTCCATCCTCGGTCGTCAGGGTTAAATCATCATCGGTCGTCCTCTTCTCTCCGTCCCCGGCTGTCGTGTTTCGTCGTCCGTTTCTTTCCATCTCGTCTGGTCTGAATCATCGTTATCCGAATCATCGGTGACATTACGGCTGTTGGGTACTCTCTCTGTCCTCGAATGTATTTGTATGCTCTTATTATTTTGAAACCCTAAAAAAATTGAAGGATTTTGGAATAACATTTGAAATAAATGAACCAAAATATATTCAAGAGATTCTTAACTTCATTTTCAAGTTAATACTATTTATTTCATTTATTTTCTAGTTACTCTAATCTTCTCAAGAAATTTGATTCATTTGGTAAGCTAAATATTTGCGGATGATAGACACGAATAATTTCATTTTTTTATATTTCTCTGAGCTGTCATAAAATACTTTATTCTTCTTCTTATTTTTAAGAATAGTATGGATAATAGTTAAGAATTGGGGGTATTGTGGGATCATCTCGAACTACAGCAATTATGTTCGATTCTCGATTGGATATGATATATGCAATCAGAATTTATGTTTGTATTGTACATGTCACACAAACACTTTGAAAATTCACTTGGCTATGCCAATAATGGGGTTATGTCATTTCATCGTGCCTATTTTGTGTTTTAAGGAGTGATTTTTATTAGTTGTTCATACTGCATTTGAATTGCTTTTCATAAAAGTTCATACTGTTAGTCAAACTTAATGTTAATGTTTCAATTCCTGCATTTACTCATTTGTTAAAGAATGGCATGTATCAAAGTTATGTGGTATGAAAGCATCATGGGGAAGTCAAAAGGTAGCAAGACATAATTATGATTTATCTTGGGGGGGGGGGGGAATGGGAGGCATACACTATACATTATTGAGTTTAGTTTTGTCCCTTGTAAACAGATGTGTTCTGAGTGCACAAGATTTTTTATTTGTGTTTCAAACCATCTTTAAATTTCATTTTTTTTCAGTGATGATCACATCAATTACAGTTAGGAAAAGAAATCTATTTAGAATAAACATGACGAGCCATGTGTAAAGATTTTTTTTTTTAAGATATAAAGTTAATTTATGGCATAGCTTTGTACCAACTAAAGTATCATAATTCAATGGTTTACTAATAGGGGGATGGAAAAATGACGTTAAAGTAGGCATTATTCTTGAAACAAAATTATATCTATCATTGGAAAAGAAATCAAAGTAAACTAAAATGATAGATAAACCTAAAATCAATAACAGATGGTGAATTGTTTTATCAAACATTTAATGATATTGTGCTGATTGGGGGATTCCAATTAGTAAAATACTCATTTCCTTCAAAAATTTGCCAACATTTGCTTTTAGATGCATGCTATCATAAAGTTTAAATCAATTATACAAGTACATAATTTGTATTTAAAGAGAGTATACATATCAAACCAGAAATATAAATAGAAACTTTCATTCTCTCTGAAATGATGTCCTCAGAATTAAGCACTTTGGAAATCTCACAATATCATTGTTTTCAGGAACCGTAGGAATGTCACTTTGAGGAACACCTTGTTCTGAAACTTAAAAATTGGGAAACAGTTGGAATTGGAAGAAATGACAACAATAAGCATTTTTGGAAAACAATTATATCTATTATCAGGAAAGGATTAGCCAATTCATTTTAAGGGACACATTATTCTGAAAGTTTAAATTGGGGAGATGGTTGGATTTGGAAAAAAAAGAGTGAGAGGAATGTTATTATTATTATTATATTGATAAAACAATATTAAATCTATTATCAGGGAAGAATGGGAAATTTGGCATCTTTGAATATTGATGATCAGTATTAGGATTTCCTTGGGTCCGGGACTAAGTGGCTCTTAGTAAACATGCATATATGTATATATATATGTACATATATATGAAATTTTATGTTATTCTCCCTTAGATGCAATCACAAAGTTCACCTCAACTACATATCTTAAAAAAATTATATTAAGAAATGGGCATATAAAATTAGGAAAATAAATGAAGCATGTCTTCACTAGGAGGTGTGTTGTTTGCTCTCGGCATTGAACACTGCTGGCGATGCAGACGATGGTACCTTTTTTCAGGCAACCATGACTTCTCTGGGGAACCCTTTGTAAGGAATGCTTATTCTGTATTCATTAGTGACACAAATGGTTAAGGTATTCATGATACAAACCAATAGCTGAATAGACTGAGGGGGCTACTAATTGGTAGAGGTGCCCCAGATATATATTTGGTATGGTCATGGTCCACTATCAAAACTCCTTGGCTCAATCCCTGCATTAATGGTTGATGACTTGGTAACTTCCCTTGTAGTAGAGTGCAGGTTAAGGACATTTCGAAATCAGAGACTGGTGACTTATCCTCTAGGCGGATATGATTGTAGACTCTCTATTATATACCATTGCAACCTTGATAATGAGAATTTGTAGCTTTCTATGAAGCACATGTACGGGTACAAGTACCGGGTTACCATGTACTTATCCTTATCGGTAGTTTTGAACTGGAGTTTCCGAGTTCTTGATTCAGAAATCCAAATAATAGTTATTTTTTTTAGGAAAGCTAGACAAGTGAAACATTTTGGCATAATGTTATGTTTTTTGGTTAGTTTTGAGTGGAATAATTTCAACAGCCGAAACTTCACTTGCGTTATATTTTTTTTTAATTTACTTCGTTTAGACAAAGTATACCGCAAAAGATAATTTTGGATGCAATAATTTTAAGATATGAATCTCATGATTTTCTAAATATACATCGACAAATGGTGATGGTTACGATGTATTAATATTATTGATGCAATATAGTATGTCTATCTTCAACAAGAAAGGTTTTTGTATTTTCATTGATTCCTTGTACTTATCTCATTTTCTTTTAACTTCTTCTTTGATGAATAGACGAGGAAAGAAAGCCCCATATGTTGGTGTTGGCCCGTATCTGCTAGTATCAGTAGGGTCAGTAATGGAGTAGGACAGGTGAAAATGATATGATATGGCCACAACCAATACTACTATCCTTGATAGAGATACATTCATCTATATTTGCAAATGCATGGAATTACCTTTCAGATGGTTTGGTATATGTTACCACATATCACATAATTTAGTCCCGAATTACAACACCATATGTACTATGTAGTTCGAAGTAGCTATAGTTAATTTATGACATAATACCTGAGAGAGGGGTTTGTAATTTTTCATATGGCCGGAGAACTGAATTATTTCATATTCTTTTTTGTTCTTAAGCATTTCAATTTTGCCTTCTACTTGTTTAGTGTGTCTCTCTCTGTGTGGGTATGTATGCATGCATGTTTGCAGGAAGGATCATCTATGTCTAGCAATAACTAGCAAACCGAACTGTTATGTGTGTATGCGGGCTAGAAACCCACTTTAGTTGGCTAGTCTAGATCCTAAAGATGGAGGAGCTGAGAATTTCTTGCATATAAAAAGGATGAGATGTATCTTCTATTTGCCCAAGCTGTTAATCTTTTTCTTAGTTGCCCAAGTTGTTAATCTTTTTCTTAGTTGCCAAAAATTATTTTTGGTGTGACAATGAAAGTAATTACTTACGAGTATTGGTTATTGTTCTACCCTGTTATGTACTTTTTTTTGTATAATTCAGTTATTGCTTGCGAATACGGGGTTTTACTATAAGCCTTTTGGTCTTGGGATGCTTTGTCACTATTTTGGGTTTGCTACATATCTTTGAGTTATTTTTGCTTCTCCTCGGGTCTTCTTGTTGTAAGTAAATTTAATTGGAGTGAATAATATTGTAGTTTTTATATTTGAAAATAGTTTTCTCTTTATTATTTGTTGACATGTTCAATCACTATTATGTTTTTTATTCTTGTAGCAAACTGAAAACTCAGGTACAGTCGTGTGGCCTATCAAATATATTAGATTCGACTAGTAGTAAAGCTTTTGAGTTAAGGTAATATAACTTTCCTTCTTTTTATTTGACCATATTATAGTGGATTACAACTAATATATATGCAAATCAAAGAACCATTAGAATGCTAACACAAATTGCATTTTTAGGGCATAATGAGTGCCCCATTATTGCACAAGTACAGTAGTAATATGTTGTTTATAATATGTTGTGCCTCATTACAGAGGAGGTTGGTCATGAAGAACAATTATGTCAGGCATAGGAGAAGTAAAAAAAAATATTTTGTATTGCTGACTTGTAAAAAAATTTCTAGCTACGTATACTGTTTTACTAGGCTTGCTCTTGAACAGAAAACTCGATTAAATAGTAGAATATTTTCATGGCAAGTTTGTTGATCATGAAAAGGCGGATATATGTGCAGTTTGTTCCTAATTAGCATTGTATTGTTTGGTTTTAATTGGAGGTGGGCCAATTTATATTGCTTTAACTATGTGATCTTAGTCTCGAATTGGTAGGACTAAGGGTATTTCTATATTTATCCAACTTGCTGGAAATAATACAAGGACCAGTACCATTACCTCTAGCTGATTCCCAGTCACAAAATTTGTTGGAAATAATTAGAATTCTGATTGCAACCACTTTTTGATTCAGGATGTTTTGATGGATTAGAATTCTTAGCTTATGGATTCTCTGAACATTTTTACTGCTAGTCCATAGGAAATTGGCTTGGGACCCAAAAACTATTCTAGCGATGCTCATGTCAAAAGTGCAATATCTATCAAACAAGCATTATTACATACCTAAATTAGACTCCCCCAGCTTGGTCATTTATTTAGCAGAAAAGACTGCACTTTTGGGGCATGATGAGTGCCCCCTAGTTGCACAAGGAGAGTAGTAATATATTGTTTATAATATGTTGTTATAGAGATGGATTTTCATGAAAGTTGGTTGGCAAACTCATTCATCAAAAGCTATAAGATCTTGTAGTTGCTTCAGCTAGTGTCAGCTACAGGACATGGACTTATTTTATTGAATTTTTTCAAAGACATGGACTTCCTGCTGCTGCTGCTGCTGTTGTTGTGCCATATTCCTCTGCATACTTCTTACTGGATAGCTGACAAATGGAAATGCTAAAAGTTGAAAGTTCAGAACTTGGACCTCATCATTTTAGATTCTCATTTATGTGGAATTTAATTTTAAGTATATTTTGTTGGATACTAAGACTTCTCTATCCATGCAGGCACAACTCCTATCACGAGATGATGAGAACGTTGTTGTTGATGCGCGAAAAATAAAGGGTAGTGATTATTCTGAAGACCTAATTACAGTCGATGGCGAGGATCTCACCAAAGCAGATGATGAGACGAGAAAAATGTTGACAGGCACATTGGTCGATAATGCGAGAATGAGGAAGTAGGTTATTTCTGTTATTTGCTTGACTTAAAAATGTTAATGGAGCCAGAGGAAGAAGATGGAAGCGATGAAGTCCCCAACAGGAAGACAGTTCTAAATAGGTTCTTCGAAAGGTGAATTGGAATATTGTAATCTTTTGTTGGTCTCTAAGTGTTTGTCATAATATTGGTCATAAAGTTGTGTTAGTTGTTGGATCAAATATTACTTGAAACTAATGATAATGCTTATTTTGGATTAGTAGTTCATGTCGCATGCCAGTCGGATCGTCTTTCTGTGCACAAATGTTGAACTCTTTTAGTATTTATGTTGTTAATTGTTGATGATGCTCTCATGAATTAGCAATTTCTAGGCATCTTGGCATGAAGATTGGGAGTGAATGATGTGTTTTTGTTATTCTGGAAGCCTATGCTATTGAGTTTGCCTTGATTTTCAAAAAAGGAAACATGGTCAGTGCGGACCTATGCTATTGAGTGTCCAGACCTTCAAAAACTGAAACGTTGTTGGTGTTAATTTGATAGGAAATTCCAGACTTAGGAATGCTTTGTTGGTGTTCAAAAATGGGAATACTTTTTAGCTATTACAGTAATTGGTGCATTTTTCCCATAAAATATTTTGTTAGGAATGCATTTATGGTGTTCCAAAACTGGAATACCTTTTAGCCATTCTAGAAAATGACATCTGAAATACTTCGTTAGGTACGCTTTATTGGTGTTCCTAATCTAGAACACATTTAAACTGTTCCAATATATGAGGGATCTTCTCAAGTGAAGGAATCAAAGATTACTAGACTCACACAAGAATATGAATCTTTTAAAATGAAACAAGATTTTACTTTCAGGTTTACTCGTTTCTTTGATATCATTAACCCTCTCTCTTTTCTTGGCAAGGAATATCCCACTCATTAAAAGGTTAGAAAAATTCTCCGTGGATTAACGAAAGGATGGAATCCCTAAGCCACCGCCATTATTGAAGGGAACAATCTAACAACTATGAACCTCGAGACCCTTATGGGAAAGCTTATGACGCACAAGCAAGACATAAAGGAACAAGAGGAATCCTCCATACAAGATAAAGAGAAGGAGAAGGAGAAGGAGAAGGAGAAGGAGAAGGCGAAGGAAAAGGAAAAGTCTCTTGCTTTTAAGGTTACCAAGTCCACCACAAGAGATAGTTCCGATGATGACGAATCGGATGATAAAGAAATTGCTCTCAGCGCCAAGCACTTTCAAAAGTTCCTCAAGTTCAAAAAAGCAAACCGTACAAGACGGGACAACGATGAAGAACCCACTTGCTACAACTACAGAAGAACCAAATACATCAAGAGAGACTGTCCCATAGGAAGAAAAGAATCAAGCAGATACGAGAAGTCCAACAAAGGAAGCTCTGTTGGCACATTATTATTTTGATAATATTAACAGCATCTTCGTAGTTTAGTTTTCTCTGTTTTCAGATTGATGTCATTTCAGAAGCTCTACTACATAAAGTATGTCCATTCAAGTTTACCATCCATAGCCTTGAAGACTGAAGTAAAGACCGACGCTCCTTGCACAGACGGCTTCCTACACTGTATGATTTCGAGTCTGTACAAGGTCTAGGTCTTTCTGTAAACACTTAAGGTTGGATGACAAACTAAAAGCTTTCTACTTCTTAAATCAAAAATCAATATCCTATAGATCGGCATACCGGCGGTATGCTCCGGCATACCGGCAGTATACTGTTTTATTGTTCACAAAACCTTCTGTGAGAAATGTCGGCATACCGACGGTATGCTCCGGCATACCGGCGGTATACCGTTTTGTGGACCACAAAACGTTCTGTGACAAACCTCGGCATACCGACGGTATGCTCCGGCATACCGACGGCATACCATTTTGTTTGCCTCAAAAACGTTCTGTGATAAACGTCGGTATACCGGGTTAAGAATATTTGATTTTTGAATGGCATAGACTGCATTAATGGCAGCATTAAATGCTTCCAATGGATACTAATATGACCGTTACTGTTCGACCGGTATACCGACGGTATGCCGGTGCATACCGACGGTATGCCGGTCAGACTGTATCCAGGAGCATTAAATGCTACCTACTCTTGGTTTCTCTATAAATGAAAGCCTTCTCTCTCTTGAAGCTTTCACCAACTCTTGCCACCACCATTAATACTCTACCAAAATTTTAATTGTCATCCTCTCCCAAAGTGCTAGAGTTATTAAGAGTTGTAATTTTCGATCTTCAAGTGTTAGAAGATCAATAAGTTCTCTTCTCATTTCTTTGAAGTTGGCGAGCCTTCGTAAGAAAACTCGTGTGTTGAAGTTGGCGAGTTCTTCGGATCCAAACGCATGTTAAAGTTGGCGAGTTCTTCGGATCCAACCTCGTGTGTACTATTTTATTAAATAGTGGATTTAAGACGGAGAGAGTTCAGGGACTAGATTGCCTCAAGCGAGGATACCAGAATACATCTTGTGTTTGATCTTCCTACTCTCTCTTTTTATTTGTCATATATTGCTTCTTGTGATCAGTTATTTTTTATTTCCCTATTCACCCCCCTCTAGGGTTCTACAATTGGTATCAGAGCTGTGTTCTCTTGATTTGGATTTACACCCTTTGAGTGATCCCTGGCCACTAACCCTAGTATCAACACCTTCCACAATGAAGGACACTCCACAAATAGGCCTCCCCTATTTGATGGAACCAACTATAACTACTAGAAGATTAGGATGAGCATTTATCTGAAGTCTATAAATTTCGATTTATGGGATTGTGTGATAAATAGTCTCCCTACTCCTTTCAGAGTTATTGAGGATGTTGCTGCTGACTCCCTTAGGGACATACTTACTAAAAATACCAAGAAGCTTGCTAGTCGAGATGCCAAGGCTATGAACGCTCTTTATTGTGCTCTCGATAGTAGAGAATTCAATAGAATATCTACTTGCAAGACTTCCAATGAGATTTGGAAGTTACTTGAAGTCACACACGAGGGTACATCATAAGTAAAAGAATCCAAGATCAGTAGACTCACGTAAGAATATGAGTCCTTTAAGATGAAACATGATGAGTCTATTACTTGTATGTTTACTCGTTTTGGCGATATTATTAGTCCTCTTTCTTCTCTTGGTAAGGAATATCCTGCTCATGAAAAGATCAGAAAAATCCTTAAAGGATTGACAAAAGGATGGAGTCCTAAAGCTACCGCAATCATTGAGGGGAATGACCTGACAGTCATGAACCTTGAGATCCTCATGGGGAAGCTAATGACTCATGAACTCGATATGAAAGATCAAGAGGAATCTTTTATACAAGAGAAGAAGAAGGAGAAGGCCAAAGAGAAGGAGAAGTCTCTTGCTCTCAAAGTTGCAAAGTCCCACTCTAAAGATAGCTCCGACGACAACGAGTCAGACGATGATGAAGAAATAGCTCTCACAGCTAAGCACTTCTGAAAGTTCCTCAAATTCAACAAAGCCAACCGCTTCAGACGAGACAATGAGAAAGATATGGCGTGCTATCGATACAAAAGAACCGGACACATCAAGAGGGGTTGTCCTATGATAAGAAAAGACTCAAGCAAGTATAAGAAGCCTAGCAAAGGAAGCTCGTCCTCCAGAAAATTCGCCAACACAAGCATTTGGTGTGAGAGTGACGCTAGCGACTTCGACAACGACAAAGACTGCAAATACAATGCCAACGTTTGTCTCGTGGCAACCGATGAGGTACTTGATGATCTCTCCTTAAATACTCTTACTTATGATGACTTGGAGAAAGCCATCCTTGAACTACATGAAGAGCACAAAGGTGTTAGGAATAAATACAAGAAATCTCTTAAAGAGGTTGATGCTCTTCAACTTGAAGTAGAGAGACTCTCAAGCATCATTATTGATGTAAAGGAAAAATCTCCTTCTTCTGACATGGATGAAATAGAGTCTTTGCGACTCAAGTTTCAAGAATCTCTTGTCACCATCAAGAAGAAGGATGATGAGATTCAATCCATGAGAAGAGCTTATGAATTTGCCATGCATAAGGTTCAAGATGCTAATAGGAGAGAATATGATACTTCTATTAAGTATAATGATCTATTTGTACAGAGTAAGAAACTAGGTAATAAGAACACTACTCACATGCATACTCCAAGACACCTCCACACTCATCACAATGCTAGGCATACTTCTTATATGAACACTACACACAAATCCTTTTCTAACACAAAAAAATGACTATTTGTTAAGAAAAATACTTCGCATCATGCTTTTTTATTATCATCATCATAATACTAATGATAGAACTCCTCGCACTAGAGATTCACATATGCATGATACTCACATATCTTCTTCTAAATTCTCTATGATTTGTAACTACTGTGGCTTGCTTGGACATACGACCAATTATTGTCATACAAGGAAACTAGTTGATAAGAAAGTTTTTAAGTGGGTTCCTAAGACTAACACTCAAGGACCCATACGATCATGGGTACCAAAATGTTCATCTTTAACTTATGTTATAGGTGAAGAGTCCTTCTCATGCTAGAAGCAAGTGGATTCTCGATAGCGGTTGTTCACGGCACATGACCGGAGATGCTTCATTATTTACAACGCTATCGATGAAAAAGGAAGGACACGTCTCCTTTGGTAACAATCTTAAAGGTCACATTATAGGAAATGGTAATATCGGTTCCCCTCCTTATCCTTGTATTAAGAATGTGTGTCTTGTTACTAATCTTAAACACAATTTTCTTAGTATTAGTCATCTTACCGATAAAGGTTATGATATCAAGTTTGTTAAGCTCAAATGTTTCATTACCGATAGTTCAAGTGGATCTATTGTTTATGAAGGCATTAGAGAAAACAATATCTATTTTTATATCTTGTCGAAGACACTAACAATGACAGGTGCTTAGTTGCTAAGAACGATGAAAGTTGGCTTTGGCACATAAGGCTCGGACATGCCAACATGGATACCATTTCTCGTCTTGCTACCAAGAAGCTCGTAAGAGGACTCCCAAGTATCCCGTTCAAGAAGGATATGGTGTGTGAAGAATGCAAGAAGAGTAAGTTGACCAAGTCATCCTTCAAATCCATCAACTCTGTGAGTACCTCTAGACCTCTTCAACTTATTCATATGGATCTTTTTGGTCCTAGTAGAGTTGCTAGTCTTGGAGGCAAGCTTTATGCTTTTGTTTTGGTTGATAATTTTTCGAGATTTACTTGGGTTATTTTTCTTGCTTGCAAAAGTGATACTTTTCGTGAATTTATTGCTTTTTATAAACGTGTTCAAAATAAGAAAGGTTTTTCTATTAACAAGATTAGAAGTGACCATGGAGGAGAATTTGATAATGCCGATTTCAAAAGATTTTGTGAAAAGAATGGTTTTGGACATGATTTTGCTTGTCCACGAACTCCTCAACAAAATGGTGTTGTGGAGAGAAAGAATAGAACCCTTGGCGATATGGCCCGGATTATGCTAAACCAATACAAGCTTCCCCAATATTTTTGGGCGGAAGCCGTTAACACGGCATGTCATGTTATAAATAGGGTCTTGATTAGACCTATTTCTAAGAAGACTCCTTATGAGCTTTGGTTTGACAAAATTCCCTCTATTGAATATTTTAAAGTTTTTGGTTGTAATTGTTTTATTTTGAATACCAAGGATAACCTAGGCAAGTTTGAAGAAAAAGTCTATGAAGGAATATTCCTTGGATACTCTACTCATAGTAAAGGTTTTCGTGTTTTTAAAAAAAGAAGTCTTGTTGTCGAAGAGTCAATCAATGTCTCTTTTAATGAACTTAACTCTTCTACATTCTCTTCTTCCGATGATATTGATGACATCTCATTTAGGTTGGAGAACTCCACTATTGAAGATCGTCCTTCTTCATCTAACAATGAAGTTGTGACTCCTCCAACAAAAGAGTCTCCACCTCTCGAGCCCCTCAAAAGGATCTCCCAAAAGAATGGAGATTTGTCACCAATCATCCTAAGAAACTTATCATTAGGGATCCTTCCTCCAGTGTTAGCACTAGATCCTCCACTCGTGATCTTTGTGCAAACGTGGCTTTTATCTCTAAAATAGAGCCTAAAAATGTTAATGATGCTTTTCTTGATGAATTTTGGATGATAGCGATGCAAGAAGAGCTAAATCAATTTGAGCGAAACAAGGTTTGGGAACTTTTCCCAAAACCTAGCAATCACCCCATTATTGGAACTAAATGGGTGTTTCAAAATAAACTTAATGAAATGGGTTAGTGACTCGTAACAAAGCCCGATTGGTTGCTCAAGGCTATAACCAAGAGGAAGGCATTGACTACGACGAAACCTATGCTCCGGTTGCTCGTCTTGAATCCATTCGCATGCTATGTGCTTTTGCTTGCTTTAATGATTTTAAACTCTTTCAAATGGATGTTAAGAGTGCTTTTCTAAATAGTATTATTAAAGAGGAAGTTTATGTAAAACAACCTCCTGGCTTTGAAGATTTTCAATTTCCTAATCACGTGTTCAAACTCCATAAAGCCCTTTATGGCCTCAAACAAGCTATCCGTGCTTGGTATGAGCGCTTTAGCTCTTTTCTCGTTTCACACGATTTTTCTAAGGGTAAAGTCGACATAACACTTTTTATCAAATCCCATAGTGGCACTCTTTTATTGGTTCAAATTTATGTCGATGACATTATTTTTGGTTCTACTAACAATATACTTTGTGTAGAATTTGCTAAAGTTATGCAGGAAAAATTTGAAATGAGCATGATGGGTGAACTATCATTCTTTTTGGGCTTACAAATCAAATAAGGACCCAAAGGGACCTTCATCAATCAAGCAAAATATACAACGGATCTCCTCAAGCGTTTCGAACTTGACTCATCTAAATCAATGAGGACTCGTATGGCAACAACGACAAAGCTTGACAATTATGAAGATGGCACATCGGTTGACATTCGTAAGTATCGAGGTATGATTGGTAGTTTACTTTATCTAACTGCTAGCCGGCCTGATATCATGTTTAGTGTTTGTCTTTGTGCACGATATCAAGCAAATCCAAAGAAATCGCACTTATGTGCCGTAAAGTGTATTTTTCGGTATCTCAAAGGCACCGTGAACATGGGCCTTTGGTATCCGAAATCTTTATCCTTTGAGCTTCACGGCTTCTCGGATGCAGATTTTGCCAGATGCAAGATTGGCCGAAAAAGCACTAGCGGTACATGTCAATTCCTTGGGAAATCTTTGGTATCGTGGTTTAGTAAGAAACAAAATTCTGTTGCACTTTCAATCACTGAGGCCGAGTATATTGCGGACAGTTGCTGTTGTGTACAAATTCTTTGGATGTCACAAATACTCATAGATTATTGCATTTCTCATACTTGCACCCCTATTAGATGTGATAACACTAGCTCGATCAATCTCACGAAAAACTCGATTTGTCACTCACGCACGAAGCACATTGAAATTAGACACCATTTTCTTCGTAACCATCAACAAAAGGGGGATATTTGTCTTGAATTTATTGACACTACTTATCAGTTAGCCGATATTTTCACCAAACCGCTCTCGTAGGATCGCTTTGTTTTTCTTTGCCAAGAATTGGGCATTTTAAATTTTGACTCATAGTTCTTCTCGGCAGGCACACCGACCTCCTCCTCTCCTCTTTCCCATATCTTAACTTCCCAACATTAACTACCCATCTCTTCCTATTCCCCTTTACTCCTCTTTTATCTCCACTATCATCATTTCCAACCCACAAACCTCTCCACTTCCACTCTATAACCGTTCCTCATTAACCAACCCTCCCCTTCCTAACAACTCCTTAAAAACCCTATTTTCTTCTTCCTTCTCCTCCACTTCTCACATACTCTCAAAACCCTACTTCCTTCACCAACTATCTTCTTCTCCCAATGGCTGCCCCCAAGCGTGCTCGTTCCTCCTACATCGCTTCGAATCCCTTCACCCCGGTGGCTCTCCCCCATGGCTATGATCAGCGGGTCTTCACCTCTCTTCTGGCTGCCGAGTCTTGGTTTCACCACTTCGTGCACCATAACGTTTACAAAGGCCGAACCATAAACTGGAATCTCTTCGCCGGCCATGTTTCTCTCTTCGAGGCGGCTGGACTATCCTCCCTTCTTCGGCGTCAGGTGCCTGTCTACCCCGTCGCCGTTCGTCTCTTCTACTACAACATGATCCCGGACATGGAGAACGGAGCCATTGAGACGATGGTCAACGACCGTCATTTTTGCCTGATGGCTCGTGACCTCTCCAGCATTCTTGGCGTCCCGGACAGAGGAGAGGCTTTACCGGGCTTGGCTGCTCTTCATTCTTCGGCATCGGTCTTCTTTGACGAATTCTGTGCCATTATTTGCAAGGACCCAAACCCTCCTAATATCCAGGCTCTTTCCGCCCAACTGGGGCCGTTCTATTATGAGCTCCATAGGATCGTGTGCCATACTCTCTATCCCAAGGGCGATAACTATGACGCCATCACTGGTGAAGCCCTGGTGTGCATGTACTACTTGTATTCGAGGAAGCCTTTCTCCTTCCCCAAGGCTCTTTTCCATGCTTTCTTCGGCGTCCTGCCCGCGGGGAAGCAGAATTTCTATTATGGCTCCTTTATCACTCTCATTTTGGAAGCCAAGCAAGTCGACCTGTCCCAATGCTACTCGGACGGCGTCCCATCCTTCCTCGTTGTTTCTCGCTCTATCGGTGGTGCCTCCACATCCCGTGCCTCCTTCTTCCAAGAGCCGCTAGCTTCTGCTCCTGCCGCACCCGCCTCTACTCCTCCTGCCTCCGGCCGCTACATGCCGCTGACTCAGCAGCATTTCGATATGCGTATGGCTCAGGCAGAGGAGCAGATGCGAGCAAACACTCATGGCCTTGGCACTCTGATTCAGTCCCGCTTCCTTGACCAGGCCTATTTTATTCAGCGCACCCTTCAGGACCGGGATGCTTTTTTGGATCTGAATCTTCAGGATCCAATGTACCAGGCCTCCCGTTTTTTCGATCCCAATGCCTACGATTTCATGTACCCGGACGACATTGATCCTTTTGGCGCTTTCCACCAGGCTCAGGATGGTGGGGATGATCCGGCTGACGAGTAGGGCTTGCTTCCTTTTGCTGGTGGTGTCGAATAAATGTTTGTCTTAGTGTTGTTTGTGTCTGTCTTTTTCTGTCTTTTGAGGTCCTTTGGGGACCAGTGGTTGGTTGTTACTTGTTGTTTGCAGTCCTACGGGGACTTGTTATCTGCTTTTTATTGTCTTGCTAACTCTCGTAGCGGAGAGTTTTTACTTTGGTATTATGAAGTTTGTTTTGGGTGTCCTGCATGTATTCACTTTCCAACTTTATCTATCAATACATGCTTTTGTCTATGATACTGTGCTCCATATTTCTGCTAATTTTTATTATTTTTCCCATCTTTAACTAAGTAACAAAGGGGGAGAAAACGTATTGAGGGGAGTTGTCAACCTGCGGGGGAGTCACTCCCTGAAGATGCTATCTCTCTATTTTGTCAATTATCAAAATGGGAGAGATTGTTGGCACATTATTATTTTGATAATATTAACAGCATCTTCGTAGTTTAGTTTTTTCTGTTTTCAGATTGATATCATTTCAGAAGCTCTACTACATAAAGTCTGTCCATTCAAGTTTACCATCCATAGCCTTGAAGACTGAAGTAAAGATCGGTGCTCCTTGCATAGACGGCTTCCTACACTGCATGATTTCGAGTCTGTACAAGTTCTAGTTCTTTCTGTAAACACTTAAGGTTGGATGACAAACTAAAAGCTTTCAACTTCTTAAATCAAAAATCAATATCCTATAGATCGGCATACCGACGGTATGCTCCGGCATACCGACGGTATACCGTTTTATTGTTCACAAAACCTTCTGTGAGAAATGTCGGCATACCGGCGGTATACCATTTTGTGGACCACAAAACGTTCTATGACAAATCTCGGCATACCGACGGTATGCTCCGAGCATACCGACGGTATGCTCCGGCATACCGACGGTATACCATTTTGTTTGCCTCAAAAACGTTCTGTGATAAACGTCGGTATACCGACGGTATACCGCGGCATACCGACGGTATACCGGGTTAAGAATATTTAATTTTTGAATGTCATAGACTGCATTAATGGCAGCATTAAATGCTCCCAATGGATACTAATATGATCGTTACTGTTCGACCGGTATACCGACGGTATGCCGGTGCAAACCGACGGTATGCCGGTCAGACTGTATCCAGGAGCATTAAATGCTACATACTCTTGGTTTCTCTATAAATGAAATCCTTCTCTCTCTTGAAGCTTTCACCAACTCTTGCCATAAATTTTCTAAACTACCAAGAGCTCCACCACTAATACTCTACCAAGCTTTTAATTGTTAAGAGTTGTAATTTTCGATCTTCAAGTGTTAGAAGATCAACAAGTTCTCTTCTCATTTCTTTGAAGTTGGCGAGCCTTCGTAAGAAAACTCGTGTGTTGAAGTTGGCGAGTTCTTCGGATCCAAACTCGTGTTGAAGTTGGCGAGTTCTTCGGATCCAAACTCGTGTGTACTATTTTATTAAATAATAGATTTAAGCCGGAGAGAGTTTCGGGACTGGATTGCCTCAAGCGAGGATACCAGGATACATCTTGTGTTTGATCTTCCTACTCTCTCTTTTTATTTGTCATATATTGCTTCTTGTGATCAGTTATTTTTTATTTCCCTATTCACCCTCCCTCTAGGGTTCTACAAGCTCATCTTCCAGGAAATTTGCTAACACTAGCATATGGTATATATGAAAGTGATGCTAGTGACTCAGACAACGACAAAGAATGCAAGCATAATGCAAATGCTTTGTCTCATGGCAACTGAGGTACTCGATGACTTCTCTATGAATGCTCTTTCTTACAATGATTTAGAAAATGTCATTCTTGAATTACACGATGAACACAAGGTCATAAGAAATAAGTATAAGAAGTCTCTCAAAGAGATTGATGCTCACAAACAAGAAATAGAAAGACTTTCCAACATTATTTTTGATATAAAAGGAAAATCTCCTACTTCTGACACGGATGAGATAGAGTCTCTACGACTAAAGCTCCAAGAATCACAAGACGTCATCAAAAAAAAGGACGTCAAAATTCAATCCTTAAAGAAGGATATGAATTTGCTATGCACAAGACACTTGCTGCAAATCAAAGAGAATATACAACCTTTATCAAGTACAATGACCTTCTTGCAAATGGCAAGAAACAAGTTGATAGGGACATGGTTCATACAAATGCACAAAGGCATACCAACACACATCACAACACTAGTCACAAGCCCCACAAGAACACAACACATAGGTCCTATCATAACCAAATGCAAACACAAAAATGACCCTTTGTAAAAAAAATACTTCACATCATGCTTTCTACTATCATCACCATAACAATCATGTCAAAACTCCTCATCATACTAGAATTCCTCATACACATGATACTCACTCTCCTCTAAACCTATAACATCTATGATGTGCCACTATTGTGGTCTCTTTGGACACAATTCTCATTATTATCAAATGAGAAAGCATGTTGATACGAAAATGTTTTAATGGGTTCCTAAAACTAACAATCAAGGGCCCAAACATTTTTTGGTACCAAAGTCTTCATCTTCAACTTATGTTGTAGGTGAAACCTCCTTCACATGCTAGGAGCAAGTGGATTCTCGATAGCGGATGCTCACGGCACATAACCGGTGATGCTTCACTTTTTGCAATGATATCGATGAAGAAGGAAGGACACGTATCCTTCGGCAACAATCTAAAGGGTACATCATAGGAAATAGTAATATCGGCTCCCCTCCTTATCCGTGCATTAAAAATATTTGCCTTGTTACAAATCTCAAGCACAACCTTCTTAGCATTTTCCCTTTTACGGATAATGGCTATATTATTAATTTTGTTAAACATAAGTGATTTATCACCGATAACACTAGTAGATCTACCGTATATGAAGGTATTAGAGAAAATAATATCTATGTTCTTTATCTTGTTGAAAGTACTAACAATGACAGGTGCTTAGTAGCAAAGAATGATGAGAGTTGGCTTTGGCATATGAGACTTGGACATGCTAACATGGACACCATCTCCCGACTTGCCTCCAAGAAACTTGTTAGAGGACTCCCAAGCATTATGTTCAAGAAATATATGGTTTGTGAAGAATGCAATAAGAGCTAAATCAATTTAAGCGGAACAATGTTTGGAAACTTGTTCCTAAGCCCCATAACTATCCTATTATTGGGACAAAGTGGATGTTTCAAAACAAACTCAATGAGGATGGTTTAGTCACTCGTAACAAAGTCCGATTGGTTTCTCAAGGCTAAAACCAAGAGGAAGGCATTTACTGCGTAGAAACCTATGCTCCGGTTGCTCGTCTTGAATCCATTCGAATGCTTTGTGCTTTTTCTTATTTCAATAATTTTAAGATTTTTCAAATGGATGTCAAAAGTGTATTTTTAAATGGTGTTATTAAAGAAGAGGTATGATCGGTATTTCGGTCAACCTTCGTAAGTATCGAGGTATAATCGGTAGCTTACTTTATTTAACTGCTAGTCGTCCTGATATCATGTTTAGTGTTTATGTTTGTGCAGGATACCAAGCAAATCTCGAAGAATTACACTTATGTGCCGTTAAGCACATTTTTAGGTATCTCAAAGGCACCATAAACATGGAACTTTGGTATCTGAAATCTCCATCCTTTGAACTTATTGGTTACTCGGATGCAGATTTTTTCGGATGCAAGATTGACCAAAAAAGCACTAGCGGCATATGTCAGTTTCTTGGAAAATCCTTGGTATCTTGGTTTAGTAAGAAACAAAACTCAGTTGCTCTTTCCACCAATGAAGTCGAATACATCACGGCTGGATGTTGTTGTGCACAAATTCTTTGGATGACACAAACACTTGTAGACTATGGCATTTCTTCAAATAGTATCTCCATTAAATGTGACAACACCAGTTCTATCAATCTCACGAAAAATCCAATTTGTCACTCACGCACCAAGCACATTGAGATTAGACACCACTTTCTACGAGACCATCAATAAAAGGGAGACATTCATCTTGAGTCTATTGATACTACTTATCAACTTGCGGACATCTTTATAAAGCCTCTACCCGAGGATCGTTTTGTTTTTCTTTGCCAAGAATTGTGTATTCTTAACCTTGACTCTTAGAATCTCTGTCGATCGGAACACCGATGGAATTCAGCGAAACACCTCCGGAATACTGACTTTTGTTCACAGAATAATTTTGTTTACAAAATTGGAATACCGACGGAACGCTATGAAATTTCGACGGTGTGCCTAATTCGGCAGTCTCTGTCAACAGCTGCCAGCTTTGTCTATTTTGGGCCGCACAAAATCTTCTTTAAACTCTCTCCCATCTCTTTATATCCTCCTTATTAATTACCATCCATCTTATCACCACCCATCCATCCAATCATATCCTTTCAATCAACCATCTCTCTCCATTAAACCCTCCTCCATTAATACATTCATCACCAAATTCAAAACCCCCTATTCAATCCCTTCCTCTTTCCACTACTTTATTACTCTTCCCTCTCTTTCAAAAATATAACTCCTAACTCTTCACCTTCCTTCTCCACATCTATATATCTATCTCCTTCTTCTTCTCTCTCACTTCACCCTCTACCTTCACTATGGCCCATGCAAAACGTCCTTATTCGTCCTTCTCTTCCAACTCCTTCTTGCCCGTGCCTCAACTAAATGGCACATATGACCGAAAAATCTTCAAGTCAAGTGTCGTTGTCGATGTATGGTTCCAATCTTTTGGACACCACGTCGTGTTCGAAGGAAAGCCCATCAACTTCAATATTTTTCTGGGCCACCTTCCTCTGTTTCAATTCGTGGGACTCACCAAGCTTTTGGGCCGTCAAGTCCCCGTTTATCTGGCAGCCATTCACCTCTTCTACTGTAATCTCATCCCCGACTTAGCAAACAATGCTATCGAGACTCTCATGAATGATCGTTACTTCCGTCTCACTACACGAGATCTCGCTAAAATCTTGGTAGTCCCTAATCGAGGAGAGGCACTTCCAACTTTCGTCGGTCTTCAACCTACCTCCAACGTTTCCTTTGAAGAATTCTACAGAATTATCGGTCGAAGGCCTGATGTACCTCCTATTCCCACTTTGTCAAAGCAACTGGAGCCGTTCTACTACAAGCTCCATCGTATTCTGTGCTACACTCTGACTCCAAAATCAGGCAACTACGACTCCATCACTTCCGCATCTCTCATCTATTTTTCTATCTCTATGCTCGGAAGACCTCGTCCTTCCCCAAGACGTTGGTAAACTCTTTCATCTCCGTTCACTCTTCTGGACGGCGTGCCTCTGCCACACGGATGGTGCTCCTTCCTTCTTGGCTTTCTCCCGATTTTCATCTTCCGGTCAATTATCTCGCTTTGCTCGGCCCTCCAGTTCTTAGACTGCTATTGATGCTCCAAATGAAACGCCTTCCTCGGGCCGTTACATGCCTCTCACTCAGCATCATTTCGACATATGAATGGCTCAGGCTGAGGAACAGATGCAGACCCACACCCGAGGACTCAGCACCCTCATCCAGAGTCATATTCATGACCAATGTTACTTCATTCAGCGCACACTTCAGGACCGAAATGCTTTCCTTGATCCCGATCTTCAAGACCGCTGTTGGACATAATAAAAGGTTGAAGGAACTTTTTGCTTTATTGAACGTATAAGGTATCTGTGTACAAAAAGAAAGTCCTAAACAGGATATTCTAAGTACAGGAAGAATAGGTTTTTGGGAAAGTGGGACGGTGGAGATCGAGCGCTGCAGCGACTCCTTTACTCCGTTGACAATCTGACGACGAATCAACCTTGCTATGGCCCTTTAGCGCCTTTGATGGGACTCTAGGGTCACCGATCAAGAAGCTATCAGGATGAGAAGATCTCTTGAAGATGGTTGGTTGATTGGTTCTTTTGTTGATCGGTGGATGAGGGTGGTTCGGCTGTGAAGGGAAGGGTATGACACCCTTGCGCGTCTGAGATTGGCGCATGCAGGTAGCTGCACCTCTAGAATGAAAATGCTGGCTTCTGAAGTAAAAGAAGGGGAGAAAGGCCTACCACCATATTGTTTCTGAGGTTAGCACAGGCAGGTAGCTGCGCCTCTGGCTTGAAGGCTCTGGCTTCTTCAAAGTGCTGAGTAACTGATATGCTTCTGAGAGGCTGCACTCATAAGAAAGTCAGAACACGCTTCGATGGAGATCAATCTTCCAGCGCGCGTGTCGAAAAGATGGAAGGCTACGCTTCAACGAAGACTGCATCCCTTATAGATCCCTCTAGGCTCTGTCGAATCTGTACTAGATCCTTTGTATAAGAACAGAATTAGTCCCTCGTATATAGTCCTCATGTATCTATACTAGACTTTGGTAGACAAAACAATAAAGGGACTTCTCTCCATATCTTCAGTTTTGTCTTTTTAGCACTGAATCTCAGTCTTTTGCATCTTCTGCGCTTTGGCGAAGGGATGTCTTGAGTTGAAATTTTTTATGCTTCTACAAGACCCCCTTCAATGTGTCCCAAACTTGAGTCAAGCTCAGGATACTTTGAACAGAAACCTGAACACGTGTCAGGACTATACGAGCTGGGTGATGGCTAGTGTCACACCTAGCTCTTAACATTAACTATCATGAGTCATCTTTTCAGAGAATGGGATCCTGAGGGCTTCTTGATATTGGAGCCTCTTGCGTCTCTGCAGAGATCGCGAATCTCTTTAGCAGAAGAGGTTCAGAGTCACGTTCCTTCAGTCACTCGCAGTACTGTCATTTGACATGGAGTAGAGCTTTAGCTGAACTTGTAAGCTTCCTTCTGACCAATGTCTGGCTCGTGCTTGGACCACGCAAACAGCCTATATAAAGGGCTATCCCCTTCAAGAGAAGATAGCTACTTCAACAATGGCCTTGCTTGCCTAATGCTCGGCTCCTGAGGACCCTGGAGTTTGCTTGAGGCGGCCGTCGGTGGCAAATCTTTTCATGCAAAGAAGCTGTAGTGGAACTACTACTGGATCTGGAGACATCTCCCGTCCTGGATATCGTGGGTGTCAATGGTGTCTCAAACCCTTGCTTCCTGAATTCACATTAGTTACCATGTCGACCGAAGAATGGCAAGGCCTGCTACTATGGTTGCTTTCTCCGGCCAACTGAGGAAATAAGGGAGTCCTGTGCTGGTCTTCATCCCCGGCTTGGGCCAGTAGCAGCTTCGGGCGGTGTCTTTCTTTTGATCAGGAAGTGATTGGCTCTATCACTGCCTCGCCTGCGCTATTGAGAGCTTGTACCACAATTTCAGCTTTTTTTTGGCTTTTGTGTATGTAACTACGAAGAGTCTGTAATAGGTCTTTGTAGCCACATATTTTTATATGTAGAAGCTTTTTTGTTCCCTTTACTTTTGTCTTCAGAATATAAAAGGAATCTTATAATGGATTTGCCTGACCAGAGGTAATATGGACGTGGTAGGCTTGATCTTTGTCGGGTTATAGAATAACAATCCAGAGGTAATATGGGCACGAACTGTCTTCTAGACCGCCATGATAATCATAGAACTGATGTGAGAAGAACGACTACTCAGAGGTAACATGGACATGGTAGTCGCGTCTTCCAGGCGTAGAGGAGAAATCCTAAGGTACTGTGGACGTGAAGTGCTTCATCTACTTGAGAAAATATATAGGAGGGAGGAAGAGAGATCCTCTTACCAGAACTCATGGGCACCCTTTCCAGGGGATGTGGGTGCCTATGCTGGTTATGTCTTCAGACGTAATACTTCTTTAGAAACTTGTCGTTGATGGGCATCATTAGCAAGTCACCATTAGGCTTAGCTAGCCGATAAGCACTGTTGGAGTATACCATTTCTATGACGAACGGTCCTTCCCACTTGGGCTCGAACTTCCCAGCCGTCTTGTGGGTCATCACAACCGGTCTCCGTACTGCTAAGACGAGGTCGTCCACCTAGTAGGATCTTTCGCTGACCTTTTTGTTGAAGGCCCCAGAGATGCGAGCTTGGTAAAGCTCAATCATTTGCTGTACGAGCAAGCGCTTTTCATCCAGCGCTTCTAACTCTTGTAACCGCCTGCGCTGATTGTTTTTCGAAGGTTAACTGATTAGTGATGGCTACCCGTAAGGACGAGATTTGAATCTCCAAGGGGAGGACAACCTCGCTCCCATAGACCAAGGAGAATGGTGTACTACCTGTAGGTGTACGAACAGTCATACGGTAGGCCCATAGACATTAGCCTAACTTCTCATTCCAGTCGCGTTTGTTGGAGGAGACGATCTTTTTAAGGAGTTTGACAATGGTTTTGTCGAATGCCTCGGCCAATCCATTAGCTGCCAGATTGTAAGCTATTGATGCCATATTCTGAATTCGGTTTTTATCACAGAACCGGTAGAATGTATGGCTTACGAACTGAGGGCCATTATCGTAAATGATCCTTCTGGGAACTTCGAAACGGTAAATTACGTGATATTTGATGAAACTGATCACGTTTGAAGTATTCACCTCTACCAATGGTACTGCTTCTGTCCATTTGGAGAAATAATTCGTAATGGAGAGGATGAACCGGTGTCCTTTGAAGGAGGGTGGGCTGACTGGCCCCATGATATCCATTCTCCAGGCTTCGAAAGGCCACGAGGCCACCGTAGGGTGTAAATATTCTGAAGGTTGATAGATAAAATCTGTATGAAATTGGCACGCCCGACATTTCTTTGCATACTCAACGGCATCTACCATCATAGTGGGCTAGTAATAGCCCACATGGCGCAGCCGTTCTTGTAGCTTGGGGCGCGACTGGTGGGCTCTGCAGGTTCCATCATGCGCTTCTCTGAGTGCTTTTTGTGCCACTGTATGAGACAAACAGCGTAAGAGAATCCATCATATGAGCGACGATATAGCATTTTGGTAGCCGAATCATAGAAAAAATGGAGTGAGCACCTCCTAATAGAAGCTGCTTCTCTTGGGTCTTCAGGCAGAATCCCATAAACTGCATAGTCTATAGGAGTTGTCCGTACTATGATTTTACCCTTTGGTCGCGCTCTTGAGGCTCCGTCAAAGAACATGCGCCCTACTGAGTTGTCCAAAACTGCGTTGGACTCCAGTACTTCATCAGGAATTTCTTCGTAGAGTTTTAAAGTTTCTGGCACCGGATGAGCCACCAGGAAATCTGCCAACGCTTGGCCTTTGACTGCCTTCTGTGGAACGAGCACCATGTCGTAAGGAGTTAAGAGGATTGCCCATATGGCTAGTCTTGAATTCAGTGCCCCTGGCTTGGTCATAAGGACTCTGAGAGGGTTGATCCTAGATACCACATGGATCGTCTATCCGGTCACATAATGTCGTGTCTTCCGGATGGCGAAGAGAAGGGCGAGACATTCTTTCTCAACAGGATTATACCGGTGCTCGGCTCCAACCATGGTCCTGCTGAAATAATATATCGCTTGTTCGTGACCTTCTTTATTCTTTTGGGCTAATAAGGCACCAAGAGAATGATCTATGGCTCGGACGTACAGCATGAAATGCTTTCCTACAACTGGGACTACCAGCACAAGAGGGCCGATAAGGTACTTCTTGATGTCGTCGAACGTGCACTGGCACTCTTCGGTCCATACAAAAGTGACCTCTTTCTTTATTAGTCTGGTAAAGGGTTGACATTTATCAAAGAGATTTGCTATGAACCTCCTTATATACGCCAATCGCCCCTGCAAACCTCGAAGCTCTCGAAGGTTCTTTGGAGGTGTCTGTAGAAGCATAAAAAATACAAGAGTATGTACCCCACATGAAGAAGAATACTATGCGCCCACATAACCAAAGGAGGGCTATGCGCCCACATAACCAAAGGGAGGCTATGCGCCCATATGATCGAAGAGGGGCTATGCGCCCACATTATTTTCATGCAGATCAAACATGCACCCAAGTGTGGGTGCATAAACTTACTCTCACACTATGCACCAAAGGCAGCAGATCCCTACGACTCAGTCAACATCTACGATCAGTCGTGCACCGAAGCATGCAGCCACGTCAGTCTCCACGAGCAATCGTGCACCGAAGCATACAGCTACGTCAACCCCACAATTATCCAGTATCCATGCGCCTACACCCTATGTGCTAAAAGGGGTGTTATGCGTCCACAGTAAAATTAGTATATTTTCCACCTGTGGGCGCATAACAGTCATTTTAGTGTAAAACGACTATAAATAGAGGTCGTCCCCCTCTACAAAAACACACAGAACGGAGAGCATTTCAAGAGCCAAATTGCTGCCCTTCTTGCTAGTGAGCCGAGAGTTAGCAATTTTCTTAGGTTTTCTCTCACTTTTGTAAATCGTAGTGTCAACGGAGTAAAGGAGCAACTGCCGCTCGATCTCTATCGTCCCATTCTCCAGAATTCTTTTTGTACTCGGGGATCCTCAGTGCATGATCTCTCAGACGTACTCGATTTGTGGTGTCTTACGCCAATAAGAAAAGACAGTGTTTCTTCTTCTTTTCTGTGTGTGTCCACAAAAATGGCGACTCTGCTGGGGACAACCTTTTCCTCTGATGAGAAGGTGGTGACGCAATCCGATATCGATAAAGTGGGGAGCACTCAGAAGATGTTGATCGTGAAGTTCGATCAGCAGGCGTTCGAAGAGATGCTCTCGAGGGACGGCTCTACTTCCTCAAAGTCAGTGAAGCGAAACAAGTCTCGAAAGACTTGGCTTCTGAAGGCTCTCGTTGCATATCCTGCTAGTGTCGTAGAAGATATAAAACCGAAGGGAAACTCTATCATGGGGGCGCATAACCTTTCCACAGGAGCTCCCAATACGAAGAAGGCGCATACCGTTCCCGGCTCTACTAGCCCAGCGACTTCCCTCTTGCGCAATCAATAACAAATTGTTCAACACTCGAAACTTGGCAAAGAAAAACACTATGATGCCAAGAATCGAAGTGTTCGACGCTCTGGGAAAACTCAGCAAGGCTCGCAAACAAAGAAGGCAAAACTAGGAGAAAATAGCACAGTTTTCCAAAGCATGCGCCCAGAGCTATGCGCCCAAGGCAGTATGTAGGCACATAACTCTGGCCATAGGACTTATGTCTTCGATAGGCTATACGCACAGAGCCATGCGCCCAGGCTCTGATGACCCATTCTATGCGTCCACATCCATGAGGGCATGCTGCCAGGACTTCAAAAAAGAATGCGTCCAAGGGCATGCTCCAGGGTCTATGCGCCCACAGTAAAAAGATAGACCCCACCGTGTATAGCACGGGGCTGTCTTTAAGGTCATCACGAAAATTAGGTGTGGGGGTTACCCCTGCACATGAACTTAGTCCGGATGTGTCAACTTTCCTTACAAACCTATATGCAAAGCTCAACGATGCATGTGACATGGGTTTTAAGGTGAAACTCCCTTCCGCTGATTTACACGACATTATAAATCATAAGCGTAAGACGAGGGAGGATATTCATGGCATACATCCGTGCACCAGTGTTGTCATCAATTATTGCTGCTCCAAAGCAACGAAGGTGCCTCCGAGGCAGTCCGTGTTTCGACGACTGTAGCGCTCTGGTGATGAAAAGCCGCTATGTGTTTCATCCAACATGGCTTCATGGGGTCCTCTTTACGGGAGCCCCAATCAAAGAAGGTGGACCACTAACCCAATATTTTCTCTCAGTTCTGTAAACAAAAAAGAAGAAGTCTGCCAATAAACAGCCAGTGAGTACATCTGAAGGAGTCTATATGGGTACTCGGTCAAGGACGAGATTCCTTACAGATGACGAGGACTCTCAAGCTGGGGGTGATGTTCCTTCAGCTAGGGGTAGTATTCCCTCAGAATCTGAAGCAGACGACCTTCATACCGGGGGTAGCCTTCCAGATGATGGTGATCTCTCTGAGTTCGATGGTGACTGTCTACCTCCCCTGCTTGATGACGAGGATTTTTCTACTCAAAGACAGACAGTATCAGCACCAGTTGTACTGTCTCCTCTATTCATCCTCGTATGTTATCTGTGTACATGGCGGATGGAGAGAGACCTGAAGAAGCCAGTGATCAGACCAACATGCGGCTAGAGAGTCTTGAAACGGCCTTTGTCAAGATCACTGATATGCTTACCAGTATCATGGCAGTCTAAACTGCTGGGGTTGTTCCTCCACCTCAACTGAACGTCTCAGCACACGCTAGTCGGACTCATAGCAACAACCCTCCTTCACTACAAAAGGAGTATCATTCCGTTGCGCCTCCTCCAAATCCTGTAAATGCTGGGGGTGGTCCTTCGCCAACGAAGCTTGACAACCGTACATCAGCCATTTCTCAACATCTGCTCAATCAGCAGGATGCAATTGATTCTTTTGTTGCTCGTCTCGATACCATCTCACATAAAGATGACCTTCAGAAGATGGGGATATCTCAACCTTATCCTCCTGAATGGAAGAATACTAGTTGCCCTCCTAACTACAAGCCACTGACGCTAAATTCATTTGACGGGATGACTTCTCCTCACCAACACATGATATACTTCAACATGCAGACTCTGCACTTACCAAGGGATGATCCATTCTTGTCAAAGCTATTTATCAGCACCTTGCAGGTGGTAGCTTTTGAATGGTTCTGCAGTCTGCCTGACGGTTGCATTAATTTCTTTAAAGACTTGGAGAGGTTATTCCTCAAAAGGTTTTATGAGAGTGGCATGCATGTTAGTATGTCCACCCTCATCGAGACCAAGCAAAGGAGGAGTGAGTCTGTTATTGCTTTCATCGAACGCTTCAGGCGACTAGCATTGAAGATGGCCTTCGGTATACCAGACTCAGAGCTTATGGATACTTGTCGACATAACTTTCTTCCTACAGTAAAGTTCTGTCTGGGTATACATAAGTATGATATATGGCCCGCTTTCATCAGGGCTGCAGATGCTGCTGAAAATGATGTCCCTAATCTGGAATTACTGGGGTTGAAGACACCCAAATCTGAAGACAAAAGAAAGCACCCCCAAACTATCCCTGTTCGTAGGGGTAAAGGGAAAGAAGTCTTGAAGGTCGATACTTCCAAGTGAGCTTCCAATTCTCAGGGCGCTCCTGACAAACCCAAGAAGAATATCTTCTTTGATGAAGATGATGTTATTACCATTTTTCGCACATTGATGAAGGGTAATAAACTGATATTGCCTCCACCACGACGTCCTGCAGAGGCGAACCAACTCAACGATCCCAAGTACTATCTTTAAAGGATTACATCGTCTTGAAGAAGAAGATACAACAGCTTATCGACAACCAACTTATCAACCTCGAAGCTGAAGACAAGGTTGTATCTTCTAACATGATCTCTCTTCAATTTGGTGACTTTCCTCCCACAGAAGTCCCAAACGGCGTAGTCCCAATCCCCAGGGCAGTAATGGAAGTCGTCAACCTACCTCCAGCTCGCGACTCAACATCAATGTTGGTGCCACTCATGATAGAACGTGGTGAGATCATGTGGGTCCATCCAAACCTTGTGCAAGAAATGACACTGGGGGTGGTGTCTTCCAAAGCAAAGAGGGACAAGAAATACAAATTATGCCATATGGTATCTTCTCCTATTTACGAAGTTATATCTGGCGAAACGCGATCCGAAAAGACTTACCTATGGACTTATGATCCCGTACAAGAAGATGCAGTGCCTTCTCAAGCTCCTGCTGCCCCCACAAGTTCAGAAGCTGGTCTATCTAAGTCCTCAACTACCGACAAAGCTAAGCAGAAGGAGACGCAATTTGACAAGTATCTGAAGGCACCAACTCCCGAAGGCATGGATCAGCCTTACTACTTTGACATACTGGCACAGCTGGCTAATATACCTGCCAGGTTGTCTTTGTTCGATCTATTGCGACTCTCCAAAGAGACGCGGAATGCTTTAAGTGAGGCATTACTAAATGTCGATTCTTATCTCGCTGAAGTCAAAGCCTTCGCTGAAGATCCAGTCTCCTGTCCTCATTTCCATAGCACTATGGAAGTGGTACCAAATATCACCATTTCACAAGAGGACATGCTACTAAAAAATAATCGTCATGATAGACCTCTGTACTATATAGGGTACATCGGGGCAATTAAGGTGGATCAGATGCATATCGATCCAGGTTCTTCCCTCAGCATCATCCCTAGAAGTTTACTCCAAATTCTAGGGATCCCTTTGCACAAGCTATCTGTAACCAATAAAACTATCATGGCTTTCAATACTGGAAGAAGCCATCCTCTGGGCAAGATCCGCCTTAAGTGCCAGATTAGTGATCTCCGAACAGAGGATTCTTGCTATGTAATCGACGCGAATGTGTCCTATAACGTCTTTTTGGGACGTCCGTGGATACACGAGAACATGATCGTTCCTTCTACCCTTCACCGGTGCTTCAACTACGTCAACGGTGATGGCATCGTAAAGACAGAGTTTGCCGATGTCGATCCTTTTAAGGATATTGAAGCCTACTATGGAGATTCAGTACTTTATCAATCTCAACCTCCCAAGGATGATGGCAACAAAGTGGACGTTGAAGCTGAAGTCAATCCATCCGCCAGTGACGGTCTGTAGCCTTCCTTCCCGGAAATTGTTGAAATATTTTTATTATTTATTTTGTTTAAATGGTGATTTTAGATTATTATAAAATAATTATTTAGTTATTATTACGGTAGATGACTTTAGCCATAGAGGAGTTTTGGAGTACAAGCCGACTAGGAATCATGGCACAGATAGTGCAGTGGCGTGCTTTGACTAGTGTATTAGCCATGCCAAGGAAGGCCAAGCCATATTGATGTCCTAACTAAGAAAACCAGGCCAAGTTGCGACTTAACCCTATATAACGTTTTAGTTATTTATTAATTATAGTATTGACCTGTATGAGACTGCTTGTGTCGATTTAGCCCGAGCTGGGCCCGAACCGAATCCAAGCCTTCGTAGGTATGTAGTGAGATCAAATACACCCATGTAGACATATTTCAAGTAGATACAATGCCTAGTATTGGTATATTAAATTTCGTTATTATTATTATCTTTATTGGGATTATTATTTAATATTATTATTTTATTGGTTATATTATTCTATTATCAAATAAATATTATATATGTGTGAATGCGAACGTATGTATATATAAATATATATTTATATATGTATGTATAGAAGATACGTGTGTACGTGTATATAGATAAATATATATATGTATGCATGTATATAGATGAATATATATGTATATATATAAATATATATATATTATACGTATATATGTGTATACATATATATATAAATATATTGTACGTGTGTGTATAAATATACGTATATATAAATAGATATATGTATGTATATACGTGTTTGGATATTTTAATGTATTATTTGATTGCTTGGAATAATGGTTGTTGTAGAGAGATAAATATATATGTAGAGGACAAATATATATATATATATATATATATATATATATATATATATATATATATATATATATATATATATATATATATATATATATATATATAGGTGTATAGATAAAATTGAGATTGGTATTTTCTATTAAAAGTATTTAATTAGATTTTAGGAGATTTGTTATATATATAAAAATACAAATATTATGTGTGAATATATATAAATATATATATAAAGATTGTATTATTGGTTAATATAAAATAGTGACAAAAAGGATTTGGGTTAGCAGCAGTAGTAAACCAAATTCCCAGGTCCATCCAGCCCGAAACCTCAGTGACTGAGCCGACCCTTACTGCTAGTAGCAAATTGCAAACCCCATACGAAGAAAAACCCGACCCCAGGACCGGATATATACATATTTGTATATATAGAGAGATCGAGCGGTGTTCCAACATCAAAACCCTAATCCCGACCTCATCCACGACGCCACCACCCTCTGCCCTGGGCGGCCCAACCGCCGATAGCACCGTCACGCGCGGCCACGGCCGCGCGGGTGCGTGTACGAGCGTACGAGACTGAACCGCAGTGACAGCGGAGGCAGCCATGGACCAAACTTCGTGACGACGATTTGTCGCCTACAGGGGGTCGTTTTGCAAATCGTTTAATCAGGTATACTCACAACCAATACACCTTCTAATAATTTCAAATACTTTCCTTTAGATTGTATTAATCAGTCTGAAAAACCATCTCAAAGATCGACGAAAATCTGTTCGAATCAGAACAGTTTTGAAAGCGAAATCGCTGTTTTGGAAGGCCAAAATTGGCCAATCCAGTTAGGGATTTCAAAATCTAATTGAACACATATATTGAAAACATATAGGAGATGGAAACCCTACTTATAGATTTATTTTTCACCAATTATATGGCTGTTAAATTATCTTCAAAGTTCGGGAAAAACCTGTTCTCGAAATTATGAAATTTCAATAAAACTCTCCGGTATGACGTGCGTCCTGCTATTCCGGGCAAAGTGGTCATGAACCGTAAGCATTGAAAGCTGCGTAACGGCTTCGTGGTCGTGTGGGCTTTGGCGGAATTCAAATTGGTCGCGTGTGCGCGACGAATTTGATGCGTATCCGTCGAAATTCACCGTATCATGCACTTTGCAAAATTTTCAATTACTTTGTGCACGCTCGTCAGATCCAGACGAAACTTGTGCCATCATGACCGTATCATTTTTCTGGTCTTGTATGCCAAGTTTGGTCCAATTCTGAGACAGTTAAATCGTACGTCATTTTGTGGGCCCCACGGTCCCACTCAACGGACGATTTTGTGCACAGCCCGCCGGAATCCAACTCTGGACATACGGTTGGGTTCGTATTAGAAAACTGGATCCGTAGACATGTAGTTTGACGACTTTAGAGACCATTGACTCTGATACACTTTTTGGTGCAAAGCGGGTCCAACGACGGACATCGTTTTTGCCCAAAATTACCGTTTTGCCCCTGTGTCCAGAATTGGACTTAAGGATAGGCAATCCTAGCTAATTTGACTATTCTGAGAATGTTGGTACTATTTATTTTAGCATTCGGAGACTTCTACATGTGTTGACTGATTGTGGCTCATTGAGTGGTATGGTATTATTGGTTTCTCCAGCTAAGGACCTCAGGCAAGTACAATTTCTGATTGCTTTCCGATTCATAGTAGTCTTTTCATTTCATATCTGTACATATATCTTGCTGCTTGTGGACATGCTCGTCACACGGAGTAGTCGGGAGGGGAAATATCTTAGTATACATGTGGACTATCCAGAAATATCCTAATATGTCTAATCTTGTACGATAGCAGCTGCACACGACACGTGCAGTAAGTCGTATTTACCTCTTAGCCGTTCACATATTGAAACAGATATTTCACACCACCTAGATAGATGTCTTTTATTAGTTTTTCCTTATTTTCTTCTCTATCGTGCTATGTCATCAGTTATTTACCAGTTTTGATATCTCATATGCTATTTTCATGTCGTGTTAATTCTATTGTGTTTTTGCATTGTCGTCTGTTTGTGTACTTGTTCCATTCCTGACTGAAAACCAACATTTTTCAGGTTTAGCCGCGATCACTCTTAGCACTGGGAAGACTTGGGTATGCTGAGGACAACCTAGAATAGAAAGCAATTGTATCAATTTATTTAATTTTAAAACTTTATAATTTCTTTTAATTTAAATGTTGTAACTGTTGTAATAAATTTAGAAATGTGAATGAGCAGCAAATGTTTATTTTTGAGCATTTATTTTCTTGCGGGCTTGACAGCGTTCTACCGCCGACTCTGCGGCGTAGGCTGGCTTGGACACGTCTCGTATCCGAAAAGCGGGTGCGGGTCGTGACAAGTTTTTGTGGTGGCCCATGCAGGTCAGTTTTTGCAAAAGATTGCGAACTCGCGGTAGTACCATATTAGTCGTACTGCTGCGAGCCTGCGCCCAGGAAATGCTCATTCACAACTAGGATTAAAATAATTTAAGATAATGACTAGGACTAGGAGTCCCTTGTTTAAATTGACCGATTAGGTAGTTAAGGTTGTTAGATCGGCCATGCTATTTAAGAATTATTGAATTCAGATGACTTGCCAAACCTCGACAGAAATACTATTACCCTTGATATGACAACATGATCCAACGTGGGTATACTACTCACTTGGCTAGTTAGGCTTTCCCTAGAATTAAGGCTATAATCTTGATAACCTGTTCAGTTTTCTTTTGCTCTTTGTAGATATAATTTTTTTATCATCAGTTAGAATTGCCTGTTTTAAATTCTATTTTGCTGTAAGTAACTGGTTTATAATTTTTTATTCTGCTTTTCATATACAAATCTTGATGTAGGATTGGTTCAAAGTTTTCCCCTCAACCATTTGAAATATTTATGAAATCAAGATTAGGATGTTCTTATTTTATTTGTATTCAGATATTTCTTTTCGACCAGCCTTTCACCTTAAGGAATGCGACTTATAGGCAGATGTTACACTATCTATTATAGTCAATTAGATTGGACCTTTAGATACCCTTGAAGTCTTAGGAAAATAGTTGGAATAAATTTTTACGACTGCAATAGCCCGCCAGCAGCGCACTGGCGAGGCACAGCCCATAGAAGTGAAATTATTTCTAGGAATCGTAGGTTATGGAGCATTGCTAAAACTATGTCCTCGTTGACCTCTTTAGATCTTAGATACCATTGTGTCAATATAGAGTAGAGTACCTGATAGCTTATCATATCTGAATCACGGAACCAAGGGTTTACCTAGAATATAGAATTTAGAGTTCCATAACTCATTAGTCGACCAAGGCCTTATGGATAGGAAGATAGTAGGAAGACTGTATAGGCAAGAACACCAGGTAAGGATTTGACTTTCTTAAAACTCGAACTATGGTGCCTCCTTTCCAAAAATCTCGCCTATTTATATTTTAACTATCTTGACCAATGCTGCTATTACAGCCTAGTTTTGCAAGCTTACCCTTTTATCGAGCTTGATTCGAGACATATATTTATTGGGGACGTCCGCTAACATATTGTCTAATCAGAATCATTGTATTACGGTCTGATCAACCATAATGCATTTGGTTCGCTCTTCTCCTAATTACCCTACGTAGATTGATATTTAGAAGTCTCTAGGATCTCATCCGTGATTGCTTTGACAATTCCCTTTGAATTATACATTCGCCTTCGAATCACGTAATCGTATTCAGTGACATCTCTCTCGAACTCTTTATTGGTTTGTCTTTCACCGATTAGAAAGACGAAAGCTCGTAATTGATAGATAGATACAGAGTATTCCCATGGTTATGATAGTTGTATATGCAAGTGTAGCTACCATCGGCCAGCCCTGTGACTGGAACCTTGTCTTCAGTTACTCGTTCTTCTCTCGACCTTCAAGCTACTATTGGGACCTTCTAGCCATCTAAATTTGAGGAACGATCCTTGGCTTGACTTATATCTACCATATCCCGTTACGCCGTACCTTATTCTTTATTGACAAGAGTCGAGGTACAATATTCGGACTTTGGAATTCTTCTAACCCATTATTCCTAGAACCATGTCTTAGTTTCTAAGGTGGGTAGACAGTAAGCCTTCTAAATTTTTTTGGATATACCAGGATTACCGAGTGATTAGAATAATTTCTATTAGAATGATAATTAGTGCCCCATGGACTCCCACTTTCCATTTAGATCATTTCATGTTCCCGGCCGTGTCATTAATATTCGGAGCACGAGACCAGCTGTTACCTTTCAACAAACTTCATATGCAAGATCTAGACGAGTCCACCTTCATCTAGGTATATCATGTCCCACTCAAACCCGTCCCCTTGTACTCTATTTTTATGGTACGACTTTCAGGATAAAAGGCCTAGCTATAACCTTTACCATAGTACCGGTATCCTTTCCAACTACCATTAGAACCTTAACCACGACCTCAATTCCTGCGACCCAATATATGGTTGTGGTCTACCCAAAGCCCACTATGCACAGGCCACTAGTGTGACTCCCAATTGAGGCCTCATGTTCCACTTAAACACAAAAGTCACAAAAGATGCATTTTTGGGCTTTATGAACCTAGCTAACCAACCTGACTGGCAACTAGCTCAACCCTTGGATAGGAACCTATTCTAAGTTACCCTAACTAATAGAAACAGTTTTATTATTAGGATATTGTCCTGTCCGTATAGATTGAAACCCAAGGTTCATCCAACCAACGACTGATGTCTAGAGAACCCATTAAGACCACAATCTTGATTTCTTAAATTTCGATCCGTTATAAAACCTTGTTTGAATTAGAATTTCGAGAACGAGACTTCTGTATAGCATGGATGGCAGGCCACTCTAAGTAACGGAGGGCTCTTCGATGTAGCAAGTGACTGAACTAGAGTAGCCCAATCTAGCAGTTAAGGCAGTGGTTCATAAACTTCATTTCCATCTGTAACCTTGGATACTCTCCACTGCTCTTCATAATTGCCCTCGATTAGTCTGCCTTACCTTTCTGTCCTTCCTATTTTGGAGCGACAAATGGTCATGCTTATTAGAATTTACCAATATATCTTGGTTACACGTGTAAAATTATTGCTTGTTAAATCTTGGGTTGCTTGATAGATAGGAGAGGATCCTAGATGCCACATGCCTAGATATTTGTTGGTAGAATTATTGGTCACTAGTAGAAGATTATATGATTTTAGTGACCTGTGTTTCAAGGGAGTAGTGTGACCAAAGGTGGGTAGAAGTCCTCGAGATTTCGTAAATATCAAATGGCTAGAGAAGGACATAGAAATATTTTTGAGGAAATAAATTTGAGGAGATTATGGGAATACTAGACTTTGAATTTTTAAGAAATAGTTATGAGTTTGAATTTCGAGGACGAAATTATTTTTAAGGTGGGTAGATTTGTAGCCTCCCTTCCCGAAAATTATTGAAATATTTTTATTATTTATTTTATTTAAATGGTGATTTTAGATTATTATAAAATAATTATTTAGTTATTATTATGGTAGATGACTTTGGCCATAGAGGAGTTTTGGAGTACAAGCCGACTAGGAATCATGGCACAGATAGTGCAGTGGCGTGCTTTGACTAGTGTATTAGCCATGCCAAGGAAGGCCAAGCCATAGTGATGTCCTAACTAAGAAAACTAGGCCAAGTTGCGACTTAACCCTATATAACATTTTAGTTATTTATTAATTATAGTATTGACCTGTATGAGACTGCTTGTGTCGATTTAGTCCGAGCTGTGCCCGAACCGAATCCAAGCCTTCGTAGGTATATAGTGAGAACAAATACACCCATGTAGACATATTTCAAGTAGATGCAATGCCTAGTATTGGTATATTAAATTTTGTTATTATTATTATCTTTATTGGGATTATTATTTAATATTATTATTTTATTGGTTATATTATTCTATCATCAAATAAATATTATATATGTGTGAATGCGAACGTATGTATATATAAATATATATGATATATATGTATGTATAGAAGATACGTGTGTACGTGTATATAGATAAATATATATATGTATGCATGTATATAGATGAATATATATGTATATATATAAATATATATATATATATATATATATTATACGTATATAAAAAAAAATATATATTATACGTATATATGTGTATACATATATATATATATATATATATATATATATATATATATATATATATATATATATATATATATATATATATATATATATATATATAAATATATTGTACGTGTGTGTATAAATATATGTATATATAAATAGATATATGTATGTATATACGTGTTTGGATATTTTAATGTATTATTTGATTGCTTGGAATAATGGTTGTTGTAGAGAGATAAATATATATGTAGAGGACAAATATATATATATATATATATATATAGATATAAATATGTGTGTAAGTATATATATATATATAGGTGTATAGATAAAATTGAGATTGATATTTTCTATTAAAAGTATCTAATTAGATTTTAGGAGATTTGTTATATATATAAAAATACAAATATTATGTGTGAATATATATAAATATATATATATGAAGATTGTATTATTGGTTAATATAAAATAGTGACAAAAAGGATTTGGGTTAGCAGCAGTAGTAAACCAAATTCCCAGGCCCATCCAGCCCGAAACCTCAGTGGCTGAGCCGACCCTTACTGCTAGTAGCAAATTGCAAACCCCATACGAAAAAAAACCTGACCCCAGGACCGGATATATACATATTTGTATATATAGAGAGATCGAGCGGAGTTCCAACATCAAAACCCTAATCCCGACCTCATCCACGACGCCACCACCCCCTGTCCTGGGCGGCCCAACCGCCGACGGCACCGTCGTGTGCGGCCACGGCCGCGCGAGTGCGCGCACGAGCGTACGAGACTGAACCGCAGTGACAGCGGAGGCAGCCATGGCCCAAAGCTCGTGACGATGATTCGTCGCCTACAGGGGGTCGTTTTGCGAATCGTTTAATCAGGTATACTCACAACCTATACACCTTCTAATACCTTCAAATACTTTCCTTTAGATTGTATTAATCAGTCCGAAAAACCCTCTCAAAGATCGACGAAAATCTGTTCGAATCAGAACAGTTTTGAAAGCGAAACCACTGTTTTGGAAGGCCAAAATTGGCCAATCCAGTTAGGGATTTCAAAATCTAATTGAACACATATATTAACAATATATACGAGATGGAAACCCAATTTATAAATTTATTTTTCATCAATTATATGGCTGTTAAATTATCTTCAAAGTTCGGGAAAAACCTGTTCTCAAAATTATGAAATTTCAATAAAACCCTCCGGTACGACGTGCGTCCCGCTATTCCGGGCAATGTGGTCGTGAACCGTAAGCATATAAAGCTGCATAACGGCTTCGTGGTAGTGTGGGCTTTGGTGGAATTCAAATTGGTCGCGTGTGCGCGACGAATTTGATACGTATCCGTCGAAGTTCACCGTATCGTGCACTTTACAAATTTCTCAATTACTTTGTGCACGCTCGTCAGATCGAGACGAAACTTGCGCCATCAGTACCGTATCATTTTTCTGGTCCGGTATGCCAAGTTTGGTCCAATTCTGAGATATTTGAATCGTACATCGTTTTGCGGACCCCACGGTCCCACTCAACGGACGATTTTGTGCACAGCCCGCCGAAATCCAACTCTGGACATACGGTTGGGTTCGTATCAGAAAATCGGATCCGTAGACATATAGTTTGACGACATTAGAGACCGTTGACTCTGATACGCTTTTTGGTGCAAAGCGGGTCCAACGGCGGACATCGTTTCTGCCCGAAATTACCGTTTTGCCCCTGTGTCCAGAATTGGACTTAAGGACAGGCAATCCTAGCTAATTTGACTATTCTGAGAATGTTGGTACTATTTATTTCAGCATCCGGAGACTTCTATATGTGTTGACTGATTGTGGCTCATTGAGTGGTATGGTATTATTGGTTTCTCCAGCTAAGGACCTCAGGCAAGTGCACTTTCTGATTGCTTTCCGATTCATAGTAGTCTTTTCATTTCATGTCTATACATATATCTTGCTGCTTGTGGACATGCTCGTCACACGGAGTAGTCGGAAGGGGAAATGTCTTAGTATACATGTGGACTATCCAGAAATATCCTAATATGTCTAATCTTGTACGATAGCAGCTGCACACGACACGTACAGTGAGCCGTACTTACCTCCTAGCCGTTCACATGTTGAAACAGATATTTCACACCACCTAGATAGATGTCTTTTATTAGTTTTTCCTTATTTTCTTCTCTATCGTGCTATGTCATCAGTTATTTACCAGTTTTGATATCTCATATGCTATTTTCATGTCTTGTTAATTCTATTGTGTTTTCGCATTGTCGTCTGTTTGTGTATTTGTTCCATTCCTGACTGGAAACCAACATTTTTCAGGTTTAGCCGCGATCGCTCTTAGCACTGGGAAGACTTGGGTATGCTGAGGACAACCTAGAATAGAAAGCAATTGTATCAATTTATTTAATTGTAAAACTTTATAATTTCTTTTAATTTAAATGTTGTAACTATTGTAATAAATTTAGAAATGTGAATGAGCAGCAAATGTTTATTTTTGAGCATTTATTTTCTTGTGGGCTTGACAGCGTTCTACCGACGACTCTGCAGCGTAGGCTGGCTTGGACACGTCTCGTATCCGAAAAGCGGATGCGGGTCGTGACAAGTTTTTGTGGTGGCCCATGCATGTCAGTTTTTGCAAAAGATTGCAAACTCGCGGTAGTACCATATTAGTCGTACTGCTGCGAGCCTGCGCCCAGGAAATGCTCATTCACAACTAGGATTAAAATAATTTAAGATAATGACTAGGACTAGGAGTCCCTTGTTCAAATTGACCGATTGGGTAGTTAAGGTTGTTAGATAGGCCATGCTATTTAAGAATTATTGAATTCAGATGACTTGCCAAACCTCGACAAAAATACTATTACCCTTGATATGACGACATGATCCAACGTGGGTATACTACTCACTTGGCTAGTTAGGCTTTCCCTAGAATTAAGGCTATAATCTTGATAACCTGTTCAGTTTTCTTTTGCTCTTTGTAGATATAATTTTTTTTATCATCAGTTAGAATTGCCTGTTTTAAATTCTATTTTGCTGTAAGTAACTGGTTTATAATTTTTGATTCTGCTTTTCATATACAAATCTTGATGTAGGATTGGTTCAAAGTTTTCTACTCAACCATTTGAAATATTTATGAAATCAAGATTAGGATGTTCTTATTTTATTTGTATTCAGATATTTCTTTTCGACCAGCCTTTCACCTTAAGGAATGAGACTTATAGGCAGATGCTACACTATCTATTATAGTCAATTAGATTGGACCTTTAGATACCCTTGAAGTCTTAGGAAAATAGTTGGAATAAATTTTTACGACTGCAATGGCCCGCCAGCAGCGCACTGGCGAGGCACAACCCATAGAAGTAAAATTATTTCTAGGAATCGTAGGTTATGGAGCATTGCTAAAACTATGTCCTCGTTGACCTCTTTAGATCTTAGATACCCTTGTATCAATATAGAGTAGAGTACCTGATAGCTTATCATATCTGTATCACGGAACCAAGGGTTTACCTAGAATATAGAATTTAGAGTTCCATAACTCATTAGTCGACCAAGGCCTTATGGATAGGAAGATAGTAGGAAGACTGTATAGGCAAGAACACCAGGTAAGGATTTGACTTTCTTAAAACTTGAACTATGGTGCCTCCTTTCCAAAAATCTTGCCTATTTATATTTTGACTATCTTGACCAATGCTGCTATTACAGCCTAGTTTTGCAAGCTTACCCTTTTATCGAGCTTGATTCGAGACATATGTTTATTGGGGACGCCCGCTAACATATTGTCTACTCAGAATCATTATATTACAGTCTGATCAACCATGATGCATTTGGTTCGCTCTTCTCCTAATTACCCTACGTGGATTGAGATTTAGACGTCTCTAGGATCTCATCCGCGACTGCTTTGACAATTCCCTTTAAATTATACATTCGCCTTCGAATCACGTAATCGTATTCAGTGACATCTCTCTCGAACTCTTTATTGGTTTGTCTTTCACCGATTAGAAAGACGAAAGCTCGTAATTGATAGATAGATATAGAGTATTCCCATAGTTATGATAGTTGTATATGCAAGTGTAGCTACCATCGGCCAGTCCTGTGACTGGAACCTTGTCTTCAGTTACTCGTTCTTCTCTCGACCTTCAAGCTACTATTGGGACCTTCTAGCCATCTAAATTTGAGGAACGATCCTTGGCTTGACTTATATCTACCGTATCCCGTTACGCCGTGCCTTGTTCTTTATTGACAAGAGTCGAGGTACAGTATTCGGACTTTGGAATTCTTCTAACCCATTATTCCTAGAACCATGTCTTAGTTTCTAAGGTGGGTAGACAGTAAGCCTTCTAAATTTTTTTGGATATACCAGGATTACCGAGTGATTAGAATAATTTCCATTAGAATGATAATTAGTGCCCCATGGACTCCCACTTTCCATTTAGATCATTTCATGTTCCCGGCCGTGTCATTAATATTCGGAGCACGAGACCAGCTGTTACCTTCCAACAAACTTCATATGCAAGATCTAGACGTGTCCACCTTCATCTAGGTATATCATGTTCCACTCAAACCCGTCCCCTTGTACTCTATTTTTATGGTACGACTTTCAGGATAAAAGGTCTAGCTATAACCTTTACCATAGTACCGGTATCCTTTCCAACTACCATTAGAGCCTTAACCACGACCTCAATTCCTGCGACCCAATATATGGTTGTGGTCTACCCGAAGCCCACTATGCAGAGGCCACTAGTGTGACGCCCAATTGAGGCCTCATGTTCCACTTAAACACAAAAGTCACAAAAGATGCATTTTTGGGCTTTATGAACCTAGCTAACCAACCTGACTGGCAACTAGCTCAACCCTTGGATAGGAACCTATTCTTAGTTACCCTAACTAATAGAAATAGTTTTATTATTAGGATATTGTCTTGTCTGTATAGATTGAAATCCAAGGTTCATCCAACCAACGACTGATGTCTAGAGAACCCATTAAGACCACAATCTTGATTTCTTAAATTTCGATCCGTTATGAAACCTTATTTGAATTGGAATTTCGAGAACGAGACTTCTGTATAGCACGGATGGCAGGCCACTCTAAGTAACGGAGGGTCTTCGATGTAGCAAGTGACTGAACTAGAGTAGCCCAATCTAGCAGTTAAGGCAGTGGTTCATAAACTTCCTTTCCATCTGTAACCTTGGATACTCTCCACTGCTCTTCATAATTGCCCTCGATTAGTCTGCCTTACCATTCTGTCCTTCCTATTTTGGAGCGACGAATGGTCATGCCTGTTAGAATTTACCAATATATCTCGGTTACACGTGTAAAATTATTGCTTGTTAAATCTTGCGTTGCTTGATAGATAGGAGAGGATCCTAGATGCCACATGCCTAGATATCTGTTGGTAGAATTATTGGTCACTAGTAGAAGATTAATGATTTTAGTGACCTGTGTTTCAAGGGAGTAGTGTGACCAAAGGTGGGTAGAAGTCCTCGAGATTTTGTAAATATCAAATGGCTAGAGAAGGACATAGAAATATTTTTGAGGAATTAAATTTGAGGAGATTAAGGGAATACAAGACTTTGAATTTTTAAGAAATAGTTATGAGTTTGAATTTCGAGGACGAAATTATTTTTAAGGTGGGTAGATTTGTAGCCTCCCTTCCCGGAAATTGTTGAAATATTTTTATTATTTATTTTATTTAAATGGTGATTTTAGATTATTATAAAATAATTATTTAGTTATTATTACGGTAGATGACTTTAGCCATAGAGGAGTTTTGGAGTACAAGCCGACTAGGAATCATGGCACAGATAGTGCAGTGGCGTGCTTTGACTAGTGTATTAGCCATGCCTAGGAAGGCCAAGCCATAGTGATGTCCTAACTAAGAAAACCAGGCCAAGTTGCGACTTAACCCTATATAATGTTTTAGTTATTTATTAATTATAGTATTGACCTGTATGAGACTGCCTGTGTCGATTTAGCCCGAGCTGGGCCCGAACCGAATCCAAGCCTTCGTAGGTATGTAGTGAGATCAAATATACCCATGTAGACATATTTCAAGTAGATGCAATGCCTAGTATTGGTATATTAAATTTTGTTATTATTATTATCTTTATTGGGATTATTATTTAATATTATTATTTTATTGGTTATATTATTCTATTATCAAATAAATATTATATATGTGTGAATGCGAACGTATGTATATATAAATATATATTATATATATGTATGTATAGAAGATACGTGTATACGTGTATATAGATAAATATATATATGTATGCATGTATATAGATGAATATATATATAGAGATATGTATATATATAAATATATATAAATATATTATACGTATATATATATATTTATACGTATAATAAATAAATATATATATATATATATATATATATATATATATATATATATTTTATATATATATATATATATATATATATATATATATATATATATATATATATATTAATATATATATATATATATAATATATATATATATATATATATATATATATATATATATATATATATATATATAATACGTATATATGTGTATACATATATATATAAATATATTGTACGTGTGTGTATAGATATACGTATATATAAATAGATATATGTATGTATATACGTGTTTGGATATTTTAATGTATTATTAGATTGCTTGGAATAATGGTTGTTGTAGAGAGATAAATATATATGTAGAGGACAAATATATAGATATAGATATAAGTATGTGTGTAAGTATATATATATAGGTGTATAGATAAAATTGAGATTGGTATTTTCTATTAAAAGTATTTAATTAGATTTTAGGTGATTTGTTATATATATAAAAATACAAATATTATGTGTGAATATATATAAATATATATATATATAAAGATTGTATTATTGGTTAATATAAAATAGTGACAAAAAGGATTTGGGTTAGCAGCAGTAGTAAACCAAATTCCCAGGCCCATCCAGCCCGAAACCTCAGTGGCTGAGACGACCCTTACTGCTAGTAGCAAATTGCAAACCCCATACGAAGAAAAACTCGACCCCAGGACCGGATATATACATATTTGTATATATAGAGAGATCGAGCGGAGTTCCAACATCAAAACCCTAATCCCGACCTCATCCACGACGCCACCACCCCCTGCCCTGGGCGGCCCAACTGCCGACGGCATCGCCGCGTGCGGCCACGGCCGCGCGGGTACGAGCGCAAGCGCACGAGACTGAACTGCAGTGACAGCGGAGGCAGCCATGGCCCAAACTTCGTGACGACGATTCGTCGCCTACAGGGGGTCGTTTTGCGAATCATTTAATCAGGTATACTCACAACCTATACACCTTCTAATACCTTTAAATACTTTTCTTTAGATTGTATTAATCAGTCCGAAAAAGCCTCTCAAAGATCGACGAAAATCTATTCGAATCAGAACAGTTTTGAAAGCGAAACCACTATTTTGGAAGGCCAAAATTGGCCAATCCAGTTAGGGATTTCAAAATCTAATTGAACATATATATTGACAATATATACTAGATGGAAACCCTCTTTATAGATTTATTTTTCATCAATTATATGGCTGTTAAATTATCTTCAAAGTTCGGGAAAAACCTGTTCTCGAAATTATAAAATTTTAATAAAACCCTCCGGTACGACGTGCGTTCCGCCATTCCGAGCAACGTGGTCGCAAACCGTAAGCATCGAAAGCTATGTAACGGCTTCATGGTTGTGTGGGCTTTGGCAGAATTTAAATTGGTCGCGTGTGCGCGACGAATTTGATACGTATCCGTCGAAATTCACCGTATCGTGCACTTTGCAAATTTCTCAATTACTTTGTGCACGCTCGTCAGATCGAGATAAAACTTGCGCCATCAGGACCGTATCATTTTTCTGGTCCTGTATGCCAAGTTTGGTCCAATTCTGAGACAGTTGAATCGTACGTCGTTTTGCGGGCCCCACGGTCCCACTCAACGGACGATTTTGTGCACGGCCCGCCGGAATCCAACTCTAGACATACGGTTGGATTCGTATCGGAAAACTAGAACCGTAGACATATAGTTTGATGACTTTAGAGACTGTTAACTCTGACATGCTTTTCGGTGCAAAGCGGGTCCAACGGCGGACATCGTTTTTGCCCGAAATTACCGTTTTGTCCCTGTATCCAGAATTGGACTTAAGGACAGGCAATTCTAGCTAATTTGACTATTCTGAGAACGTTGGTACTATTTATTTCAGCATCCGGAGACTTCTACATATGTTGACTGATTGTGGCTTATTGAGTGGTATGGTATTATTGGTTTCTCCGGATAAGGACCTCATGCAAGTGCACTTTCTGATTGCTTTCCGATTCATAGTAGTCTTTTTATTTCATGTCTATACATATATCTTGCTGCTTGTGGACACGCTCGTCACACGGAGTAGTCGGGAGGAGAAATATCTTAGTATACATGTGGACTATCCAGAAATATCCCAATATGTCTAATCTTGTACGATAGCAGCTGCACACGACACGTGCAGTGAGCCGTATTTACCCCCTAGCCGTTCACATATTGAAACAGATATTTCACACCACCTAGATAGATGTCTTTTATTAGTTTTTCCTTATTTTCTTCTCTATCATCAGTTATTTACCAGTTTTGATATCTCATATGCTATTTTCATGTCTTGTTAATTCTATTGTGTTTTCGTATTATCGTCGGTTTGTGTACTTGTTCCATTTCTGACTGGAAACCAATATTTTTTAGGTTTAGCCGCGATCACTCTTAGCACTGGGAAGACTTGGGTATACTGAGGACAACCTAGAATAGAAAGCAATTGTATCAATTTATTTAATTGTAAAACTTTGTAATTTTCTTTAATTTAAATGTTGTAACTGTTGTAATAAATTTAGAAATGTGAATGAGCAGCAAATGTTTATTTTTGAGCATTTATTTTCTTGCAGGCTTAACAGCGTTCTACCGTCGACTCTGCGACGTAGGCTGGCTTGGACACGTCTCGTATCCGAAAAGCGGGTGCGGGTCGTGACACGGTCCCCTGGTTATCCGAGTTAAAGGAAGTACTACTCCAAAAAGTACTCCAAAGCCTCTCATAATACGGGTCAAAAAAGAAGAATCCCGATATTGTCAAACCATTGACCATCACTATCCGCAAAACGACTCAGGTGGAGCCTGCTGAAGTCCGTCCTCCCAATCCTGATAAGTTACCCTACGTGGTGAACTTGACCATGTCTATGGCTCCTGTTCCGGACAATGATCCCCACAATGAGTATATTAATACTCAAAATAATGTACCTTCAGTGGATTATGTTATCCCTGAAGAAGAAATTGCATATTTTCTAAGTAAAGGTTTATCTTTGAATTACTCCGATGTCTACCAATCTGTAAACCAGTACATAGATACATTGTATGCCCTAGAGCATGGCATAGGACCACATCTTCGCATGCCGGTCACGACGCCTCGTCTAAAGAAACAAGTCTGACCAAAAGATATCCACTACTTCATCGTTCCAGCTAGAAAGAAAGGTAAAGAATTGATCATCTTTAGTCGAATAATTGGCGAAAGAAAGTTTGTTTTGTACTTTACTACTCCCAATCACAACACTGAAGCTGACTATAATTCTGAAAAAAATGCAACTTTACCGATATAGTTGGCAGGCCAAGAATATCATCCAGAACATGGGATATGATATAAAAAGCGACCAGGGACTAAACTACGGTCAAGGGCGACGATTGCCAATACGTCACTTTGCTCCTCCCGGCAAACTCGAGAACTATTATCAACAAAATGGTGTTGGTTTGGGTTACGTTACTCCTCCAACAACTCATGAAGGACCAGACGTCGAAGTGGACCGTTGTTCTCATTCTTCTGATTCCTGCCTCTGGGATTCAGATTCTACCATTAGAGACATGTTCAAAGCAACTTTGTCCGTCAACATGGTATCAGTTGACCAAATTGCAGAAGATGTCCAATCAATCGAGCACGGACAATGGGCTCAAAAGATGGATACCAGGTGGGAGTTACGTTTCGAATAAATGTAAACCACCTACTGAAGACGAAGTCATCCAAGTTAACTTGGGAGATGAATCATCTCTTAAACCAATCTTTATCAGCAAAAGTCTGTCTGGTGAAGAACGACAATCTCTTATATAGCTTATAAGTGAATATATTGACGTCTTTGCATGGAGCTATAAAGACATGCCAGACTTGGACCCTAAAGTTGCTATATACCGCCTAAATATCTCGTCTAAAGCTAAGCTAGTGAAGCAACAACAACGGCGATTCCGACCAGATATCATTGAGGCCATCGAGAGTGAAGTCAAGAAGCTTATTTCAAGTGGGTTCATTCGTGAAGAACAACACCCTGACTGAGTCTGTATCGATTACCATGATTTGAATTCTGCATACCCCAATGGTGAGTTCTCTCTACCGATCACCGACGTAATGATCGACAATACTTACGGCTTCGAGCGGACGTCCTTCATGGATGGGTTCTCAAGCTATAACCAGATCAAGATGTTCACAGATGATGAGAAACACACATTTTTTTGAACACCGTTGGGGGTATACTGCTATACGGTTATGCCCTTCAGATTGAAAAATGCAAGGATGACATACCAGCGAGCTATTAACAGAATTTTTTGCGACCATTTGCACAAACAGTAGAATGCAACGTAGACGATATCGCAGTTAAAAGTCGTCTCAAGGGCAACTACCTCCAAGATTTGAGAATGGTATTTGAACTAATGCGTGCACACCAACTCAAGATGAATCCAACCAAGTCTTTTCTGGGAGTCTCCAACGGCAAGTTCCATAGTTTTGTTATCACTTTAAAGGGTATACATCTTGACCCGGAGAAAGTGAATTCTGCTCTCGATATGCGTCCTCCAAGAAATCTTAAAAAGCTATGCGGACTTCAAGGAAAGCTAGCCTACATCAGACGATTCATTTCAAAACTTTCTGGAAGGTGTCAATCGTTTACTCAGCTCATGAAGAAAGGAGTATCTTTCATCTGGACTGAACAATGTCAACACGCATTTGATGACATCAAGAAGTATCTCACAAGCCCCCAAGTGTTGGTGGCTCCAATAATTGGAAAGCCTTTCTTGTTATATGTCCGCACTATGGATCATTTCCTTGGTGCCTTATTAGCTCAGAAGAATGAAGGCGGACATGAACATGCAATCTACTACCTCAGTCGCACGATGGTGGGTGCCGAGCACTGATACACACCTATATAAAAGGAATGTCTCACACTGGTATTTACTATCCAGAAGACACGTCACTATGTGTCTGGGCAGACTATCCAAATCATATCTAAAGTCAATCCTTTTATAATACTCATGACTAAACCGGGTTCTCTTAATTCCCATTTAGCTACATGGGCAATGTTGTTTACTTCATACGATATGTTGTTCGTTCCTCAAAAGGTAGTAAAAGGCCAAGCATTAGCTGATTTATTAGCAGCTCATCCGGTGCCAGAATCTTCCAAACTCTACAATGAAATCCCAAATAAAGTAGTGGAGTTAAACACCGCAACTGAGAAAATCTCTATTTGGTGAATGTTCTTTGAAGGTGCATCAAGAATAGGACCTAAAGGAAATATCGTGGCTGGAGTAGTCATCGTGCTTGTGTCACCCGACCATCTGGTTATACACCATGCATATTCTCTCGTGGAACCTTGCACCAACAATGTGGCCGAATATAACGCCCTACTGATCGACCTTCAATTGACAAAACAACTGGGAGTTGACTATCTAGAAGCTTATGACGATTCTAAGCTAATAGTTAGTCAGGTCCGAGGGGATTATGAAGTTCGTCACAAAGATCTCATCCCATATCACAAAGCGACAATCGAATTGGCTTCTACCTTCGTTGGATTCTTCATCGAGCACGTGCCTCGATTACAGAATATAAAAGTCGATGCTTTAGCCGGCCTTGCTGTTTTCCTGACCGTTTCTGTTAACACTCAGTATTCGATCACAATGTCTGGTCGGGAGTTATTCTGTGTGAAAGATGCATTGCATATTCATCACAGTTACGCAATAGAAACAAATGTCGACGTTAAAGACTAGAGATTTTCTTTTATAAACTATGTTGTCTATGGAATCCTCCCCGGGGACCCAAAGGAAGCAGTGTCTATCCATAGGTGATCCCTCAAATTTTAGTATGATACAGCTACCAAAATGCTGTACCGACGCTCTTACGATAGGCTACAGTTATGATGTTTATCAGACACAAAAGCCAAACATACACTCTGTGAGGCTCACGACAGAATTTGTGGTGCACATCAACCAGGCCCCAAATTACCAGATCGCCTCAGACGAATGGATTATTATTGACCCACGATGATAGCAGATGCTGTTGAATATGCAAAAAAGTATAGGGTTTGTCAGTTCCACACCGATTTCATTCATAACCTTCGAAGTTTCTACACCCGACGGTGGCATCTTGGCCTTTTGAAGCCTGGGGTATGGACGTCATCGGCCCAATTAGCCCGCCATCCTCCAGAGGACATCGGTCTATCCTAGCTATAACCGATTACTTCTCCAAATGGACGAAAGCTATACCGCTCATCGAAGTAAAGACGTCAAACGTGATTAATTTCGTCAAACATCACGTTATCTACCGCTTGGACCTGCCTTGCAGGATAATCCATGATAATGGTCCACAATTCGCGAGCCATACATTCTATCGGTTCTGCGATAAGAATTGAATTCAGAATGTATCCTCTACTGCTTACAATCCAGCGGCTAATGGATTAGCAGAAGCCTTCAATAAGACTATCATCAAACTTCTCAAGAAGTTTGTGTCTTTAAACAAATGCGATTGGAATGAGAAGCTCGACGAATGTCTCTGGATCTATCGTATAACGATCCGGACTCCAACAGGCAGTAAGCCATTCTCTCTGGTTTACGGGAGTGAAGAAGTTTTTTTCCTAGAAATCCAGATTCTCTCTCTTCGAGTAGCCTTAGGCAGTGAGTTGACTGCCGAAGAAAGTTACCGTCTACGACTACAAGAGCTGGAAGCGCTAGATGAAAATGCTTATTAGCTCAACATCGTATTGAGCTATACCAAGCACGCCTTTCTAAAGCCTTTAATAAAAAGGTGAAGGAAAGAATCTTTCAAGTTGGTGATCTGGTCTTAGCAGTGAAAAGACCAATAGTTATGACGCACAAGACAAAAGGAAAATTCTAGCCTAAATGGGAAGGTCCTTTCGTTGTAGAATCAGTGTATTCTAACGGCGCGTATCGACTAACCAAGCTTGATGGTGACTTGCTCATGATGCCGATCAACGGCAAGTGCCTAAAGAAATATTATGTGTAACCTTCATATACACCGTTCACATATACCATGTTTTAATCATGTAAATGTACAGTGCAATTTTTATGTGATTCGAAAAATTATCTTACTATTATCCGTAATTTAAGAGTCTTGGATATGCCATGGATAATAGGTCCTCCAAAAAAAGATTCCCTAGTGGAGTTATTTTCATTTTGGACTCTGTCCAAACTTCGTCTTACGAAAACAGTTACGTCCATATTACTTCTGAACTATTTTCCGATAATTATTTCCCCAGTTGGATAATTAAGAAATATTTTGCCACGTCCATATAACCTATGATCACAGCATTCATCAAAGATAATCACATCCATATTACCTCTGAATTATCCACTCCTACCTAATCTTATATACCCGTCCACGTCTATATTACCTCTGGCCAGATATAGAACATTCTCTACTATTACGTCCATATTACCTCTAGCAGCAGCTTCTTTCAACTTATTATCTATATTCAAGAACCTTGAATATAAAACGGATAATAAGTCCACATCAAATTTCCCAGCAGAATACCTACCGAAATATTCCTTCGTCAAAGATAATCACATCCATATGACCTCTGAATTATTTACTGACTCCTATTTAAATGTTATATACCTGTCCACATCCATATTACCTCTGGTCGAGGTATAAAATATTCTCTGCTATTACGTCCACATTACCTCTATTAGCAGCTTCTTTCAACTTATTATCTATATTCAAGAACCTTGAATATAAAATGGGTAATGAGTCCACATCCGATTCCCCAGCAGAATACCCACTAGAAGTATCCTTACTACGTCCACATTACCTCTAGTTTTGATATTTCACAAACATCATTCATGAATTTAAAAAAGCCAAAAGATTCTTTATTGAATCATTTTCAAAAAGGCAGAATACAAGAATTTCTCGACTAAAAAGAGCCAATTACAAACAAAAGACTTAAGGGATACACAATCGATTGATGCTAAACCTTAGAGCCTTGATTTCATCTTGAGATTTGGCAGTGGCGTGACAACGTGCTTCTTCCTGTCGAGTAGCTTCATTCTTGAAAGGAATCAGTTTCATATGCTCCTTTTCCAACTTCACCAACTGAGCCTTCAATTGGTCTAAAGTTGTGGCAGTCGCAGCAGCCTGAACCACGTAATCTTCCTGCTCAGACGCAACTATTCGTAAGTCGGCCTCAAGCTGGGCAATCCCTTTGTGAAGCTGCATAATCTGATTGTGCTTTTTAATGATCTGGATGGCCAGCTTATTCTTTGAGGCAATACGAGCCCTACATGCAGCATCAAACTATTCATACTGATCAGCCAGCTCACTGATCTCTTTTGCCAGTGCCTCCTTCCTCGCTTGGAAAGTAGCTTCCTCTTCCTCAAGAGCCGCAATCAGAGCTACGTCCTCCTCAAGAAATAATGATGTTAGGCTTCGCTGACTGACTTCTCGGAGTTTGGCCACTTGATTTTTCAGGTTAGCTATGACCTTCCTTAAAGCATTAGCTCGCTCTTCATAGCCAACAATGCTTTCAAGGACTGTCATATGGCATTTAGCAACAGCCTTCACAGGCCCGAAGGTGGCATTTCGGTTCAAAACTCTAGGAAGCTTTACTTTCAAAATGGAGTAGAAAGCTCTTATGACTTCCTGAGCCATCTCATCATCTTCAGAAGAGGTCGTTGGAGATGAAGATTGATGGGGATATTCTATCCCAGGGAGAGCTACTTGGAAGGAAGCAGAACTTGACAAATAAAGCAATACATATATCAGTAACAAAAAAAACTTACTTAAAGAGTATGAAGGAGTTGTAATTTCAAACCTCCTGCTGGCTCGGTATCAACTGGAGCTAGGGAAATAAGAGCAAACCCAGGTCGCTCACTATCAACATCTGCCAAAGCAGCATCAGGCTGCTTGCCTTCCACGATCCCAGTTGGACCGTGAACAGATTCAATAATGGTCGTCTCGACAGGCCGATCAAAGACTTCTTCAGTAACCGATGCTGGTTTACTGGAAGAACCAAGGGTAGCTTCCTTTCTAGCCCCGATATCTGGAGCAACCTTCGTGCTTTGTTCCCTCTTCTTGTCTACAAGGGAATATACGACGGAAGTCAGCCTCACAAGTTGCACGCAAAATTGAAGTCAGAAAATCCTATCCGAAGAAAAGTGCAAGAATGACATACCCAGAGGAGGGTGAGCTGATTGGACTTGATTTTTACCAAATCTTTCATTATAGATCCTATCTCAGACATATCCCCTAAAGACATGTCATGGGAGGGACTGGCTTTTTGATCGCCATCATGGTCTAGGCCTTCGCCCTGATCATCCCTTTGCTCAAACCATACAACTGAAGAAGACCCGCCTTCATCCATCGGTTGAGGACGACCAGGGGACACCATTGTTATGTCCACCTCTTTAGACGAAGAAGCACTTGCCGCGGTCGTGACTTCAACGTCATGTGCAAAGGACAAACGCAAAGATGAGAGAGCATTATTTGTAGATAGCACGGATACTGGTTCTACCAAAATGGCTATGGAATCCAGAAAGGGGTCTACCTCCGAGATAATAACGGCCTGTTACGCTGTTTCACTCCTCTGAATCTGACAAAAAGATCTTCTGGAAGGAGGTGAGCCGGCGCTCACATCCGTGACCTTCTTTCTTCCTCTGGAGACAACAATCTTCTTCCTTTTGGACCGTTGAACCAGCTTAGTTGAAGCTTTTCTCCTGTGAGGAGTATCAGGAAGAGGATCTTCAGTATCCTCTCTTTGAGGTACTATAACAACCGGCTCCTCAAGAGCGACTTTCTGCCATGGCGCTGCAGCCGGCTCAGCTGAAGGTGCAGTACCTTCCCTTCTGCGACCCCCCATTACGTGCACTCATCCTATATTGACAAGAGTAGGGGCAAGCCTAGTCTTCGATATTAAACTCTGCTCACGGTCATACCGAGGATGAAGGGTATTGACCTGAATATAGAACTTTGCAGCAGTAAAGAGCATATAGGTTTCAGACTTATCTTCTGGCAAGGGAAAAATTTCCCCCGTACATCCGATATTATAGTAACCCCATGCACGTGCCCCGTCGATCAGGCTTTCTATCGACTGTAGATGAGGGCTGGGGTTGCCCAAAAGAAGCTGGCTGTAGCCGAACTACCGTACAAAGTGACTCGACAGATAAGGTTCCAGGAAAGTTCTTGTAATTCTGCAGGAAACTCAAAGCCCTCCTGCAAACAGGCACCCCTGTGACGGTCCGGTCTGCATCTTTAAATCTTCGAAAAAAGGCATCTTTCGCCAAAGAGTCTGCCATCAGCCAGGCATTCAATAATCTGGGACAGTACAGCACCAGCCATCCCATTAGGTAATGAAAGGGAAATTCAGTCCTGACAAAGTCCTTTCTACCATCAGGCGTCACCGCGTTAACAATAAATTGTCGCAAGCCTCGTTGGATGGCACAGACCATCGCAGGAAGCAGGGCAAGCTGGTATCCAAATGCCAGCTTTATAGCCGAAAGTATCATACCCCGGCTTATCCTTTCAATAGACCCTGAACCACCAGTGACTACACAATCGCGGAGCCATATCATCAGAAAGGAGGCTAGCACAGCCTTTTCCGACAATTTAAACTCAGCCTGCGTGAAGAAATGATAAACCGGGAAGTTTCCCTCGGGATCATCACTATCTTCAGTATCTACTGCCCTGCGATCTGTCATCAATTGCTCTATCTTAGATTTCGTCAAGGGCTTACGAGTCGAGAAAAAGACTGGGCCGTCTCCTTCTTCTCTATTGAAGATGTAGTTGGTCCAAGCTCTCGTATGGGGAAGGGACCCCTCAGTCTTACCCTTCTTTATGATCTGGTGATAAATAAAGAGGTGACAGAGTACCTATTTGTACACCTCCATCATCTCGGAGTTTTCTCTCTCCAAATCCAAGAGCTCCTCATCGTAGGGAACGCATTTTTCGTATGGCTCGGTTCCCCAGGGAAGTTTTGATATCGCCTGCATCTCATGAAGAGCCAGGCCCATCTTCCCACCCGGAGTGAAGAAGGTACATGTGTGATAGTTGTACAACTCCACCAATGAGATAAACATAGGCTAATTAACCTTCATGCCATAATGGGTGGCTCTAATAGCATAAAAAAGGCCGGTAGCTTTTATGGTTGTAAAAGCATGAAAAAATTTCAGCAAATGAAGCCCCATGCGTCCAAGCCAGTGAAGCTCCATGCGCCCAACCCAGTGAAGCTCCATGCACCCAGTCAGTGAAGCTCCATGCGCCCAGTCAGTGGAACTACATGCGCCCAGTTAATAAACCTCCATGCGCCCAGCCAGTGAAGTTTCATGCACCCAAGACTAGCTCCTCCAAAAGGAGGGCACATAGCCTGAGACATGGCTATGCGCCCAAGCCTGACTCAGTCAAAGTCATGATCAAAACGTGTACCGAAGCACACGGCCACGTCAGTCTCCACGAGCAGTCGTGCACCAAAGCATGTGGCCACGTCAACACCACGACCAACCTACGATCTCGTAGCCTATACGCGCCTACATCCTATGCGCCCAAAGCAGGACTATGTGCCCACATAAAAACCATCGTATTTCCTCATGTGGGCACATAACATCATTCCATCTCAAGAACGACTATAAAAGGAGGGCCTCATCCCTTTTCAAAACACAAAATAGAAAGCATTTTCAAGAGCCAAATTGTTGTACTTCTTGCCAGTGAGCCTAGAGTTAGCAATTTTCTTAGATTTTCTCCCACTTTTGTAATCGAAGTGTCAATAGAGTAAAGGAGAAACTGCCGCTCGATCTCCATCATCTCGTTCCCCAGAATTCTTTTTTGTACCCGGGGATCCTCAGCGCAGGACCTCTCAGGCGTACTATATTTGTGGTGCCTTGCGCCAATAAAGAAAAGACAGCATTTTTTCTTCTTTTTTGTGTGTGTCAACAAAAATGGCGACTCTGCTGGGGACTATCTTTTTCTCTAACGAGAAGGTGGTGACGCAATCCGATACCAACAAAGTGGGGAGCACTCAGAAGATGCTGATCGTAAAGTTCGATCAGCAGGCGTTCGAGGAGATGCTCTCGAGGGATGGCTCTCCTCCCTCAAAATCAGCAAAGCCAAACAAGTCTCGCAAGACTTGGCTTCCGAAGGCTCGCTGTGCATATCCTGCTATTGTCATAGCAGATATGCAACTGGAGGACTCTATCACATGGGCGCATGACTCTGCCACAGAAGTTTCCCAAATGGAGAAGGCTCACATCGTTCCGGGTTCTACTAGCACAGTGACTTTTTCCCTGCACAACCAACAACAGGGTGTTCAACACCCGAGACTTGGCAAAGAAAAATACTATGATGCCAAGAATCGGGGTGTGAGACACTCTGGACAAACCCGGCGAGGCTCACAAACGAAGGAGGGAAAACTGAAAGGAAACATCGCTGCTCCACCAAGCATGCGCCCAAAGCCATGCGACCAAGGGAGTGTTTGGGCGCATAGCCCCAACCAGAATACTTCTATCTTCAGCATGCTGGGCATCCAAAGCCATGCGCCCAAGGCTATGCGCCTAGGCTCTCGGGATCCATACAATGCGCCCACATCAAGGAGGCTCAGACATACTGTCAAGGAGCATGCGCCCAAAGCCAGTCTCCAAGGTCTATGCGTCCACAACAAAAAGGCAGGCCCCAACGCGTATATCATGGGGCTATCTTCAAGGACATCACATAACTTAGGTGTAGGGGTTGCCCCTGCACGTCAACTAAGTCTGGATGCGCCTACTCTCCTTACGAACCCGCATGCAAAGCTCAGCGATGCATGCAACATGGGTTGTAAGGCAAAACTCCCTTCCGCTGACTTGTGCGACATGATAAATCATAAGCGTAAGCGAGGGAGGACAAAACAATTCATAGTGCACATCTGTGCACTAGTATTGTTATCAACTGTTATTGCTCTAATGCAACAAGAGTGCCTCAGAGAAAATCCATGTTTTGACGGCTGTACTTCTCTGACGATGAGAAGCCACTGTGTGTTTCATCCAACATGGCTTCATGGGGTCCCCCTTACGGAAGCCCCAATCAAAGACGGTGGACTACGAACCCAACTTTCTCTCTCAGTTCCGCGAGAAGAAGAAGAAGTCTACCAACAGATGGCCAGCAGGCTGTCACATCTGAAGGAGTTTATATGGGTACTCGGTCAATGGCAAGGTTCCGTACGGACGACGAAGAATCCCAAGCTGGGGGTAGTATTCTCTCAGAGTCTGAAGCGGATGACCCTCACACTGGGGGTAGCCTTCCAGAGGGCGACGATCCCTCTGAATCTGATGGCGATTATCTGCCTCCTCTACCTGAAGATGAAGGACTGGTCCACTCGAAGACAGACGTTATCAGCACCAGTTGTACTGTTTCCTCTGTTCTTTCTCGCATGTTATCTACATACATGACGGACGGAGAAAGACCTGAAGAAGCCAGTGATCAGACCAGCAAACGGCTAGAGGGTCTTAAAACAACATTCACCAAGATTATCGATATGCTTACCAGTATCATGGCGGTTCAAGCTGCTGGGGCTGTTCCTCCACCTCAACAAAACATCTCGGCCCACGCTAGTCCGACTCACAGCAACAACCCTCCTTCACTGCAAAAGGAGTATTATTCCGTTGTGCCTCCTCTAAATCTTAAAAATGTTGGGGATGGTCCTTCGGCATCCAGTATCATGGCAGTTCAGCAGGCATTTTCCAATACCTGCTGAATCAACAGGATGCAATTGATTCCCTGGTCGCTCGTCTCGACACCATCTCACACAAAGACGAGCTTCAGAAGATGGGGATATCTCAACCGTATCTCCTGAGTGGGAAAACACTACCTGCCCTCCTAACTACAAGCCGCTGATGCTGAATTCATTTGACGGGTTGACTTCTCCTTGTCAGCACATGACGAACGTCAACATGCAAACTCTGCACTTGCCCAGAGACGATCCGTTTTTGTCGAAGCTATTTATTAGCACCTTGTAGGGGGTAGCTTTCGAATAGTTTTGTAGTCTGCCTGACGGATGTATCAATTCATTCAAAGACTTGGAGAGATTGTTCCTTAACAGGTTTTACGAGAGCGGCATGTATGTTAGTATGTCCACCCTCATCGAGACCAAGCAAAGGAGGACTGAGTCTGTCATCGCCTTCATCGAATGCTTCAGGCGGCTAGCACTGAAGATGCCCTTCGGTATACCAGATTCAGAACTTATGGATACTTGTCGACATAACTTCCTTCCTACAGTAAAGTTTTGTCTGGGTATACATAAGTATGATACATGGCCCGCTTTCATTGGGGCCGCTGATGCTGCTGAAAATGATGTTCCTAACTTGGAACTACTGGGGTTGAAAACACCCAAATCTGAAAATAAGGGCAAGCATCCTCAAACTATCCCTGTTCGTAGGGGTAAAAAGAAAGAAGTCCTGAAGGTCAACACATCCAAAGGAGCTTTCAATTCTCAGGGCGCCTCCGACAAGCCCAAGGAGACCTTCTTCTTTGAGGAAGACGATGTCATTACCATCTTTCACACACTGACGAAGGGTAAAAAGCTGACATTGCCTCCACCACGATGTCCTGCAGAGGCGAGCCAACTCAACGATCCCAAGTACTGTCTCTATCATCAGTACGTGCATCACTCCACCAAGGACTGCATCATCCTGAAGAAGAAGAAGAAGAAGAAGAAGATACAACAGCTTATCGACATCCTAGTGATCAACCTCGAAGCTGAAGACAAGGTCGCATCTTCTAACATGATCTCTCTTCTGTTTGGTGACTTTCCTCCCACAGAAGTCCCATACGGCGTGGTCCCGATTCCCAAGGCAATAATGGAAGTCGTCAACCTACTGCCAGCTCGCAACTCAATATTGGTCCCACTGACGACTGAACGTGGTGAGATCATGTGGGTCCATCCGGACCTTGTGCAAGAAGTGACGCAGGGGGTAGTACCTCCCAAAGCAAAAAGGGGCAAGAAGTACAAGTCATGCCATATGGTATTCTCTCACATCTACGAGGTTCTATCTAGCGAGATGCGTTCGGGAAAGACTTATCTTCGGACATACGATCCCGCACAAGAAGAAGCAGTACCTCCTCAAGCTCCTGCTGCCCCCACAACCTCAGAAGCTGGCCCATCTAAACCTCCAACTACGGACAAAGCCAAGCAGAAGGAGACGCGGTTTGACAAGTCTCTGAAGGCGCCAGCTCCCGAAGGCATGAATCGGCCCTACAACTTTGACATACTAGCTTAGCTAGCCAATACACCTTCCAGGTTGTCTCTGTTCGATCTATTGCGACTCTCCAAAGAAACGTGGAAGGCTTTAAGTGAGGCATTACTACATGCCGACTCTTATCTTGCTGAAGTCAAAGCCTCCGGTGAAGACCCTGTCTCCTGTCCCCACTGCCACAGTACCATGAAAGTGGTGCCCAATATCACCTTCTCACAGGAGGACATGCTACTCAAAAATAATCGTCATGATAGACCCCTGTACTATACAGGGTACATCGGGGCGGTCAAGGTGGACCGTATGCACATCGATCCAGGATCCTCCCTCAGCATCATTTCTAGAAGTCTGCTTCAAATTCTAGAAATCCCTCTGCACAAGCTATCTGCAACCAACACAACTATCATGGCTTTCAATGTTGGTCGAAGCCATCCGCTGCGTAAGATCCGTCTCAAATGCCAGATCGGTGATATCCGAACGGAGGTTTCCTACTATGTGATTGATGCCAACGTATCCTACAACGTCTTGTTGGGACGTCCATGGATACACGAGAATATGATCGTTCCTTCCACACTTCACCAGTGCTTCAAGTATATCAACAGCAATGGTGTCGTGAAGACGGAGTTTGCTGATGTCGATCCTTTTAAGGGCATCGAAGCTTACTATGGAGATTCGGTACTTTACCAATCTCAGCCCCCTAAGGATGACGACAACGAAGCTGATAATGAAGCTAAAGCAAGTCCATCCTCCAATGTTGGTCCCCTGATTATCTGAGTCAAAGGACGTACTACTCCAAAAAGTACTCCGAAGTCTCTCACAATCTGGGTAAAAAGAAGAACCCTGACAAGGTCAAGCCACTAACCATCACTCTCAGCAAGACACCCCGGGAGGAACCTACTGATGCCCGTCCTCCCAATCCTGAAGAATTATCCTACGTAGTGAACTCTGCCAAGATTGTGGCTCCTCTTTCAGATGATGATCCTCTCAATGAGTATATTAATACTCATAATAATGTACCTTCAGCGGATGATGTTATCCCTGAAGAAGAACTTGTGTATTTCCTTAGTAAAGGTTTATCTTTGAATTACTCTGATGTTTATCAATCTGTAAACCACTACATGGATACAATATACGCCTTAAAAAATGGCATTGGACCACACCTCTGTATGCCGGTCATGACGCCTCACCTGCAAAAAAAAGTTTACCCTGAAGATATCCTCTACTTCATCGTTCCAGCCAGAAAGAAGGATGAATAACTAATCATCTTTGGTCGTATAATTGGCGAGAGAAAGTTCATCCCTGACTCTACTTCTTCCAAGCACAACATAGAAGCTGACTATGACTCTAGAAAAATACAATTTTTTCGGTATAGTTGGCAGGCCAAGAACATCATCCAGAACATGGGATATGTCATGAAAAGCGACAAAGGGCTAAATTATGGCCGAGGACGACGGTTGCAAATACGACACTTTGTTCCTCCAGGCAAACCCGAAAACTACTATCAACGAAGCGGTGTTGGTTTGGGCTATGTCACTCCTCCAACAACTCCTGAAAGATCAGATGATGAAGCAGATCGTTGTTCTCATTCCTCTGATTCCTCCCTCTGGAACTCAGACTCCAGCGTCGACGACATGTTCAAAGAAACTCTGTCCGTCAACATGGTTTTCGTCGACCAAATTACAGACGATGTCCAATCAATTGAGCTTGAACAATGGGCTCAAAAGATTGATACTAGGTGGGAGCTGTGCTTCGAACAATGGGAACCACCTACCAAAGACGAAGTCATCAAAGTTAATCTAGAAGATGAAGCATCTTTCAAACTAATCTTCATCAGAACAAGTCTATCTGGCGATGAACGCCAATCTCTTATACAGCTTATAAGAGAATACATCGACGTCTTCGCATGGAGCTATGAAGACATGCCAGGCTTGGACCCTAAAGTCGCCATGCACCGCCTGAACATTTCGTCTAAAGCTAAGCCAGTAAAGTAGCAACAACGACGATTCCAACGAGACGTCATGGAAGCCATCGAGAATGAAGTCAAGAAGCTCATTGCCAGTGGATTCATTCGCGATGAACAACACCCAGACTGGGTTGCCAACATCGTTTCAGTTATGAAAAAGAATGTTAAAGTTCGAGTCTGTATCGACTACCGTGATTTGAACTCTGCATGCCCGAAGGACAAGTTCCCTCTACCGATCACCGACGTAATGATCGACAATACTTGCGACTTCGAGCGGATGTCCTTCATGGATGGGTTCTCAGGCTACAACCAGATCAAGATATTCCCCGACGATGAGAAGCACACATCATTTGGAACACCGTTGGGGGTATAATGCTATACGGTGATGCCCTTCGGATTGAAGAATGTAGGGGCGACATACCAGCGAGCCATGAACACAATTTTTAGTAATTATTTGTGCAAAACTGTGGAGTACTACGTAGATGATATCGCAGTCAAAAGTCATCTCATGGGCAACCACCTCCAAGACTTGAAAATGGTGTTCGAACTAATACGTGCACACCAACTCAAGATGAATCCAACCAAGTCTTTTCTGGGAGTCTCCATCGGCAAGTTCCTTGGTTTCGTCATCACTTCAAAGGGTATACATCTGGACCCCAAGAAAGTGAAGGCTATCCTCGACATGCATCCTCCAAGAAACCTCAAAGAGCTACGCGGACTACAAGGAAGGCTAGCCTACACCAGATGATTCATTTCGAACCTCTCTGGAAGGTGTCAACCATTCACTGAGCTCATAAAGAAAGGCGTATCTTTCGTCGGGACTGAACAATGTCAACGCACATTCGACGACATCAAGGCGTACCTTACAAGCCCTCCAGTATTGGTAGCTTCAATAATAGGGAAGTGTCACGACCCGCACCCTAGAGTAAGGGCACGAGAAGTGGGTACGTCCAGCCTACGCCGCAGTGTCGGCGGTAGAACGCTGTCCTAGGTCAATCATCTAACAATATAAAGTACCTGTACAGTTTATACTCTCCGAATGGAGGTGACAAACAGAAACAATCTCAATCACATCTAGGTAGAAGAATGAAAGATAGATAGATAGACGGTAACTCAAAAAGAACAGTAGAAAAGATGAAATAAGCCCAAGTGTCTAGGATAACATAACATCAGAATGTCAACTCATAATACAATAAGTCTAAGAGTCTATACATAACTCAACATCTCAAAATACAACTCAGATGTGAGACAAAATGATAATATAGAAAGACTGCCTAGACTAAACTGGTCTAGACTACTGGAACAACATCCTCAGCTGCAGGTGGATCCTGCTGAGGGTCCACAACATAAGTGTCATCTAGTCCTGCTCCATAATAGGTAGACACCAGGGCCTCATCCTCATCCTCTGTAATATTTTCAACAGGTCCAGTCAGGACAGGAACGAGCACAATACATCTCATGCAGTGCATAGTATGATAGAAAATATAAAGCATGCAATAGAGTAAAATACAGGAACTGCTGAAGGAAGATACATGTAGCAAAAGAGATAGCTGTAAAGGAAATATCTACTGTATATAGAGAACTAGCAGTGACTAGTGAGTCAGAGTAAAATATAGACATGTGAATGACATAGAAGATTCATGACTACAGCTAGAAGTGATTCATGACTACAGCTACAGGGATAATATCCACATGACTATTTCCACTCCCCCATCCCCAATCAATACACAAGGATCCGTTCAAGTTATGTTAAGATTCGTGATAAGCCCATAATTGGGTGATACATGAGTGATTCATGAAGATTCATGGAGGCTCGGTGCTCATGAGAGTACATGAGTCACTAGCTGATACATGAAGATTCATGATAATAGAAGCATGAGATACATGATGTAAGTAAAACACACGTGACAAAAGTATCTGATGCTCCCGAGGGGGATAACATCTCATGAAAAGATCCATATAGTACCAATCCGTGATATCAATCGTGTCAGCATCAAGTAAAGTAAGCTAGAGCAAGAATATAAATCCTGGCAAATATGAAACGGTCAGAGAATGTACTCGCCTTATAACTGAATGTCTGAAGAGGATATACTGTCTGAGGAGAGGTGTATGGCTCCTAATCAGAGCAATACAAGTCACAATGTATCCAAAATGGTAAAAATAAAGTATACAATGTATACTACATGATTCTAGGTCAATCTGGTCAGAAGTCAACTCTTGGTCAACTCTAATAGTCAACTAGGTCACAGGAAGTCATACTAGATCACAGGAAATCAAACTAAGTCAAATAAAGTCAAACAAGGTTAAACAAGTTTAATCTAGGTTAAAGTCAACTCCTGGTCAACACTCTAATCAAACTAGTCAAATACTAGTCAACATGATCAATCTGGATCAAGTCTAGATCAAACTTAGACCAACTAAGGTATTGGTCAAACAAAGACTAGTCAGTCAGGTAATTAAGTCAAACAAGGACTAGTCAATAAGGTGATTAAGTCAAACATGGTCAGACTAGTTGAACTAGTCATTTTTAGGTCAATTAGGTCATGGTTTGACCAATAGTTGACTTTAGTCAACCATGGTCAACAATGGTCAACCTTAAGTCAACTAGTCAAACACTAGTTAGGGTTTTAGTCAAACTAGTCAAACTAGTTGTTTTAGGTCATTCCTAGTCATTTCTAGGTTAACTAGGTCAACTTTGACATAAGGTTGACTTTGGTCAACCCTTAGTCAACAAGGGTCAACAGGTTGGTTTTGGGCCATTAGGGCTAGCCCCAAGCCATAGGCTAATAATCTTGGCCATAGGCCATGGGCTAGTCATAGGGTTTCATATAGCCCTATAGCTAGTAAGTTATACATATATATATATATATATATCTATATATATATATACACATCAATCTCCTATCTATATACCTATATGGAAATACCATATATACAAACCCACGTATATATATATATATAATATCACTACATGAGAACTAAAACAAATATATATATATCATATATATATATACACATATATATTATATATATAAAACCTATTTATATATTACATATATATATATATAGAGAGGGAAGAGAGAGAGGGACATAGAGTAAGAGAGAGAGAGAGAAACAGAACACAGGACAGGGGGGGAATGGTTCCAGTTCTGGAACCAAATTTCAGTCCCCAAACACACACACACACACATAGCCCATATATACATATATGTATATACACACAACTCCACCTATACACTACCAAATACCCCCAAAATTCACCCACACTCACACACACATATATACTACATATATACATACTAATAACATACCATTACATGTATAATTCATATCAAAAATAGGTTTAAAACTCGAATTTGCAAAACAGGAATATCCCAAAAAAACTGGAAAACTGGACTGTGCATTGGTGATATAGGTAACTCGATTTACACTCACCAAATCGAGCTAAGGCTCGATCCTATTGGTTGGTAACACTAGCCCCACACATACCCTAGTGTCCTAGGTGCCTGACACGACACCACGACACGACACGGCGTGTCCACGGGTTTAAAAACACAAACGGGTAAGCCACAGTGTCACAGCATCGTGCACGCGTGCACTTAGCTCTAGGACACGACATAAGGCGACACAGGCCTCGTGCTCGTGCCCAGAGGTGCGCCTAGGGTTGGGCTTCGTGTCCATGGGCTTGATACGCATCCACGTGTCGTGTAGAGGGGACACGACACACGTATCAGAAGCCCTAAAATACGTGTTCAGACTGCGTGTCAGTGTTTTCGCGTGTCTCGTGTTCGCGACACGGGACACGTGACACCACGTGGTTGTGTCCAATGTGTTCGCCTATGGATAGGCTTCGTGTCCATGACACTACGAAGTGTCCACGTGTCGTGTACAGTGGACACGACACGCTCAAAGTCGAGTGTCTGTGTGTGTACACTGTGTATAGAACGACCCTTCATGAGTCGATTTCGTGTCCGACATGACACGAGCACACCCCAAATTTTGGGTACGACTTGTCAGTCAATGCCCCTACGTGCATGCCAAATGGCAAGTGTCCAAGTGGTGTATGTGTCGAGAAAACGTGTCTAGGTAGCAGGACATATTTACAGTGTAAATGCATGTGTCCAGTGTGTTGTGTCCGAGAGCTTTGTGTCCAGTTTTGGACATGACACAAGCTCAAAATGTGCTCAGTGTATAGGGGTTAGGTTTAGCTAGGTCTAGGCTAGAATTTGGTTCAAAAACATTTGGAAAACAGTATGTATTTTATACTATGACAGTGAGCAATTTACACTAAAATTCAATGATTTAACAAATAGGATACGTGTCCGATACAACACCAAACAAACCCTAAAATTTACAAAACCTAAAAACAGGGCTAGGGTTTACCTAGATGCATGCAATTGTGAAGAAAAACACTATATTAACAAGGTTTAGGAATAATTACCTCTTGGTGCACAAAGTCTTGAATTTCACTAAATGAGGGTGTGTATCCTCTAACCTCAACTTTTCCTTGCTTGATGAAACTTGAGTAGCACACTTCCCTAGGCTCCCTTAGATTGTAGGTGACCTAATGGAGAAAACTAGAGGTTCAAAGCTTGTGTAATGAGAAAGTTATGGTCAAAAGAGTGGAAGGTTTTCTAGGTTTTTCTTGGTTTTTGATTTTTCATGAAACTTGTTTTTTTTTTGAACTAAGTGTTAACTATATAGGAGAGAGGGGGGCAAGGGGCTGTCATGGGGTTACTTGGCCGGCCACAAGGCATGGGGGGGGGGTTCAAAGCTTCATGGTTAAGGCATAGACTTTGTTGCCAAAGTCTTGATATTTTGAGTGATTTATGGAAAATATCCAATAAAGCAATATCAAGATATTTATCCACCTTTACCCAATGTAAATATCTATCCCCTTATCATTCTAGGTTAGTGGCTAACATATGGATTAGGGTAGACTAGGTTAGGGACTAATCATGATACTTAACCATGATTAATAATATTAAAAATCACAATAACTCAAATAAAGTCTAGTAAATTACCAAAATACCCTTTTGGCCAAAAACCACTAATTTGATGTTCTAAGCCTATGGCTAAGCTCACATGATTATGGTTAGTCTCTAGGTTATGAAAAACTAGGGTTTACACTAAGGTATACTAACCAAAATCATAAAGTCATAAGTCATGACTTAGCATGACTTTAGAAATGGTTTAACTTAACTAAAATCACCAGAAAATCATACCATGACTAAAATACCACTAGTAAATAATAAAAATAATAAATTTTCAAAAATCCCCAATTTCAGAAAACAGGGTGTTACAGGAAGCCCTTCTTACTATATGTCTGCGCTATGGACCATTCTCTTGGTGCCCTATTGGCTCAGAAGAACGAAGGCGGCCATGAACAGGCAATCTACTACCTCAGCCGCACAATGGTGGGTGTCGAGCACAGATACACACCGGTGGAGAAGGAATATCTTGCACTAGTGTTTGCCATCCAGAAGATACGCCACTATGTGTCTGGGCAGACTATCCATATTATATCTAAAGTCAACCCTCTCAGAATACTCATGACAAAACCGGGCTCTCTCAATTCCCGTTTAGCTACATGGGCAATGTTGTTGACTCCATACGATATGATCTTCGTTCCTCAGAATGCAGTAAAAGGCCAAGCATTAGCTGACTTCCTAGCAGCTCATCCGGTGCTGGAATCGTCCAAACTCTACGACGAAATCTCCAACGAAGTGGTGGAATCTTACAATGCAACAGAAAAAATCCCCATTTGGCAAATGTTCTTTGACGGCGCATCAAGAACGGGACCTAAAGAAAATATCGTGGCTGGAGTAGGTGTCGTGCTCGTGTTACCTGATCATCTGGTTATACATCGTACATATTCTCTCGTGGAACCATGCACCAACAATGTGGCCGAATATAATGCTATGTTAATCGGCTTACAACTAGCGATGCTATTGGGAGTTGACTATCTAGAAGCTTACGGCAATTCTAAGCTAATAGTTAGTCAGGTCCGAGGGGATTATGAAGTTCGTCACGAAGATCTCATCTCCTACCACAGAGCAACAATCGAGTTGGCGTCGACTTTCGCTGGATTCTTCATCGAGCACGTACCTCGACTACAGAATATAGAAGCTGATGCTCTAGCCGGTCTCGCTGCTTCCTTGACCGTTCCAACCAATACTCAGCAGTCGATCACAGTGTCTGGTCGAGAATTATTATGTGTGAAAGATGCCTTGCATATTCATCACAGTTACGCAACGAAAACAAGCGTCGATGCTAAAGATTGAAGATTTTCCTTCATAGACTATGCCGTCTATGGAATCCTCCCCGATGACGCAAAGAAAGCAGTATCCATCCAAAGGCGATCCCTCAGATTTTACTACGACACAACTACCAAGATGTTGTACCGACGCTCTTACGACAGGCTACTGTTACGATGCTTATCAAACACAGAAGCCAAACATACACTTCGGGAGGCTCACGATGGAGTTTGTGGTACGCATCAACCAGGCCCCAAATTACAAGATCTCCTCAAATGAATGGGTTATTACTGGCCCACAATGATAGCAGATGTTGTTGAATATGCAAAGAAATAGAGAGCTTGCCAATTCCATGTCGATTTTATTCATCAACCTTCGGAGTTTTTACACCCGACGGCAGCATCTTGGCCGTTTGAAGCCTGGGGCATGGACGTCATAGGACCAATCAGCCCGCCATCCTCTAAGGTACATCGGTTCATCCTAGCTATAACCGATTACTTTTCCAAATGGACGGAAGCTATACCGCTCACCGAAGTGAAGACATTAAACATGATCAGTTTTATCAAATATCACATCATCTACCGCTTCGGCCTTCCTCGCAGGATCATCCATGATAATGGTCCACAGTTCGCAAGCAACGCATTCTATCAGTTCTGTGATAGAAACCGAATCCAGAACATAGCCTCTACTGCCTACAATCCAGCGGCTAACGGGCTAGCAGAAGCCTTCAAGAAAACCATCATAAAACTTCTTAAGAAGTTCGTGTCTTCAAACAAGTACGATTGGAACGAGAAGCTCGGTGAATGTCTATGGGCCTATCGAACAACGGTCCGAACTCCAACAGGAAGTACGCCACTCTCTCTGGTTTATGGAAGAGAAGCAGTTCTTCCCCTAGAAATCTAGATTCCTTCTCTTCGAGTAGCCCTAGCCAGCGAGCTGACTACCATAGAAAGCTACCATCTGCGACTCCAGGAGCTCGAAGCGTTAGACGAAAAATGCTTGTTAGCTTAACAGCGCATTGAGCTATACCAAGCACGCCTTTCCAGAGCCTTCAAAAAAAAAGTGAAGGAAAGGATCTTCCAAGTCGGCGATCTGGTCTTAGCAGTGAGAAGACCAATGGTCATGACGCATAAAACAAAAGAAAAATTCCAGCCTAAATGGGAAGGTCCTTTCATCATAGAATCAGTATATTCTAACGGTGCGTACCGACTAACCAAACCTGATGGTGACTTGCTCATGATGTCTATCAACGACAAGTTCCTGAAGAAGTACTATGTGTAACCTTTTTTACATAATGTTCACATGTGGTCAGTCATGTAAATGTACAGTACGATGTTTATATGATTCAAAAAAACTATCTAACTATTATCCGTATTTCAAGAGTCTTGAATATGCCCTGGATAATAGGTCCTCTAAAATATTTTTCCAGTGGAATCATTTCCGTTTTTGACTCCGTCCAAACTCGGTTTGACGAAAACAAGTCACATCCCTATTACCTCTGAATTATTTTCTGATAATTATTTCCCCAGTAGAATGATTAATTGTTTTGCCACGTCCACATAACCTCTGAGCCAAACATTCATCAAGGATAATCACATCCCTATTACCTCTGAATTATCCACTCCTCCTAATGTTATATATCTTTCCATGTCCATATTGCCTCTGTTCAGATATAGAACACCCTCTGCTATTACGTCCATATTACCTCTACTAGAAGCTTCATTCAACTTATTATCTATATTCAAATAACTTGAATATAAAATGGATAATAGGTCCACATCACAATTCCCCAGCGGAATATCCACCAAAAATATCCTTGCTACGTCCACATTATCTCTAGCATCGATATTTCGCAAAACCACATTCACTTTTGAAAAGATTCTTTATTTTGTATTTGAACGTCTATCAAGAGATAGAAAAAAGGTACACGAGTCATGACGGCTAAAAAAAAGAGTTACAAAACCTATGGGATACACAGGCGATTGATGCTATCCCTTAGAGCCACAATTTCGGCTTCAGACTTCACAGTAGCTCGGCATCGTTCCTCTTCCTGACGAGCGGCTTCATCTTCGAAGATGATCAGACTTTGATGCTCCCCCTCCAACTTCTCCAGATGTTCTTCTAAAGGGAAGAAGTGGTGGTAGTCATGGCAGCCTGGGACAAATAATCCTCCTGTTCAGATGTCGCCGCCCTCAAGTCGGCTTCCAGCTGAGCGATCTCGTTCTTGATCTGCGCAATGTGATTGTACTTCTCAGTGATTTTCGTAGCCAGCCTATTCTTCGAGGCAGCACGTGCCTCACTTGCAGCATTGAACTGGCCATACTGGTCACCCAGCTCGTCGATCTCTCGAACAAGCGCGTCCTTCTTTACCTGGAAGGTAGCCTTCTCCTCCGTACGAGCCGTCATCAAGGCCTCGTCCTCTGCGCGGAACAGCGACATCGGGCTCCACTGTTTGGCATCCCAGAACCTAGCCACCTGACCCTCCGGGTCATTCAGGACCTTCTTCAGAGTGTTGGCCCGCTTTTTGTAGCCAGCCATGCTCTCGAGGGTCGCCATTTGACATTCGACAACAGCTTTCACATGGCCGAAGGCAGCATTCCGATTTAGGACTCCAGGAAGCTTTACTTTTAGTACAGAGTAGAAAGCTTTGATAACTTCCTGGGCCGTCTCCTCATCTTCAGTAGAGGTAGTTGGAGAGGAGGCTTGGAGAGTTTCTTCCACTTCAGGAAGAGATATCTGACAAGAAGCCGAACCTGACAGGGAAAACAACATATACATTAGTAACCAAAAAGAGGAAGAGAAATTCAATTATAATTTCGTATCTTCGGCTTTCTCAACTCCAGCCTGGACTGCGCCATCAGCCTTGATTTCAGGGAAACCATGAACAGGCCCAGACTGCTCAAAGAGAATAATATCATGGCCCTGAGTGGCATCGGGCCTGATGTCTTCTACAAGCTCAGCTAGAACAGGAGCAGATTCAGCAACAGCCCCCTTAGCAGGCTGATCAACTTCTCCTACTATAGCCGATATCGGCTCAGCAACAGCTTCCCCCACACCAGCAAAATTAGAGGAGCCAGGAACAACTTCTGTCCCTTCCCCAACGGTGGGGACTGTCTTCGCGATGGGTTCTCTCCCCTTGTCTACTAGGGAACATACAGTCATGGTCAGTCTTACTGGGAGCATGCAAAATCGAAGTCTAAAAATCTCATCCGAAGAGAGGCACAAAGGCAACGTACCCGCAGGAGGATTAGCCGATTGGACTTGGTTCTCGTCCAGCTCTTTCATCGTAGTTCCTATTGCAGACATATCCCCCACATATATGTCGTAGGTGAAACTGATCTTCTGATCGCCGTCAGGGTTTGGGCCTTCGCCCTGATCACCCCGTCGCTCAAGTCTTACAACCGAAGAAGACCCGCCCTCATCTATCAATCGGACGAGCAGGAGACTCTGTCGTCACATCCACTTCCTCAGATGAGGAGGCACCTGCCTCACCTGCAAATTTGGGGTCATGTGCAAAGGACAAACGCAAAGGTAAAAAAAGCTTCCAAAGGCTTGACCAGAACGGCTACGGAGTCTAGGAAAGGGTCTACCTCCCGAATGGCAACGGCCTGCAATGCCGTCTGCCGAGAAGACCTCCTGGGAGGAGGCGAGCCGCCACCCACGTCCGCAACCTTCTCTCTCCGGGAAACAACCACCTTTGTCCATTCTGGCCATGGCACCAGCTTGGTGGGAGCCTTCCTCTTATGAGGAACGGTAGAAAGAGGTTCTTCAGTGTCCTCTCTTTGAGGCACTGCAATGATAGGCTCTTCAACAACAACTCTCTGTTGCGGTGCTACAGCTGGTTAAATTGAAGGCGTGACGCCTTCCTTTTTGCTACTCCCCATTACACGTGCTCGTCCTATATTAGCAAGGGTAGGGGCAAGCTTGGTCTCCGATATAAAACTATGCTCACGGTCATACACAAAAAGAAAGATATTTACCTGGACATAGAACTTAACAGCAGCAAAGAGCTTGTGAGTGTCGAGTTTATCCTCGGGCAGGGTAAAAACTGCCCCTGTACATCCAATATTGTAATAGCCCCACACACGCGCCCCGTCGACCAGACTCTCTATCGAGTGAAGATGAGGACTGGGATTGCCCAAGAGAAGCTGGCTGTAGCCAAATTGCCGTACAAAGCGGCTTGGTAAGTAAGGTTCCAGGAAAGTGTGGTTCCTGTTCCTGTATACCAGATGGGAAGGCCTAATGGATTGAAGCCAACGAAATGCCCCGATAGGAAGGCTAGTAGTGAGTTCCCCTCATCTACTAGGGTGTCTCCTGCGCGACCACTACCAGATGAAGGCGATACTCTAAAGAATTCATAATTCTGCAGAAAACTCAAAGCCCTCCTACAAGCAGGCACCCCTATAACAGTCCATTCTGCGTCTCTGAACCTCCGAATGAAGGCATCTCCCGCCAAAGAATCTGCCATCAGCCCGGCGTTCATCAATTTTTGACAATGCAGTACTAGCCACCCCATTAGATAGTGGAATGGTAACTCAGTCCTAGCAAAGTCCTTCCTGCCTCCGGATGTCATCGCGTACAAAACAAAATGATGCAAACCCCATTGGACGGCACAGACCATCGCAGGAAGCAACGCAAGACGGTGTCTAAAGGCCAGCCTTACAGCTGGAAGTATCATCCCCCGGCTGATTCTCTCAATAGATCCTGAGCCGCCAGGGACTACGCAGTCGCGAAGCTATATCATCAGAAAAGCGGCAAGCGCCGCCTTTTCTGACATCTTAAACTCAGCTTGTCTGAAGAAATAATAAATCACGAAATTTACCTTAGGATCATCCCTATCTTCGGTATCCGCAGCTCCGTGATCTGTCATCAGCCGATCTATCTCAGAGATTGTCAAGGGCTTAGGCGACGAGAAGGAGACTGGGACATTCCCCCTTCTCTGGTAAAAACATAGTTGGTCCAAGACCTCGTATGCGGGATGGACCCCTCGGTCTTACCTTTCTTCGTAGTCTGGTGACAAATAAAAAAGTGATAAAGTAACTTTTTGTACACATTCATCATATAAGAGCTCTCCTTCTCCAAGTCCAAGATCTCTGCGTCACTAGGGGCATATTCTGCATACGGCTCCGCCCTCCAGGAAAGTTTGGTTACCATCTGCATCTCATGAAGAGCCAAACCCATCTCTCCACCCGGAGTAAAAAAGGTGCACATATAATAGTTGTACAGCTCTGCCAAGGAGATGAACATCGGCCAGTTAACCTTGATGCCATACTGAGTGGCCCTGATGGCATAAAGAAGGCCGACAGCTTTTAGGGTGTCCTCATAAGTCGAGAGCACCCATCCAGTAAGGTCACTCCAGAACGGAATGGGATGTCTCCAGCCTTCCATCCGCATCTTCCCTTCCGGATATGACTCCTTCTTCGACAACATCAAATTGGAAAGAGTCTCAGCAGCATAGGGATGAAGATCAGTCAGGACATCGTTCAGTGTAACACCCGGTTGGAGCCCCCTCATAGAATAGGAAGTGGAACCCTTGACACACTTGAACGTGTCCTTCTTCCGGTTACCAGAGTTGAACTGGATCCTACCAGAAATAACCCCAGGCAGTTCAGGAGTCAGGTCCTATTTCATTTGCCTTTGTACAGCCAGATCAGCAAACACTGACAGAGGGTATTGGCGCTTCATTGATGGCAGCCCTATTCTTTGGTCATTCAACAAAACTACCAAAGACTCTTCCAGACATATCGTCGTGTCGTCCTCAAATCCTACGCTGTCACCAAATAAGAAGTACGGCTTCTTCCAACAGTGCGACCCTCTGCGCTTTTTGTCATTCATCATCTGCTTCAGAAAGGTTTTCTCATGTTCAATTATGGCGATCGCCCGTTCCGTAGGTTGGTCATGGCTGATCTTGATAGAACTGGAGATTCCCAGGACCCTTCCTTTGGTGTGTGTATTGATCGATAGAAAGTTAAACAGATCTAATACGTGTTCTAACCCTTCATAGACAGAAACTAGGGTTCACAAATTATACCTGCGGCGGAAAGGAGACAAGTAATTCCTGGCAATCTCGAGCGGACGATCCCAAGATCTTCTGCACGTATTCCTTCCTCGAGTTGGACGTCGTACGGGCAACGATCTCCCAACCTTTTCTTCTCCTTGGCAGCCCTCTCTTTCTCTCCTTACGTGAATCACGAATTTAGAGAAAATTTTAGATTTCTGATCAGTAATTTGGCGACCAGAGAATAGAGGATATATATAGGCTACGGTAGGGACCATGAGGAGAAATTAGGATTAGGCCTCCTTTTATTATATGCTCGTTTGGCTCATTAACAATAGCTTGGTCCACTAATGAGCTATTGTTGTACTACCTCCCTAATCCCAAATTATGTTTGTGGGCTCCTTTTATTATATGCTCGTTTGGCTCCCCATGTTAAGATATCGTATGTCCGTCGATCAAATTAAGTTACTGACAACTATATTGATTCGACATCTTTTATCCTTAAGTAGTACCGCTCAACTTTATTTGTCATGTCGGATATAATCCACCTGCAGGATTTACATGACAATCCTTATGAGCTTCTTAAGAGGACATCATCAACCCGATGTATCGGGACATGGATTCCATTTATAATCAATAGCCCATCATACATACAATATTATTACCCAATTCATAGAGGTTGTTGATCCATAATGAATCTCACTCTTTTATGAGTCAAAGTAATGCACACTGCATATACATGTCCGTTATTATATCCGGATTAAGAGCATAAGCATCTATAATAACAGAGGTGTTTGTTCTCTTATGTAGTCAGTACAAAGAGAACAACCTCAAGTGGTCAAGTTTAATACACACAAAGTGTACTAGTGTAAACCTATAGTCAAGATAGACTAATACCTGATTACACTACAACCTTTCCAATAGATTGTCCAAGTCCATCTAGGTTGTGAACTATTTATATACTCCATAGGAAAATGATAATATGATCTTTTGTGTGACACCACACACCATATTATCTACAATATAGAATATCAGACATTTGTATTAACACTTGTAACAAACACTACCAAAATACACTAAATTAGGGACGGATATTTAGCGACAAAATTTTTCCGTCATCGTTAGCGATGGCTTCATGGCCGCTCAGCGACTGATTACCGACTACTCGCCTTTGCCATTTTTATTTTAATTTTAGGAGGAGGAAAGGTCGCACATCCGTCGCTAGACTGTCGGAGTTATAGCGACGGATCTCCAGTCGTCGCTACGTAGTCGATTATTTTGGCGGGAATTGTGTAGAGAATTGGCGGGACATATCTTCGACTACGTAGCGACGGATATTCAGTCGGCACGTATCAAACAGGGCGACTACGGGGCGACAGATTTTTTTCCGTCGCTATATACGTACCAGACTTTAAATGAAACGGCGGGGGGAAATTTTCGCATTCCCCCCAAATTTACTCTCTCCTCTCTCTTTCTCTCTCTCTCTCGCCGGTGTCGGCTTCGGTGATCGGCGTCGGTGTCGTCGTCGACGTCGGCGTCCTCTCCTCTCTCTTTCCCGAAGGTAACCCCCTCTCTCTTTCTCTCTCGATCTCTCTCTCTCTCTTTCGGGGTCTGGGAGGCGGGCTTGGAGCTGGGGCGTCGGGGGCTGGGTGGATGGCTTGGGTCGGGGCCTGGGCGGTGGGCTTGGTGCGGCGGCGTCGGGAGCTGGACGGCTAGCTTGGGGCGGGGTCTGGGCGGTGGGCTTGGGGCGGGGGCGTCGGGGTCTGGGAGGCGGGCTTGGGGTTGGAGCGTCGGGGGCTGGGCGGCTGGCTTGGGTCAGGGGCTGGACGGTGGGCTTGTGACGGCAGCGTCGGGGACTGGGCAGCTGGCTTGGGGCGGGTGCGTCGGGGGCTGGGCGGCGGGCTTGGGGCGGGGGCGTCGGGTCTGGGAGGCGGGCTTGGGGCTGGAGCGTCGGGGGCTGGGCGGCTGGCTTGGGGCGGGGGCGTCGGGGCTATTTACAACCGACGCACAGCCATAAGCACTCTTCATATATATATGCAACCGAACTACTGGGCGGCGGGCTTTGGTCGGGGGCGGCGGGTGGCTTTGCTTCTCAAATTCATTTGAGTTTATATATTGGCTAAATAATGTGTTATCCATATTGGGTGTTCCATTAGTTTGGTGGTGTTTGGATTAGTAAATGTGAATATGGGGTTTGGATTCATGGTGTATATGTTCACTGTCTCAAGGATAGTGCGAGTTCTATCAGTTGTGTGCTTCTGTATAGATGTATATATCTATACATCTAGCTGTGATATACATATGTGTATGTGAGCTGATAGACATAACTCGGATAAAATTAACTGATAGACATAGCTCGGATAAATTCAGAAGACAATGCAAGTACTTGTACTGCTAGGTGGCTCCTATGTAGTAATCTTTCGGATAAAATCAGAAGCCGTAGGTTTTGACATAAATCGACTTTGGCCTCAACAAAGACCACAAGTCAGACGATGAATCCTACTTGTTTTGACAAAATCCTCCTGTTGTCAGAAAGATGGCTCCTAGGACTCGTCGAAGTGGTGCTGCTAGTCGAGGAAGGGGTCGAGGCAAGAAACCCTTGGAGGTCGACACGGAGGAAGTCTCCGTCGTAAAACAAGAGCCGGTGACTGTTAAGGAGAAGGTGTTACCAAAGGTCGAGGTCAAGGAAGAACCGATGACCATCAGGGAAGAGATTGCTCCCAAGCTTGAAGTTAAGGTGGAGCCACCGTCAGAGAGTAGTAGCATCGGGACCGACCCTCCTGTCCCTACAGAAGACCTCAACCAGATTGAGCCTTCGTATACAAAGTGGCTGATAGAATGGTACATGCCTCAACGCAACTATGATCCCTGGCTGTGAGGATTCATCGTCTGACTTGTGGTCTTTGTTAAGGCCAAAGTCGATTTTCCTATGTGTTTTGGAATATTTGTGAAAATTTTAGAATATTTGTGCTATGATCGGATTATAACGATGGATATTAGGTTACTCTTCCAGATAATTGATGTCTATTTTATATTAATTTGGTTTGGTCTATATGATTCATGGATAATTGGTGTACATTAAATTCGTATGTGCATATTTGGTCTATGTGATTCTTGGATAATTGGTGTGCATAATATATTTGGTCTATGTGATTGTTGGATAATTGGTGTGCATTATATATTGGTTTGGTTTATGCATATTTTTGCGAAAAGGGAAAGCGCTGTAATTTTTTTTTCAAAATATTCTCAGTTAGCGACGGACTTGTGACCGTTTAGTGACGGTTATTACCAGTTTCCGACTACTTTTCGACGGCTACTCCGTCGCTAACTGAAGATTTTAAAATGTTTCCAGGTAGCGACGGATGGTCGACGGAATATCCGTCGGCATTGTATATAGTTCGACGGAATAGCGACGACCTATCCGTCGCCATGGTGCTGGAAATGCCAAGCATTTCCAGAACCTGATCGACGGATATTCCGTCAGCACACCGTCGCTAATCCATCGTTCGTTACCGACGAATACCGACGGATGAGCGACGGAACGATACGCTCTGATACGCTGTTAGGACGGGTTACCGACGGAATTTTACGTCGCTATTGTCTACACAGTTCAGTACTTAATAGTTGAAATGGACGACAGTCCGTCGGAAATGCGTCGCTAATGCTTCGTATTGTGACGTCGATAAGCCGTCGCTATTCCGTCGCTTGACGACTACGTAGCGACGGACCGTTATTAGCGACGAGCTGATTGCCGACGGATTTTTTTGGCCAAAAACCGTCAGTGATCGGTCGCTAATACTAATTACCGTCGGATTGGCGACGGATAGGGCCGTCGCTAAAACGATAAATTTTGGTAGTGAAATACAATATGTAAATATTTGCCCATATAATTCTCATTCAAAATTTAAGGAAATAAGGTTACTACAAAAGTGATGCTTTTAGTATATAACCCTAACAGATCTTTGCCTGAACAACGCTGACCATGTTGGCTATAAGGCTCGTTCCGAGAATGTGGCAAGCGGAGCCGAAAGGGATACCGCCAAGCTCTAGGACAAACATGTTTACTGCAAGGGCAGAAAGAAAGTCAAAAATCTGTAGGAAAAACTAAGTTTTGAAGGACTTTTATGCGCCCAAAGGGCTATGCGCCCAAAGGGATATACGCCCAAAATATGTGGGCGCATAGCACACGAACAGTACGTGGGCGCATAACATGCCACCGCTGGAGGGCGCATAACATGGCAATATGTGGGCGCATAGCACACCACAGTGTTGGCGCATGACTTCTGTGGGCGCATAATGATGCTTACAGAAGCATGTTGCCTTAGGCGCAAGCGCCCCGGCAGATGAAAAGTTCGAGCGTCATAAATTAACGCTCGAGACTTTATTTATGAAGCATGTCCTCACCCAGAATCTGGTCCTGGACTGTCGAAGACGCTGCCGCGGGAGGAGAGTCACTCGGCGCAGCCCCTTTGCCCTTCGCGGATCTCTTGGCGACTTTGGGAGACATGGTTCTCAATTAAAGAAGATGAAGAGTTTTCTGAAAAATTCAAAGAGAAAGGAATAATGAGCTTTCTCTCTCCTACAGGGCCTATTTATAGGCACGGGCCACTTTCTATGCGCCCACTTGCTTTATGCGCCCATGCGCCCATTACATTGTATGCACCCACAACTGCCTATGCATCCACGTGAAGAATCAGCTTCCTGCATACTATCCAACTGTCTCTTACTGACGTGGACGACGCATGAAGGATGGGCCGCTTCAAATTTCACTCCGATGAATCTGACAGTTCGAATTTCGAGGAAGATCGCAATGGTCATATCTCTCTGACAGGCTTGCCAAATACTATGCACCCAAGGAGAGAGCCGTACTATGCGCCTATTGCATCACGAGAAGACGATCCATGCTTCTTTCAAAGTATTTCGAACTTGTTCATGTATCAAAAACTTTGAAGGGAGTCTTGTAGAAGCATGAAAAAATTTTAGCAAATAAAGCCCCATGCGCCCAAGCCAGTGAAGCTCCATGCGCCGAGTCAGTGAAGCTCCATGTGCCCAGTCAATGAAGCTTCATACGCCCAGTCAGTGGAACTCCATGCGCCCAGTCAATAAAGCTCCATGCGCCCAGCCAGTGAAGTTTCATGCGCCCAAGACTAGCTCCTCCAAAAAGAGGGCACATAGCCTGAGACATGGCTATGCGCCTCAGTCAAAGCCATGATCAAAACGTGCACCGAAGCACATGGCCACGTCAGCCTCCACGAGCAGTCGTGCACTGAAGCATGCGGCTACGTCAACACCACTACCAACCCACGATCTCGCTGCCTGTATGCGCCTACATCCTATGTGCCTAAAGTAGGACTATACGCCCACATAAAAACCAGCGTGTTTTCTCATGTGGGCGCATAACATCATTCCAGCTCAAGAACGACTATAAAAGGGGGGCCTCATTCCTCTTCAAAACACAGAACGGAGAGCATTTTTAAGAGCCAAATTGCTGTACTTCTTGCCAGTGAGCCGAGAGTTAGCAATTTTCTTAGATTTTCTCTCACTTTTGTAATCAGAGTGTCAACGGAGTAAAGGAGCAACTGCCGCTCGATCTCCATCGTCCCATTCCCCAGAATTCTTTTTTGTACTCGGAGATCCTCAGCACAGGATCTCTCAGGCGTACTCGATTTGTGGTGCCTTGTGCCAATAAAAAAAAGACAACATTTTCCTTTTCTTTTTTGTGTGTGTCCACAAGGGTGGATTCGTAAGTCGAGAGCACCCATTCAGTAAGGTTGCTACAGAATGGGACAGAATATCCCCAACCTTCTATCCGCAGCTTTTCTTCCGGATACGACTCCTTCTTTGACAGCATCAGGTTGGAGAGAGTCTCAACAGCATAAGGGTGAAGATCAGTCGGGACATCGTTTATTATGGCCCCAGGATGCAGCCCCTGTTGGTGTTTTTGCCTTTGGACTAGAAAAGATAGTCCCACATCGGCTACACCAAATGGTGAGTATCTCAATATAATGCATTGCTTGTGTTGAGGTGTGCACATGAGGTGTAGTGGGACACAAGCTTGTGCCATGTGGAAGTATTTTTCTAGAAGGAAAAAGGATTAAATCCAACAAGGATGAAAGTTAATTTTTGTTGTGCGGACTCGGACTCGGATACGGACTCCAGGATGTCTCGTGCATGCACGGGAGCATTCGGGGGGTAGGCGTGGACTGGCACACTTCTATGCTGATTGTGGGATGATCTAAAATATCAAACTCTGTTTTTGAGTATTGGTATTTTAGTCCCACATCGGATAGGAGAAGAGGTGAAGTCTCAACTCCACTCTATAAATAGAGCCCCTTGGCCTCCTTTGAAAGATGCACCAAGAAGAGAGTTGAGGGAGTCTGTTAAGTCCAGGAAGCCCGTTCAAGTCTCAAATATTGACTTACGAGCGTTCCAGAAGTTCTCCTGAACTTGCTGGTTCCTGGGAGCTTATCCGTACTGCGGGTATAGCTTTGAGCGCCGGTGTTCTACACCCCAGCAAGATCCGTTCTTCTTCTTCCTCCCTCTTTCTGTTGCCTTCGAGAATCTGAGACTCAACTGTTGTTGATCTTCTCTTGTTGCCTTCGAGAATACCGTCGCTTCTCTTTAGAAGTTACACGGTTCGGTTGCCTTCGAGAATACCGTCGCTTCTCTTTAGAAGTTATACGGTTCTGTTGCCTTCTAGAAATATTACGAAATAATCTTTTTAGATTCTCGTAATACAACATCACCTTCTTTAGGGTGTTGTTGCCAGAAACATTATCTTTACAATTGTTTCTGAATTCGTGTTTTTTCCATCGATTGTTCGTCAAGGTACTAACAATCTCAAAGCTATACGATTCGATGGAAAACACTCGTGCTTCGCTTGTCGATACCGGCTTTAACAAGTTGGAGAAATTCGACGGTGAACACTTCCAGATCTGGAAGCGAAAGGTGACTCTGAACCTTCAACTCGTGGATGTTGATCACATGTTGGATGAGGAAGAACCAATCGTTCCAGCAACAGGATCTGCTGCTATTCTGGCCGCTGCTACGAGCAAGCAGACGAAGTAGAAAAAGGATAACAGCATATGCAGGCTGCTGATCCTGAATTCCATGGAAGACTCTCTGGCCGAGTCCTACACAAAGAAGACTTCTGCCAAAGAGATCTGGGAGTCCGTGGGGAAGCTGTATGACGACGACGAGGCCCGGTCGAAGACGTTCATGGTTGAAAAATACCACAAATGGGTCTTTGAAGACGAAAAGACCATGCTGCCCCAAGTGAAAGAGTTCATGAAGCTGCGCCAGAAACTGGAGGACGATAGCATGCCCCTCGTCGACAAGTTCGTCGTTGGAGGGATCGTGGCAAAACTTCCTCCAGGATAGAGCAACATCTATGCAAGGATGCATAGGAAGAAGATGGAGATTAGCCTGGATAATCTCCTCAGTGAGATTCATGTTGAGGACGAAATGCGCTCTCAACAGAAGTTGGACGCCCTGTCCAAGCAACTAGCAACGGCAAATCTGGTTCAAGCCACCAGAGAGAACAAAGGGAAGCAGGCGACTTCTCACCACAAGAAGAAGGACTTCTCGAATCTGAAAGTGAAGGGTCCAGGATTCAAGCAACAGAAGTCCAAGTCCCATGTGACTTGCTTCAACTGTGGCAAGAAGGGTCACTATAAAAGTGAATGCAAGTCCAAGCCCAAATAGCAAGGTGAGCCTAACAAGGTTTCTTTGGTTACTAATCAGGTTGCCATGATAGCACAGGTTGCAACTGTGGGGGCAGACTTGGACTGGTGGATAGACACTGGCGCGACATGTCATGTCTGTTCAGACAAGGACTGGTTCGTCTCCTATGAGCCTACTTCCGAGAAAGTCATGATGGCGAACCAGGCACAAGCTGAAGTACTAGGGATCGGGACGGTGGAGCTGAAGCTTACTTCGGGGAACATTCTGACGCTTCAAGGTGTGAAGCATGTTCCTGCAATCGCAAAGAACCTGATCTCTGGGAGCCTGCTCTGCAACGCAGGCTTGAGGATGGACATCAATGCTGGCCAGTTGGTAATGTCCAAGAAGGGTACATTCTTCGGGAAAGCTTTCCAAACTGAAGGAATGTACAAGATTCAGCTTGTTGTAACCCAGCATGATAATATAAATGCTATCACTTTTTCTGATTATTCTCTTGAGTTGTGGCATAATAGGATAGGACATGTTCATTGTAAAAGAATTAACAGAATGTCTAGTCTAGGACTTATCTCCAAGTGTGGGGGTAAGGTAGAGAAATGCGAAGTATGTGCTCAGACGAAGATCACTAGGAAACCCTTCCACAAGGTCCATCGAAGCACAGATCTTCTGGAGTTGGTTCACTCAGATATCTGTGACTTCAAATAATTCTCTACAAAGGCCGGGATAAAGTATTTCATTACTTTCATCGATGACTTCTCAAAGTATGCTTTCGTCTACTTGCTAAAGTCTAAAGACGAAGCATTCGAGAAGTTTAAGGAGTTCAGGGCCGAGGCTGAGCGGCAAACTGGACAACAACTCAAGAGGTTAAGGAGTGATCGAGACGGGGAGTATCGGTCTCATGAATTCTTATCATTCTGCAAAGAACATGGAATCATCAATGAGACGACGGCTCCGTATTCTCCACAATCCAACGGAGTAGCAGAAAGGAAGAACAGAACGTTGACAGAGATGATGAACTCCATGCTGTTGACTGCGGGTCTTCCAAAGTGTTACTGGGGAGAAGCTGCACTAACGGCAACGTTCATTCTGAACAGAGTGTCATATGCAACTTCCGACATAACTCCTCATGAACTCTGGTTCAAAGTCAGACCTAACTTGAATGTCATTCGAGTGTGGGGGTGTCTGGCTTATGTGAAGCTCCCGGATCTGAAGATTCAGAAGCTGGGGACAAGGACTACGAAGGCGATCTTCTTGGGGTATGCCGAGAAGAGTGATGCTCGGAGATTCCTTGATATCGGGTCAAACCATATCATCGAATCTCGCGATGCTGAATACTTTGAAGACAAGTTTGTAAAACACAAGAATATTGTTCTCGCGGATCTTTCGGAGAATGATGAGGGTACAAAGCAGACAGAAGTCTTTAATAAACCAGTAGTCCAAGATGAAGCTGTCGTCAAGGAGACACCAGCTGAACCAGAACTCGCTGAGCCGTCAACTAAGCGAATGAGGAGGCCGAAAGACTTCGAAGATGACTTCGTCACCTATCATGTGGAAGCAGATCCGCTTACCTATGATGAGGCAATGAAGACCAGAGATGCTGTATTCTGGAAGGAGGCGATAGACAACGAGATTGACTCAATCACCTCCAACAACACATGGGTATTGGTTGACCTGCCAGAAGGAGCAAGACCCATCGGATGCAAATGGATCTTCAAGAAGAAGATGAAAGCAGATGGAACCATTGTCAAGTTTAAGGCCAGGCTAGTGGCCAAGGGGTTTGCTCAGAAGCAGGGGATCGACTACTTTGACACTTATGCTCCAGTAGCTCGGATGACAACAATCAGATTGTTAATTGCTTTAGCAGCAATACACAAGCTGGTGATACATCAGATGGATATGAAAACGGCATTCCTTAATGGCGAGCTGACCGAAGAGATCTACATGCAACAACCAGAAGGTTTTGTCGTCAGAGGTCTGGAAGACAAAGTCTGCAAGTTGATGAAGTCTCTGTATGGTTTGAAATAAGCTCCCAAAATGTGGCATGAGAAGTTTGACAAGGTGATAAGATCAAATGGCTACAGGGTCAGTGAAACAGACAAGTGTGTCTATACGAAGTTTGCTGACGGAAGAGGAGTAATCGTTTGTCTTTACGTAGACGACATGCTAATCCTAGGTACGGATTTAAGCTGCATCACAGAGACAAAGAAATTCCTCTCGACCAAGTTCAGTATGAAGGACTTGGGGGATGCCGACGTAATCTTGGGGCTCAAGATCATCCGGACAAGCACTGGAATAGCGTTGTCACAATCTCATTATATTAAGAAAATGCTCACTCGCTACGGGTATCAAGATCTTTCTTTTATTGATACACCGTACCGGAGTGATCAGAAGCTGGAGCCAGATTTGAGGGAAAGCGTCAGGCAGTTGGAGTACGCTAGCATCATCGGAAGCTTGATGTACGCTACTACTGCCACAAGGCCTGACATAGCTTTTGCAGTGGGAATGCTGAGTCGGTTCACTAGCAATCCAGGCGTTGAGCACTGGAAAGCTGTGAAGCGTGTTATGAGATATCTCAAGAAAACTCAGACATATGCACTTTTCTACAGCGGAGATCCGTTAGTAGTGGAAGGCTTCAGTGATGCTAGCTAGTGTTCAGATATGGAGAGCGAGTATTCCACAGGTGGATTCGTATTCGCCATGGGCGGAGCTGCTATATCGTGGAAGTCGAAGAAGCAGACTATGTTATCTCGCTCCTCCATGGAATCTGAATTCTTTGCATTGGATGCTGCTGCAGATGAAGCAGAGTGGCTTCGGGAGCTCATGTATGATCTTCCGGTGGTTGGGGCTCAGATACCGGCAATACCGATATACTGTGACAACCAGGCGGCAGCAGCAGTGGCATCAAATGAACTCTTCAACGGGAAGAAGAGGACTGTGCGGTTGAAGCACAGAGCAGTGAACGATCTCATCAAAAGGGGCGTCATTGCAGTGATTGATGTTCGGAGTCAGGAGAACCTGGCGGATCCGTTCACCAAGGACCTCAAGCGCCAGCTGGTCGATGACACAGCTTGTAAAATAGGCTTGAAGGCATTCTGATATTGTGTTATTACATTCCTACCATAAAGTTTTATGCTATTAGTTCAAAGAGAAATCTACTAGGCATCTAGCTTTTGGTTCAAGGGAGGACTATTAACCAGAAGAATATCAGGAACGGTAGGTACTTGTCCTATGTGACATGGAGAGGTTACGGACCTACAACCACTGTTGTCTACTATTGTTTTCTACGGAAAACGGATCCTGTGGGAAGGTTGGCTTAAACGTCTTAATGAGTTCTCAGGCAGAGTGAATGCCTGGTGTGCTTTACAGGAAGCACGGTAGACAGCACTACAAGGAGTGAAACTCCATGCTACAGTGGGGTGACTCCACCATGAGGTTCCCAGGTAGGGATAATGCCTCGGCTTTGCAAGCTAAGTCACAGCGGAGTAGCACCGCAAATAGGCAGGTAGCCTAATGCTGTATGATAATCGTAATAAAGAGAGGTAGACAGCACTACAAAGAGGACGATGTCCTCATGTTACAGTGGCATGACACCACGAAGAGGTACCAGGTAGGGTAAAGCCTCGGCTTCGCAAGCCATGTCATAGCGGCGTAACACCGTACGGAAGTGCAAGGCTTCATGCTGGGTAGTTTGGCACTACAAAGGGGCTTGTGACCTCATGCTACAGTAGTATGACACTACGATGAGGTACCCAGGTGGGGTAAAGCCTCGGCTTTAAGCCATGTCATAGCGGCGTAGCACCGCAAAGAAGCGCAATGCTTCATGCCATGACTCTTTATAAAGAACTCACCTATAGTGTATGGAAAGAGATATCAGGCCGTCTCTTGAGGGTAAGCTTGTAGACGCCCAAAATTATACACTGAAACCAGGCTGGCACAAGGCCTTCAATGTGCAGCCAGAAGCACAGTTGATGTCATTATGTGAGTAGGAAGAATTGCAGTTATGGTGCAGAATTCAAGGCTTAGTCCATTCTTGTATCATGCTGTTATTTAACCTATGCGGGAAGATTCAAGTCGTAGCGACATCTCTCCTAATGCATGATGGACAATCACTGTGGGGAACGCTCAACCCATATATTGAGATATGTGGGGGATTGTTGGTGTTTTTGCCTTTGGACTAGAAAAGATAGTCCCATATCGGCTACACCAAATGGTGAGTATCTCAATATAATGCATTGCTTGTGTTGAGGTGTGCACATGAGGTGTAGTGGGACACAAGCTTGTGCCATGTGGAAGTATTTTTCTAGAAGGAAAAAGGATTAAATCCAACAAGGATGAAAGTTAATTTTTATTGTGCGGACTCGGACTCGGACACGGACTCCAGGATGTCTCGTGCATGCACGGGAGTATTCGGGGGGTAGGCGTGGACTGGCACACTTCTATGCTGATTGTGGGATGATCTAAAATATCAAACTCTGTTTTTGAGTATTGGTATTTTAGTCCCACATCGGATAGGAGAAGAGGTGAAGTCTCAACTCCACTCTATAAATAGAGCCCCTTGGCCTCCTTTGAAAGATACACCAAGAAGAGAGTTGAGGGAGTCTGTTAAGTCCAGGAAGCCCGTTCAAGTCTCAAATATTGACTTACGAGCGTTCCAGAAGTTCTCCTGAACTTGCTGGTTCCTGGGAGCTTATCCGTACTGCGGGTATAGCTTTGAGCGCCGGTGTTCTACACCCCAGCGAGATCCGTTCTTCTTCTTCCTCCCTCTTTCTGTTGCCTTCGAGAATCTGAGACTCAACTGTTGTTGATCTTCTCTTGTTGCCTTCGAGAATACCGTCGCTTCTCTTTAGAAGTTACACGGTTCGATTGCCTTCGAGAATACCGTCGCTTCTCTTTAGAAGTTATACGGTTCTGTTGCCTTCTAGAAATATTACGAAATAATCTTTTTAGATTCTCGTAATACAACATCACCTTCTTTAGGGTGTTGTTGCCAGAAACATTGTCTTTACAATTGTTTCTGAATTCGTGTTTTTTCCATTGATTGTTCGTCAAGGTACTAACAGCCCCCTCGTGGAATATGATGTGGGGCCCTTGACACACTTGAAGGTGTCTTTTCTCCGGTCACCAGAGTTAAATTATATCTGGAATGAATAAAGGAGTGGACTAAATATTGCTCTCTCTCTCTCTCTCTCTCTCTCTCCCGAGTAGAGAGACAACAAAAGGAAAGGGGAAATATTATTGAGGGAGGAAGTGAAGGGGAGCTTACAAAGGGTTCTCTTCGAGCTCATCGAGGACACTCATGCTGGCGTGGCGCTGCGGCGCAACGACAAAAGGAGGCTCGGCTGGGGGCGTGGCTCCAGCGACGCCCGCCTGGCGGAGGCGATTCCCCGGGGAAGGAACTGGCCACGCTCGCTGGCAGCGGTGGTCTTTGTGAGGTGGCTCTGGCCAAGTGGCGATGTTTCGCCGGTGCGGCTAGAGGGGAAGGTGCGTATGGTGGCACCGACCGCTGTAGGAGGGCGACGACGGTCCGGACTCGATTGAGCGGGGAGTGGGCCAGCCTACGAACGCGGATTCATAGCGGGTGGGACTGCGTAGAGGAGAGGCGGCCTGCGGCAGACGGTGGAAACGTCGGCAGGCTTTCCACGGACAGTGCTCAGTTCAAAAGGGTGCGGAGACAAGTTGCCCGCGCTGTGGTTGAAATCGACCACCGGCAACACTCCAGGAGGTGGGGGCTCATAGGGAGGGCAAGGTTAGGGATTCGTATTATTTTGTTGTATAATTTGGTGGTGTCCAGATGTTGGACACGACATTTTTGTGTACTGAAAATGAATGGGATGGACGTGGTGGACACGGACAATACGGGGCCGGACACGATCATAAGTTTTGGGTGTTGGCTGTGTTGTGGTGGCGGTGATGTTGGCATTGGTTTGGGGATGGAGGGCGTGGTGTTGGTCAGGGCATGGTGGTGGCAAGGATGAAAAAAGCAACGGCCCGGATCATTGCCGATGGTTGGGGTGGTAGTAGAGGGATTGTGTGGATCGGCCACGGGTGTGCGGCGATGGCGGTGGTGGGATTGATTATGATGATGGTGTTGGTGAACGCCACGGTGGTCGGGAGTGTAGCGGGGCTCTTTGTCGGGGAGAAGCAAAGGGCGTCTATGGTTATTGCTGTTGTTTCTGGTTGTGATGGAGGGATGCGGGGTTGGGTGTTCGTTACAAGTTCATATGTAGCTATACATGGGAATGTTCGGATAAGGACGTAGATAAGGGTCTGATATATCTATATTTATGTGGATATAGCTATGAAAATATACATTATTTGGGAATAGTTATCATAAATTTAACTAGCTTTTGCTAGAACGACCACGTCGAGGTTTTGGTGAAAAGGGCAGGTCAGCTATAGGATAAGAAGATAGGATGTTGCGTAATAGATTCCTATTACGATTTGGAATAGGTTCAATATCCTCCAAATAGTTTGAAACATATTGTTATTAAATCAAATCTTAATCTCTTGATTTAAACTAAAAAATTTAAATACAACGTTAATCTAATCTTACTCCCAATTGATTACGCAAATAATTTAAACTTGATATTTAGCGTTACCAAAACTAATTTTAATTTGTACAATTTCAAATCTTAATAAATGTTTTACCAAATTCTATTTAAATCTATGTTTTGATATTATCAAATAAATTAAATTATATAAATTCAGTCCTAATCAAAATACGTTTAATATTACTTTTTTTTTCCTTCTAAAATAGTCGATGTCGTCCCAAAAACATTGTAACGTATAGTTCATAAACAAAAATTTATTTCAAAAAAATTAATGGATGAACCCCTTTTATTTATTATACGTATTTAAGACTTTTAAACTATGTTAGAAATCAACTTTGATAAAATTCAAAATAATATCAAATATCTTTCATAATTTCAATAATATAATTTAATAAAATACTTTTATTAAAACAAATTAGTACTTTGAATTTAAACTAGTTTTGATAACATAATCACCACAGAAAAATCTTTCACAAAAAATCTCTATGAAAGTTTTTCTTTAAACAAAATAAAACTAAAAAATAAAAATAAAAATAATAATAATAAAAATTGAAAATTTCGGAAAGAGCAGTTACAGAGTGACCTTAACATCTAAAGTCGGTTGGTAAGTCTTTGTCATGTAGAGTGATTCCAACTTCAGCCAGAGCTAGCGGCGGTGGTTTCATCCTTCACAGCGTACACGACATCCTTTTCGAAACACAGAAGAATAACGACATATGTTTCAAGATCCTTGTCGTCCCAATCATCATCGGTCATGTCAGCGAGCTTCCTGGACTATGTCTGTAAAGCCTTGTGATGCTTTTGAGATATGAGAACATCATTTCATCTGGCTTTTTCAAAAGCAAATATCATTTTACCATTTAACTTCTTGATTTCGTACTTTTCAACCTTGTTTGACGGAGCCATCTTAAGAATATACCCAGTTAATTTTCTCTGTTAACTTTGTTGTATACCTTACTAGAATCCCAAAGTTCTGATACCAAATTGTTAGGGAACAACGAAAATAAATTAAGAAATCAGAGAACACATTAGAGAAAATTTATAATCTCAAAGACAGAATTTATGTGGTTAGGCCAAGTTGCCTATGTCTATGGATGAAGGTATGATTTAGTTCCAGTATTAAGAAGACAATGAATTACAACAATTTTTATAACACTTTTCTTCTTAATCTCAAGAACTATCTACTACAAAAATAAAGAAAACATCTCTCTTTCTCTTAAACTCTTGTGTTGGACTTATTCAACATCTTTCATGGAGCACAAATTGATATATTATGGAAGGAACCTTCAACCTTAGGCCCCTTTATATAGCATGTCATGTGTCCAAATATGAAAATTCTTTCCTATGTAGAATTGACATACGTTCCATATTTATAATGCATTAACTAGGTAGGATTAGAACTTTGCTCTAATTCAATCATATTTGTAAACCATACAAGTAAAAAATGGTCATGGACCTGATTTTGTTTAACATTTTCTTTCATATACAATATGATTTTGATTTCATATTTTCGCATTTGCAGCTACTTTGTGACGTTTTCGGGCCCTTAGGCCATCTCCAATTGTGATTTCTAAAATTGAGTTTTCTATCCTATTTGTCATTGTATTTTAAGAAAAAAATTTTCCTAGTCGGTAGAGTTTCTATGTCGAAATTGTACACACAAAATAATCTCTAATGATTCTCTATTTATATCCTAAATTGCAACAAATAAAATGATCAATTTAATTAAATTTGGTCAAAATTAATTGGTATAATAAATGAAGACTTTGTAAGATAGAAACTCTTCACCCTAAGGCTTTGTTTGGTAGGAAGGATGGAAAAGTGGAAGTAAGAAAAAAGATAAGGATTCATTTTCCTTCCATTTGGAAAGGAAAGATCATTTCCTTCCTTTGTGTTTGGTAGCAAGGATGGAAAAGATAAGAGATACATTTTTCTTTGTTTGATATGAAAGAAAAAATGGAAGGAAAGAAAGTAAAAAATATAGGGTTTACCAATTCTACCCTCAACTAAAAACACTTATTTACCATTTGACTTCATAAATAATTTTTAAATAATACATTCATATAGGGGTATAATTGTTAATTAATACAAGCATCCACTTTTCCTTCCACTTTTGGGGGATTGAATTTCTTAATTTATAAGGGAAAAATAATCCCTTCACTTTTTCTTCCTTCCTATTTTTCTTCTATATCAAACAAAAGAAAATGAATCTTTTTTTTCACTTTTTTCTCCTATATTTTTTTTCCTCCCACTTTTCCCTCCTACCAAACACACCCTAATATACTCGCACGTATGGATAGAAATTGAGAGATAAATAAAGATTGTAAGAAGTTTTTTCCAAATGAATTTCTACTTTATAGTGGAGTTTCGAACAAGCAAACAACACTACTACTGACCTAACTCTTCCATGCTCTATCAAAAAGCAGACATGACCCACACAAAAATGAAACCACACTCGTGACTATAAACAGCAAGTAGACACGGCAAGTAGACACACATTAAAAGAAACGAACAAAATCTTACTCCCGTCACCTCTCTCTCTCTCTCTCTCTCTCCTTCAGAACAAACCACCACCACCACCACTCGTACCAGTCAGTCCTTTATGGCGGGCTGCACCGTCTCCTCCTCCTCCGACCTGACCCGGGCCTCCTGGTGCCGCAACGGCCCCGCAGCGACCCACCTGAAGCTGGTCTCGCTCGCCGTCATCTTCGTCACCAGCGCCGTCGGCATAACCCTCCCGGTTTTCCTCTCCCGCATGTTCCATGGCAAGAAGTCCTACGCGGACTCCCTCCACCTCATTAAGTGCTTCGCCGCTGGGGTCATCCTCTCCACCTCCCTCGTCCACGTCCTCCCCGACGCCTCCTCCGCCCTCTCCGACTGCCAGCTCTCCTCCCGCCACCCCTGGCGCGACTTCCCCTTCTCCGGCTTCGTTTCCCTCGTAGGCTCCCTCCTCTCCCTCCTCGTCGACGTAGTCGCTTCCGAACACTTATTAGCCACCGAAAACACTACTGCAACCAGTACTAGCAGCACCAAGCACAGTAGTAACAGCTACGAGAGGATTGGGAAGGTGGAGGAGGAGGTGGTTGTTGTGTCGGTGGGGTGCCATGGGAGCCAGAAGGCGTTGGAGTTGGAAGTGGAGGGAGGAGGGGGCGAGGAGGAAGAAAGGATGGTGAGGATGAAGCAGAGGATGGTCAGTCAAGTTCTTGAGATTGGGATTATTTTCCACTCGGTGATTATCGGGGTGACCATGGGAATGTCGCAGAACCGGTGCACGATTCGCCCGCTGGTCGCGGCGTTGGCATTTCATCAGATATTTGAGGGGATGGGGCTCGGCGGATGTATCGCGCAGGTATGCTTGTAGATGTTAATGGTTCAACTATTTGTTTAGTCTCCAGTCTGCCTATGTATTGATTGAAATCATTTGTGACTTGGGGAGTGTCCGGCACAAATTGCACACAACACAAACACTCCAAAATAAACTAGGATATGCCAAAATCAGTGTCTGTGTCCTTAGAACTCTGGATCTTTTTGGTACGTTTTCTTGACATTATATTCCACTTACAATCTAGTACTTAGCAGCTTGCGAAGATACATGGTAAGGCCCCATTTTGGTTGAAGTGCGAGAGGAGATGAGAAGTGATGATAGGATGGAGGAAGCTAATACTCAAAAAGTGCGTCGATATTGTAGAAATATTTTTAGACCAAATTGGTTTTAACCCGATTATTATTACTTATCATAATTCTGGTCTATTATGGCATGAATTTATGGTAACCTACTTACCATATTCTTATACAAATGTGTTTGCACTTGTTCCTTCTACTTCCTCCACTAATGGACGGATCTCGATTTGACATATTTGTCTAATGTGGTACTTCAAATCATAGGAGAATCGAGATGGAATGCCGTTATCTAGACCTGTTCCCTGGTTTCTTTAACCAAACATTAGAAGTGGCCAGAAGAAGCAACGGAGTCCACTAGTTCTTAATTCTTCCACCGAGCTTCCTTTAACCAAGCAGACCCTGAGTGAGGAACGACTCAATAAGAGCTAGGAAATGTAGGTATTGTGGAAATATTTGTCATAGATTAAGCCAACTGGACCTACACGAACAAATATAAATCTGGCACTAAAGAAATACTTTCATACTGTAATCTAAAATAAAAAATAAAAAGCAAGAAAACGAAAAAAAAAAGAAAGAACGAACGAAAGAAAGAAAAGCTTTCATACTCTTGTACCCCCTAGCGATTCCATGCGCTTTCACCGACCTATCCCACATGTGAGTGAGGACCCAAGGAAAGGGTTAGGTTGGGTTTGGGATTGGTTAGGCCATCTCCAACCACACCCCTCAAAAATCTAATTGAGATTTTTTTTTTCAAAATTCATCTTCAACCAAGCTTCAAACTGAGGAGATTTCTTCAAATTTTTTTAGGGAAGGATGGTTGGATCCAATGAAAATTATCAAATTTTAGGATCTAACATGATTATTTTACCTCCAAGTTGTAACTAAGTACTAATATATCATACATATGTTAAACACTAAACTTAATTAACTTACAATATTCTAATTTATAATTATATATAATATAGTAATTGTACCACTAAAATGTTTTGTTGAGATCTTGCAATAGAATCTAATATTGAATATATTTCTTATTAGTATTTTTTTTGTTTATTAGATTTATTTGATTAATAAAATAATATTTAAATAATTTGACAAATATAAAATATTATAAAATAATATTAATAATATAACATTAATAATATTAACTAATATAAACAATATAAAATAATATTAATAATACTAAATAATATAAACAATACAAAATAATATAATATTATAAAATAATATTAATAATATGAAATAATATAATATAAAATAATATAATATTATTTCGGTAAATAATATTAATAATATAACATTAATGTATATGATTATATTAAATAATTGTAAAGAAATGAATTTATGTAGAAATAAATAATGATTGTTTATTATTTGAGGATTGATGGGTTGGAGATATAAAATTTTGAGGATAGCATAATATATGATTATTCCTTTTTGAGTCCTCAATTTGAGAGAATTTTTTAGGATGGGTTGGAGATGGCCTTGTAGGAGGCTGGTTCTAGTTTTTTTAGAAAGTGGTCCAAGGTTGTTAGGTGTAACAACAACTAAAGAAATTTTTTCAGAAAGTTAGTCCAATTTTTGGACAGCTTTTTACAACAGCCTCCTACCTACTCTCAAAATCAGCATCTACTATGGACTTTTGTAAAGCAGCAACAATCCCACAAGCTTTAGGGGACTGGGAACTTACATAAAGTATTTCCCATGCATTAATGGATGGATAGAGGTGCAGATTTTTGACTACTTATATAAGGAATTTGTTACCCGGGGCTTGACCAAAGATGGAAAACTGATGCAATCGAGATCTGAGATGTCACACAAAAAACTTTGCAGTGATCAAACTCAAGATCTACGATGATGCAAAAAACCAAATAGCCAGATTACAATATGAAGGAGGAAAATAGAGAAGAGAAGATCTTTCATTCTTCCTTGCAAACGTGTTGCAATTGGGACAGAACGAGTTACAATAATGTAGAAAAAGATGAGATGAAGAAAAGTTGCTGGGGTGTCAAAACACCGTTGCTCAAAGCAAGATTCGCCCCACACGAATTGCTTCCAGGAACCAGCAAGTTGAAGAACTTGTGGAACGCTCGAAGTCACCTCTGTTCTGACTCCTCGGATGGACTTGCAATAGCGGCAGCAACTCCCTCTCTTTCTCTCTCTTTCCTGACTTATAAAATTCGTAGTTCTTCACAAAGGAGGCCAGAAGAGAGTATATATAGAGAGAGGGTGGAAACCCTAACCGCCTTTTCAGTTATGGAAAGATTGAATTAAATCCCACAAAGATAGCAATGAAATTAATTCAAATCTTATGGAAAGATTGAATTAAGTTCCACAAAGATGGCAACGAAATTAATTCAAATCTTATGGAAAGATTGAATCAAATCCCACAAAGATGACAACGAAATTAATTCAAATCCCACAAAGATATCAACGAAATTAATTCAAATCTTATGGAAAGATTGAATTAAATCCCACAAAGATGGCAACGAAATTAATTCAAATCTTATGGAAAGATTGAATTAAATCCCACAAAAAGTGGATCTGAATTAATCGCATTGAATCAGTCTTTTCATAACTGACTTGTAGTCTGCACAGTCAGCCTGGTGCGAGTCCATGAGCCCATGAGCCCGAGTCCGAGCCCGAGCCCGAGCCCGAGTCCGAGTCCGAGTCGCTAAGTCCCTTTGGGGCTTAGCTCCAAATGGAATTAATCCAAAAGAATGACAAAAGCATTATTGCTTAATCCTTGGAGCCTTATTCTTACCTCCTAGTAAAATCACCCATATGGTTCCCTCCTTAGGGTCACCACCCCATGTGCATCTCTCAACAATACAACCAAGTATATATGTTAAGATAACTCATGGTGCATTTCCGATGTGGGACTAAACTTTTACAAGGCATGTTGAGAGCAAGCTCTCTCCATGTAAAAAAAGCACCAACAATCCTCCACATATCACAACATATATATGTGTCCAGGGTTGAGCGTTCTCCATAGTAACTGTCCATTTTGCATTAGGATAGATGTCGCTGACGACTTGAATCTTCCCGCATGGGTTAAATAACAATGTGATACAAGAATTGACTACGCCTTGAATTCTGCACCACAATTGTAATTCTTCCCACTCACAAAGTGTAATTACGTGTGCTTCTGGCTGCACATTAAAGGCCCTGTGCCAGCCTGGTTTCAGTGTATAATTTTGGTCGTCTACAAGTTTACCCTCAAGAGACGGCCTGATATCTCTTTCCATACACTATAGGTGAGTTCTTTATTAAAGAGACATGGCATGAAGCCTTGCGCTTCCTTGCGGTGCTACGCCGCTATGACATGGCCTGAAGCCGAGGCATTACCCCTATCTTGGAACCTCATCGTAGTGTCATACTACTGTAGCATGAGGTCTCAGCCTCTTTGTAGTGCCAATCTACTCAGCATGAAGCCTAAGGCTTCCTTGCGGTGTTACGCCGCAACGACATGGCTTGCAAGGCCGAGACTTTATCCCTACCTGGGTACCTCATCGTGGTGTCGTGCCACTGTAACATGGGGCTATCCTCCCCTTTGTAGTGCTGTCTACAACTCTTTAATTACGTCATACAGCATTAGGCTACCTGCCTATTTGCGGTGCTACGCCGCTATGACTTGGCTTGCAAAGCCGAGGCATTACCCCAGACCTCGGAACCTCATGGTGGAGTCACCCCACTGTAGCATGGAGTTTCACTCCTTGTAGTGCTGCTCTACCGTGCTTCCTGCAAAGCACACCAGGAATTCACTCTGCCTGAGAACTCATTAAGGTGTTTAAGCCAACCTTCCACAGAATCTGTTTTTTTCCGCAGAAAATACATAGTAGACAACAGTGGTTATGGGTCCGTATCCCTTCCATGTTCCAGAGAACAAGTACCCACTGTTACCTGATAGTTTTCCAGCCAGTGAACTTCCTTTGAACCAAAAGTTAGATGCCTAGTAGATTTCTCTTTGAACTAATAGCATAAAACTTTATGGTAGGATTACAAAGACACACTATCAGAATGCCTTCAAGCCCATTTTACAAGCTGTGTCATCGACCAACTGGCGCTTGAGGCCCTTTGTGAACGGATCTGCCAGGTTCTCCTGACTCCGAACATCAATCACTGCAATTACACCTCTTTTGATAAGATCGTGTACTGTCCTGTGCTTCAACCGCACAGTCCTCTTCTTTCCGTTGAATAGGTCATTTGATGCCACCGCCGCAGTCGCCTGGTTGTCACAATATATCGGTATCGCCGGTATCTGAGCCCCAACCACTGGAAGATCATACATGAGCTCCCGAAGCCATTCTGCTTCATCTGTTGCAGTTTCAAGTACATAGAATTCAGATTCCATGGAGGAACGAGAGAGTATAGTCTGCTTCGACTTCCACGATATAGCAGCTCCACCCAAGGAAAAGACATATCCACCTGTGGATCTCTCGCTTTCCACCTCTGAACACCAGCTAGCATCACTGAAGCCTTCCACTACTGTCGGATACCCGTTGTAGTGCAGTGCATATGTCTGAGTCTTCTTGAGATATCTCATCACCCGCTTCACAGCTTTCCAGTGCTCAACCCCTGGGTTGCTTGTGAACCGACTCAGCATTCCCACGGCGAAAGCTATGTCAGGCCTTGTGGCAGTGTTTGCGTACATTAAACTTTCGATAATGCTAGAATACTCCAGCTGCCTGACGCTTTCCCTCGAGTTTGGCTTCAGCTTCTGATCACACCTGTATGGCGTATCGATCCCTGGAAGATCCTTATACCCATAGCGTGTGAGCATCTTCTCAATGTAGTGAGATTGTGACAGCGCTACTCCAGTGTCTGTCCGGATGATCTTTATGCCCAAGATGACATCTGCATCCCCCAAGTCCTTCATACTGAACTTGGTTGAGAGGAACTTCTTTGTCTCCGTGACACAGCCTATATCCGTTCCTAGGATTAGCATGTCGTCCACGTACAGACAAACGATGACTCCTCTTCCATCAGCGAACTTTGTGTAAACACATTTGTCCGTCTCGCTGACTCTGTAGCCGTTTGACCTAATAACTTTGTCAAACTTCTCATGCCACATCTTGGGAGCTTGTTTCAAACCATACAATGATTTCACCAACTTGCAGACTGTCTTCAAGACCTTTGATGACAAATCCATCTGGCTGTTGCATATAAATCTCTTCGGTCAGCTCCCCATTCAGGAATGCTGTCTTTACATCCATCTGATGTATCACCAACTTGTGTATGGCTGCTAGAGCGATTAACATCCTGATGGTGGTCATCCGAGCTACTGGAGCGTACGTGTCAAAGTAGTCTATCCATGTTTCTGAGAAAATTCCTTGGCTACCAGCCTGGCCTTGAACTTGTCAATAGTTCCATCTGCCTTCATCTTCTTCTTGAAGATCCATTTACATCCGATGGGCTTTTCTCCTTCAGGTAGATCTACCAACACCCATGTGTTATTGGAGGTGATAGAGTCAAACTCGTCATTCACTGTCTCCTTCCAGAAGATAGCATCTCTGGTCTTCATCGCCTCATCATAGGTAAGCGGATCTGCTTCCACATGATAGGTGACAAAGTCATCTCCGAAGTCTTTTGGTCTCCTCGCTCGCTTTGCTGACGGCTCTGCGAGTTCTGGTACAAGAGTTGTTTCATCAACAACTTCTTCTTGGACTACTGGCCCATATGAGATTTCAGTCTCATTTGCACCTACATCATTTTCCGGAATGTCCGAAAGAACAATGTTTTTGTCTTTTGCAAACTTGTCTTCAAAGTATTCAGCATCGCGAGATTCAATGATATGATTTGACTCAATATCAAGAAATCTCCGAGCATCACTCTTCTCGGCATACCCCAAGAAGATCGCCTTCGTAGTCCTTGTCCCCAGCTTCTGAATCTTCAGATCTGGAGGCTTCACATACGACAGACACCCCCACACTCGAATGACATTCAAGTTTGGTCTGACTTTGAACCAGAGTTCATGAGGAGTTACGTCCGAAGTTGCATATGGCACTCTATTCAGAATGAAAGTGGCCGTTAATGTAGCTTCTCCCCAGTAGCATTTTGGAAGACCTGCAGTAAGCAGCATTGAATTCATCATTTCTGTTAATGTTCGGTTCTTCCTCTCTGCTACTCCGTTAGATTGAGGAGAATATGGAGCAGTAGTCTCGCATATGATTCCATGTTCTTTGCAGAACGATGCGAAGTCATGAGACCTGTACTCCCCACCTCGATCACTTCTCAACCTCTTGAGTTGTTGTCCAGTCTGCCGTTCAGCTTCGGCCCTGAACTCTCTGAACTTCTCGAAAGCTTCGTCTTTAGTCTTGAGCAAGTAGACGAACGCGTATTTTGAGAAGTCGTCGATGAAGGTTATGAAATACTTCATCCCGGCCTTCGTGGAGAAATGTTTGAAGTCACAGATATCGGAGTGTACTAACTCCAGAAGATCTGTGCTTCGATTGACCCGATGAAAGGGTTTCCTTGTGATCTTCGTCTGAGCACATACTTCACACTTCTCTACCTTACCCCCACATTTGGAGATAAGTCCTAGACTAGACATTTTGTTAATTCTTTTATAATGAACATGTCCTAGTCTATTATGCCACAACTCAAGAGAATAATCAGAAAATGCAACTGCATTAATGTCATCAAACTGGTTGACAAGCTGAATTTTAAACATTCCTTCGGTTTGATAAGCCTTTCCGAAGTATGTTCCCTTCTTGGACATCACCATCTGACCAGCATTGATGTACATCCTTAAGCCTGCGTTGCAGAGCAGGCTCCCAGAGATCAGGTTCTTGGCAATCACCGGAACATGCTTCACACCTTGAAGCGTCAGAGTGTTCCCAAAAGTGAGTTTCAGCTCCACAGTCCCGATCCCCAGAACTTCAGCTTGGGCCTGGTTCGCCATGACAACCTTCTCAGATATCGGCTGGTACGTGACGAACCATTCCTTGCCAGAACAGACATGGCAAGTCGCACCAGTGTCTATCCACCAGTCAGAGTCAACCCCCACAGTTGTGACCTGTGCGATCATAGCAACAATGTTAGACACCAATGAAACCTTACTAGGCTCACCTTTCTCTGATTGTTTAGGCTTGGATCTGTATTCACGCTTGTAGTGGCCTTTCTTGCCACAATTGAAACAAGTCACTTGGGACTTGGACTTCTGTTGCTTGAATGAAGGACCCTTCACTTTTAGATTGGTGAAGTCCTTCTTCTTGTGAGAAGCTGCCTACTTCCCCTTGGGATCTCTCGTCTGCACTAGATTGGCCTTAGCCAACTGTTTGGACAGAGTGTCCATCTTCTGTTGGGAACGCATCTCGTCCTCAACATGGATCTCTTGAAGTAGATCTCCCAAGCTAATGTCTAGCTTCTTTCTGAGCATCCTTGCATAGAAGGTACTCCATCCAGCAGGAAGTTTTGAGACGATCCCTCCAACGACAAACTTGTCGGGAAGGGGCATCTCTTCGTCTTCCAGTTTCTGACGCAGCTTCAGAAATTCCTTCACCTGTGGCAACATGGACTTCTCGTCCTCAAAGAGCAATTTGTGATATTTTTCAACCACAAACATCTTGCTCCTGTTCCTGTCTTCTTCATACAGTTTTTCCACAGACTCCCATATGTCTCTGGCAAATTCCTTCTTCGAGTAGGATTCTGCCAGAAAATCCTCCATAGCATTCAGGATGAGAAGCCTGCAGATGCTATTTTCCCTTCTCTATTTGGCCTGGAGTTTGGTAGCCGCATTGATTGCGGCAGTAGACCCAGTGTCTGGAACAGAAGGTTCTTCCTCCAACAGTACATGATCAACGTCTTTGAGTTGAAGAGTTAGATAAACCTTCCTCTTCCAGACTTGAGAATGCTCTCCATCGAACTTTTCCAACTTGCAGTAGTCCGATTGGACGAGCGAAGCATTAATGTTTTCCATCTACAAGGATCTTGCTTTGAGATTGTTAGTCCCGGGACTTGACCAAAGATGGAAAACTGATGCAATCGAGATCTGAGATGTCACACAAAAAACTTTGCAGTGATCAAACTCAAGATCTACGATGATGCAAAAACCAAATAGCCAGATTACAATATGAAGGAGGAAAATAGAGAAGAGAAGATCTCTCGTTCTTCCTTGCAAACGTGTTGCAATTGGGACAGAACGAGTTACAATAATGTAGAAAAAGATGAGATGAAGAAAAGTTGCTGGTGTATCAAAACACCGTTGCTCAAAGCAAGATTCGCCCCACACGAATTGCTTCCAGGAACCAGCAAGTTGAAGAATTTGTGGAACGCTCGAAGTCACCTCTGTTCTGACTCCTCGGATGGACTTGCAATGGCGGCAGCAACTCCCTCTCTTTTTCTCTCTTTTCTGACTTATAAAATTCGTAGTTCTTCACAAAGGAGGCCAGAAGAGAGTATATATAGAGAGGGTGGAAACTCTAACCGCCTTTTCAGTTATGGAAAGATTGAATTAAATTCCACAAAGATAGCAATGAAATTAATTCAAATCTTATGGAAAGATTGAATTAAGTCCCCCAAAGATGGCAACGAAATTAATTCAAATCTTATGGAAAGATTGAATCAAATCCCACAAAGATGACAACGAAATTAATTCAAATCCCACAAAGATAGCAACAAAATTAATTCAAATCCCACAAAGATAGCAACGAAATTAATTCAAATCTTATGGAAAGATTGAATTAAATCCCACAAAGATGGCAACGAAATTAATTCAAATCTTATGGAAAGATTGAATTAAATCCCACAAAAAGTGGATCTGAATTAATCGCACAGTCAGCCTGGTGCGAGTCCATGAGCCCATGAGCCCGAGTCCGAGCCCGAGCCCGAGTCCGAGCCCGAGCCCGAGTCCGAGTCCGAGTCGCTAAGCCCCTTTGGGGCTTAGCTCCAAATGGAATTAATCCAAGAGAATGACAAAAGCATTAATGCTTAATCCTTGGAGCCTTATTCTTACCTCCTAGTAAAATCACCCACATGGTTCCCTCCTTCGGGTCACCACCCCATGTGCATATCTCAACAACACAACCAAGTATATATGTTGAGATAACTCATGGTGCATTTCCGATGTGGGACTAAACTTTTACAAGGCATGTTGAGAGCAACCTCTCTCCATGTAAAGAAAGCACCAACAGAATTTAGGCCAACATGTTCTATTCTTTCATTTAGGATTGTTCGGTTGGTTGTAATTGGAATTCCTATGCAACATTTGCTGCTGTAATTGGAGTTATAACCAAAATGGATGCAACAAATGTTGAGGATTTGGTGTGTATATTGCAACCTTTTTTTTTGCAAAAAAATAGCACTATTTACAGCCAACAAAACATCAAAATTAGTGTAAATGCTGCAACAAATGTTGATGTATGTATAAATGATGCAAAGTGCAAAAAAAACCCTCCTAGATTTGCGTTTTTGCATTTAAAGATCCCTTGTTTTAAAAAATCCTCATTTTTTTTTAATTTTTTTTTAGTTTGCACCCATGCCGTTAACAACCGTTAAAATACGTCTAAAAAGACGATTTTATCCCTCCCCTCACTCCCCCCCCCTCTCCGGTGGCGGGGGCGGGTCGAGCGGGGCCGGCCAGAGGAGGGGGGAGGGGGTCGAGGGGGGCCAACCAGCGGAGCGAGGAGGGGGCGGGTCGAGGGGGCGGCCGGAGGAGGGAGGTGGGGGGGTCGAGGGGGGCCGGCCAATAGAGGGAGGGGGGGTCGAAGGGGGTCGGCCAATGGAGGAGGACGGGGCGGGTCGAGGGGGCCGGCCAACGGAGGGAGGAGGGGGGCGGGTCGAGGGGGGCCGACCACCGCCGGTGGAGTAGGGGACGGCATTTTGGGTATTTTTTTTACTTTATATTTTTCTAAAAAGTCATTACCAGTCATTTCTAACGGCTAATAGACGGCATGGACTTTTTTGCTGATACGGCAAATCTAAGGAGGGGGTAATTGCTTTAGTTTTCTAACGAGTCTTATTTTGCTAACGAGACAAATCTAAGGAGGGTTCGTTTGCACTTTACCCGTAAATATAAATACAACTACTTTTGTTGCAGCATTTATACTAACTCTGATATTTTGTAGGCTGTAAATAAAGCCATTTTTGTAACAAACGTTGTTGTATTACCAGAAGCATATCTTGTAATTACAAAAGTTCAATTTAAATACTTGTTTTGCCAGATATAATATTATGGTCATGATCTGTTTCAAAATTGGTGAAAGGTGTTTTAGAAGAGCAATCTATAAAGCTAAAGTTAAAGTGTCAAAAGTTACAACTAACTTACCAGCCCGTTAATTCTCTTTCTAGTCCTCTTAATTATCCATGCTTGGAAATCACATGACATTTGGTAGATTGAGATTTAATGAATAATAAGTCACCCTTCTTGTTATTGGTCCCCATCACAAGATAAACATAGACAACTAAAGAATCCCTATTTCTTCTTCCAGTTTGTTTGTGTTCTCTTTGATGCTGAACTTGTCAGTTACATGTATGAAATTTTCCAACTTGGAATTTTCTCGGTTTACTGCTTATTTATCATTATTAATAATTGATTCATGTGGTCCACATGATCAAAAATTGTCTATGGTCCTACTATGCTCACCTAGCCTCCATTATTACAATGAATTGACAGAAGTGCTAATTATTCACTCTTGAGATCTAGTTTCCATACTGACTTTGTAAGTGTTATTTTAAGTCAAAGTTTCTGAGATACTACACCTACGTATAAGTTTTAGTATGAACTGGTACCACAGACACTAGAAAATCCAGATAAGGTACTGATGGTCTTTTTCCTATTGGAAATTGTATATAGAATGCATTTCTTGATGGGGATGTGAGAAAGGGACAAGGAAAGACTTTTCAGTCCAACATCTCTTGGGCTTATTGGTTATTTATATTTTCAGTAATACTGGGAAGAGTCATTGCTTAGTCCACTTGGTGCCGATACCATTTAGCCCGACTTCATAACAAAATTTAGCATTTTAGTTAACCTGCAATATAATTTTTAGCTAGTTCAGAAAAAGACAAAACCATTGGCTCCATTTGCAAGCCAGACTTTTATCTCCTGTTTGGTTACACCACTAGCACATTCTTCCCCTTATTCTACTCTGCACTATATATAATTTAACCTTACATATCAGGCTCTGGTCCATTATTTAGCACTGAAACAGGCAGCAAAGTGTAGAAGTAGACATATTGAAGTTGTTTTCAGTTTAGTTCTTTTATCTATATAACTTTCACTGTCACTCCCAAAAGAGTTTGTGAGCTGAATCAGAAAGTTGCATGTTAGTGATAATCACTAAAAAGATGTAGCTCTTGAGAAATAATTCAAAAATCCTAGACGAACTCATGAGTTCCTAATTTTTAAACTCGGTCATGAAGAACCATTGGATTACGTGCATCTCATCCCTTGATTTTTTTTTTCAAGGGCTAAAGTGAAATATAAGTATACTTTCAATGTTAGTGAAATCCACATGTTACATCCATATTGCAAGCTCTTATTTTGAGTTCTAATATGAGTTTCTCGAAATAATTAACCTCAACATCTCTCTGAAGTCATTAGTGCAACTTTAAGCTGTAGAAGTGGGTATCTATGTGTACGCCACACAAGTTAAAGTTGCTCAACGTGCTTATTATGTATCTTGTTCATCTGTATGTTACACCTTTTAGAGTCTCCATTGCATTTATGTTCTTAGTGTTCGTCTGTATATGCACAGCCTTTTAAGGTCATTTGTTCATAAAAAAGGTGAGATAATAATTAATAAAGGTTTGAATTAATTTGTTCTTTTCAAGGCTGGTTTTGGAATGAAAACAGTAGGCTACATGTGCTTAATGTTCTCTGCGACTACACCTTTGGGGATACTGATGGGAATGATGATCTTCTATATGACTGGCTACAGTGACAGCAGCCCTAATGCCCTCATATTTGAAGGGCTATTGGGCTCTCTTTCTTCAGGAATCCTAGTGTACATGGCGCTTGTGGATCTTATAGCCGTAGACTTCTTCCACAATAAAGCAATGGCTTCAAATCCTCGATTGAAGAAGATTTCCTATGTTGTTTTGGTACTTGGATCAGCTTCAATGTCAGTACTCGCTCTTTGGGCTTAAGTTTTATATGTAATTTCACCATCTTTGTACAACACCGGTTCCTAATTCTTCATATATACATGGTCTAATTTTTGAAATTTTGAGGATGGCCACTTGTATCACATTTGTTGCTCGAGTAAGAATAGGGAGTCGAAGTTTGTCACTAACGTATGTCATTGGTCAGAAGCTTCTCATGCACTTATCATTGTTCGTTGTTGCCGTAGGTTTGAGAGGTTTTTATTGGAAATATTTACAAATGAGTCGATCTCAAAGTTGGTGTTTGTACAGAAAGAATGCATTGACTGAAGTTGACCGTAGCTAGGGAATGTGGTTAGGTCTAGTTGAAATATTTTAAAAATAAGTTAATGAAGTAGATCATGTCTCCCATCTTATAACTAGAATTAATAACAAAACTGAGATCCAAAGCCTTCCTGCTTTGGTACCTCTTTCTTAGGTGGACATCATACATATTTTTTTTTGTATATAAATGTATATATAATCACTGTAATTGTGCTGCGTATTTGACTTGTTCAACTCATTTAAGAGCTTCTATTTTCTTCAATTGTACAATTTATTGATTGAGAAGTTTCCTGGTCTCTGGATCAATAGGTTGTGTTCAATGAATCACGAATATATATATATATATATATATATATATATATATATATATATATATATATATATATAAAAGATGGGAGAAAAGTGCTCTGCTAGGGTTTCGACCTTGGAGGTGATCGCTCCTCCTCCTCGCCCCCCGGATCCCTACGGGGTGAAGGGGAAGCGACAGGTCGACCGTCCCAAGAAGCCCACCCCCCCGGGTGGGGGTGGATCGGCCGGTGGGACCCCCCCGGGCGGGGGGGGGGTCGGCGGCCGGGCTGGACAGGACTCCCCCAGGCGCGGGGGGGGGGGGGGGGGGGGGGTCGGTGGCGACCAGGACGTGGACCTCCCCAGGCGGGGGAGGGGCGGGCGTGACCGGCGGCGGGACCCCCCCAGGCGGGGGGGGGGGTCGACGGCGGCAGGAGGCGGGACCCCCCAGGCGGGGGGGGGGGGGGTCGGTGGCGGGAAGCGGTGGGACCCCCCCGGGCGGGGGGGGGGGGGCGGGGGGCGGCCGACGGCGATTTCGACTCCGGCAGGATATTCGAGTTTTGTTCTGGATCCGGATCTGGATCTGGATCTGGATCTGGGAACGGGTCTGGAACGGGTGGTGAGGGGTGGACTACGGTGACCAGGCGGCGTCAACCAGGGAGAAGACTACTGACATCTCAATCGGCGGGTCGGGTGGCTCCAGGGAGGGCAGGGAACAAGATTGGGAGTGGTCATGGGGATCCCCGACGACTAGGGGGAGGCCCGAGGAGTAGTGGAACGGCCTGGAGACCGAAGGCGTCGGCGGCGGAGAAAGGGAAAGGAGTGGCTGGAGGAGGTAGTGGCCAACAGGGGAGTCCTACAACGGAGCCTCCCAGGGTCGTGCCGCAACAACCACGATCATGGAAGGAGGTGTGCATGCCGACGGCGGCGAAATCTGCGTCATCTATGGAGTATGTGGCTCCTAAGAAGGTGGGGGGAGGTTTTCGGGCTGTCTTCCCTGCAGAGGAGATAGCGGAGGTGACGGAGTTTTGGCAGAATACCCTGGTGATGTATGTGCTTGGTAGCAAGCCCTTCTATGGGCAAATCAGAGGATATGCGGAGAGGGTTTGGCGGCCTAAAGGAAGCATGGAGATCTTCTCCAGGGAGAATGGTTTCTACTTTGTTAAATTTGGGCTGGCGGAGGATGTTATCCGGATTACTCAGGGCGGACCATGGTCTTTTGATGGGAGGCTGATCATCTTGAAGGAATGGACCCCGGACCTGCGATGTGAGAAGGAGGTTCTGAATGCGATCCCTGTATGGATTCGGTTCCCCGAATTCCCAGTGAAATACTGGAGTGTTCCGCTTCTCATGAGGCTGGCCAGTTTGGTTGGGAGGCCGATCAAGGCGGACGATGCTACCACCTACCGCACGAGATTGATGTATGCCAGGATATTTGTGGAGATTACGGCTGGGTCGGAGCTTCCGAGCCTACTGGAGTATGAGGGAGCATCAGGGGAGGTGCTGACACAGGTGGTGGAGTATGACTGGGTGCCCCCAATGTGTTCCTCATGTGAGTGTTTTGGCCATGTAGATAGTGCGTGCACGCAGAGGAGACGGAGATCGGACTCGGTAGTCAGGCCGGCGGCGACTGCACAGGGGCCAGTCCCTGGAGCTGATGCTGGAGGTGGGGCTACAGTTAGTCAGGAGGAGGACACTATGATGGATGTGGCAGGTGACCCAGTGACCGATGATCCACAGCGGGTGGCGAGTATGACGGGTGCCGTGGTCCCATTCCAACCACAGAGGAGGGTGTTGACCAGATCCATGGGATTACTTGGTAGCAGCCAGGGGGAGGGCGGGGCTACCCCGGTGGTGGAGCAGGTGTATAGTAGGAAGCGGCATGCGCCGGCCTTGCGTGACGATGTCCTTCAGCAGGAGGGCCTGGACCATGACACTTGTGCCAACCCAACTTGGGATCTGACGCTATCCAGGATACAGGTCCATCTTGCTCCTCCCACTGGGGGAGGGACGGGTCTGGAGGTTGGAGCTGAGGCTCGGGTTGCAGGGATAGAAGAGGATATTGATCTTATGGACAGGGCACTTCCCTCGGGTGCCTGTTCTGATGGTGTTCAGGGGGACCCCACATTAGTTAATTAATGTCGGTCCTCGCCTGGAACATCAGAGGGGGGTGTTCTATTGGGCGCTGGAGGGAGATCAGTGGTGTTTTGAGAAGAGAGAAGTGTGATATTGCTATTCTGCTTGAAACTAAGATTCGGAAGGAAGCAGTGCTTGATCGGCGGAATACGGGGGCTTGGGCTCATATTCATAACCTGGACATCTGCGACATGGCGAGGATCTGGGTTAGATGGAGTAGAGATAGCTGGGAAGGGGACCTGGTTCTGAAGACTCAGCAGATCATTGGTATTCTTCTGGTGAACAATGGTGGCTTTAGATTCCTCCTGGGTGCAGTGTATGGGCATAACGACAGGAAGCGTCGTGAGTCCCTCTGGGAGGACATTGCTCGGCTTAGCCAGATAGCGGATTCCCAACACCTTCCATTGCTTATTATAGGGGATTTCAATGCCTTGCTATATCGGCATGAAAAGGTTGGGGGACGTCCAGTCCAGGACTCGATTCTCTATGACTTTCAGAGGTGTCTTCTCATCTCGGGGCTGAGGGGGCTGGAACGAGCAGGGCACATTTGGACCTGGCACAACAAGGCGTCCAAGGGCAGGGTTGCTTGTCAGTTGGATAGAGCCTTGGGGAATAGCGAATGGTTTCGGTATTACCCTAATGCTGTGGCGGAGGGACTGGCGGCTGAGACGAGTGATCACTCTCCAATTCGGGTGGGTTTATTGGAGAGAGCCACCTGGAAAGCTAGACCGTTCAGATATAACAATAGTTGGTACCTCTCGGCTGATTATGAGGAGGTGGTTGCGAGAGGTCTGCTGGACTCCCGGGAGGGCACTGCTCAGTTTCGCATGGTCCACAAACTCAAGCAGGTGAAGAAGGGTATTCGGGACTGGGTGAAGAGGAGGCCGCGTTCCTCCCTGGTAGACAAGGAGGCTGAGCTTCGGGAGGTTCAGGAGGCCCTACAGGCTGACATCTTGTGTGGGGAGCTGGCGGCCAGAGAGAAGAATCTTAGTGCAGAAGTCAATTCCTTGAGACTCCAGGAGGAGATTAGTGCGGCTCAGAGGGCGAAATGCTCATGGCTCAAGGATGGGGACAGATGTACTAAGTTCTTCTATGATGTTATTCGGACTCGGCAGCACCGGAATAGTATCCCCAGACTTCTGGATGGCGAGGGCAAGTTGGTAGGGGACCCGGTGGAGATCCAGAGAGAAGCAGTCAGGTTCTATCGGGACTTATATCATCAGGAGGACTATCCCACTACGTTCCCACCTCTGATTCCTAAGAGGTTGGTGACGCAGCATGGGAATAGGCGACTTCTGGCCCCGATTCGGATGGAGGAGATCGAGGACATTGTGATGAAGGCTGATCCCAATAGAGCTCCAGGGCCAGATGGCTTCTCCAGTGGGTTCTTTCGGAGGCATTGGGGAGCTTTGAAGCTCCCAGTTCTCGAGGCGGTACAGGAATTCTTTGTATCAGGAAAGCTTCTGAAGGAGCTTAATCATACTTTCCTGACCCTGGTCCCAAAGAAGGAGGGTGCGACATCTCTGGCAGATTTCAGACCGATTGCATGTTGTAATTATCTTTATAAGATAATTACTCATCTTATGTGTCGGAGGATGGAGGGGATTATGCAGGGATTGGTGTCTCGGAATCAGGCGGCCTTCATTAAGGGTCGTTCGATTGCTGAGCACAGCCTTCTTGCTCATGAGATGGTGCGTGAGTTCAACAAGCCGGGGGGGATGAAGGCCTGTGTGAAGTTGGATCTGAGAAAGGCATATGATACAGTTAACAGGGACTTTCTCTGCCAGCTTATGCTAGCCATGGGATTCGATGAGAGGTGGGTTGCGAGGGTGAGGGAGTGCATCTGCTCCCCCACTTTCTCGGTTCTTATACAGGGCACTCCGTATGGATTCTTTAGCAGCTCCAGGGGCTTACGGCAGGGCGACCCTTTGTCCCCCTACTTGTTTACGCTGGTGATGGAGTATTTTACGTGCTTGATGGACCTGGCAGTGCACAGCAGGCGGATGGTCCCTCTTTTTAGACTTGTTCATCCGGTGGTTTCACACTTGATCTATGCAGATGATCTTCTGGTGCTTCTCAGACCGTCCATGGGAGGGATGAGGGCTCTTTCTGACATTATGGAGGAGTTCGGGAGGTTCTCGGGATTGAAGCTTAACAGAGAGAAAAGTAGAGTTTATTTCAGCTCTAGTTGCCCTCAGAAGGAGGAGCGGGCTCTGGTTCTGGGAGTAGAGAAGGGTGAGTTGCCGGTGAAGTATCTGGGTGTTCCTCTGACGGTGAATTATGCTAGGGACCAGGATTGCCAGAGTCTGGTGGAGTTCACTAAGAAGAGGGTGGAAGGCTGGCAGGCTGCAGGACTATCTTTTGGTGGCAGGATTGAGCTGTTGAGATCTGTCATTGCTGGTATTGCTATGTTCTGGCTGCAGTCGATCCAGATTCCTGTGGCTACTATCACGAAGGTGGAGTCCATGTGTGCTGACTTTCTTTGGAGGGGGGGCATCCATGCGATTTCGTGGACTCAACTCTGCCGGCCTCGGGAGGAAGGGGGAGTGGGGCTGAGATCTCTCAGAGCTATGAAGGAGGCTGCTAGGGTGAAGATGGCGTGGCAGTTCGTTAGCGGGGGGTCACTTTGGGCAGACTGGATGGCTAGCAGATACCTGAGGAGGTCCAATTTCTGGACGATCAGGATTGATGGTAATTTCTCGGTCACATTTAAGGCTATTCTTAAGTGTAGACCCGTACTACAGACTGCTATTTGCCGATCCATGAGGGATGGTTCCTCCACTGATCTCTGGCTCGACCCTTGGTTGGGCAATCGTTCCCTACTGGAGTATTTGGGGCCGCTGCATGATAGAGAGGCCTCGAGAGGGCTGAAGTGTAGTCTGATCATTCGAGATGGTGCTTGGAGACCGGAGCTCTACACTTTCACAGCACAGCTTGGCGAGGAGATCCGGACTATTTCTATTGATACTAGCCAGACTCGGGACACTTGGAACTGGGCTGGCCATGCCTCTTCTGGGGGGCTGGGCAGGTTCAGTTTCAAGAGTTGTTACGATCTGGTTAGGACTCGGCATGACAGGATTGAGGATGTAGATTTCATCTGGGGAAAAGGGATTGCTCGGAAGCTGCAGCTCTGTTCTTACAGGTTGATGCTCGGGAGATTGATGACGAGAGATAGACTCATTAGGTTTGGGGTGCCCATTCCAGACTCGAGGTGTCTTCTATGCTCTGACGAGGATGAGTCTATGGCCCACCTATTCCTTGAGTGTCCTCTCGCTTGGCACATTTGGTCGGAGCAGTGCAGGAGGTATCTGGGAGGTGCTGGCAGCGTCAGAGATATTAGAGGGATCCTTAGCTGGATCAGGGATCGCAGGGGTATGGATGCTGGATGGGCCAGACAAGCCAGATTGCGACTTTCTGCTACTGTCTGGCATGTCTGGAGGGAGAGGAACAGGCGCCTTTTCGAGGATCTGATTACCCCTCCGATTGGGATTATGCACAATATTGACTTTGATGTATCTGTTTTGACCCCATGAGTCATGGGGGAGTCTGTGTGATTATGTACTGTATTACCTATACCGCGTTTCGCGAGGAATAAAATTTTACCTTATTCCAAAAAAAAATATATATATATATATTGAAAAAAAATAAAAAAAAAAATATATATATTTTGAATTGAAAAAAAAAATAAAAAAAAAATATATATATTTTGAAGAAAAGGTAATTCTATTTATAAATCAGATAGCAATCATGCAAGTATAAATCTCCCTCCTAATCAGTCCCCACCCATACAAATTATATCCCTCTCTATATTGTTTAACAGAGCCCCAATACACATTCCAACTCCTTCGAAGATCCTCCTATTTCTTTTCCTCCTTACATGCCAAACTGCTGAGAGTAATCGCATTCTCGCCCTTTTGTGTTTCTCCTGCCCCTGTCCCTTACAGTCTGCCACTTCTTCAAACGCTTTTTGTATCCCTACCTCTCCCTCGCCATTGATGCCCAACTGTTTTCGACACCGCTGCCAAATGAACCTGGAGACTCCACACTTGAAAAATAAATGATCACACGATTCCACCGCTATCCCACATAAAACGCAATCAGTGTTAGGGATATGCACCCCAAATATGATCAACCGATCTCTTGTTAGCAACCTCCCGCGAATAGCTTTGAGTGCACACAGCTTCAACTTCACCGCCACCCCCTTTACCCAGATGATATCCACCCATGGTACCTGAGGGGGGGCGGGGTCGCACCTGCTCATATACCATCTTACTAACGAACTCTCCGTTAATAGAATCTCTCCATTCCCATCTGTCTGCTGCCTCTGGCGGGTATATTGGAATCTCGCATATTTCAGTACACTACAACAAAAAGACCTATTAATGACGCTTGATAAGTGGATTTCATGACGGTTGATAAAGAAGCATCATCAAATTTCAGCAAGACTATAATCTATGACAACTTTCTATATAAACGTTATTGATTGTCTCTCAGTGATACGAGCGTTATGAAAAAAATACCAAATTTTAAGTCGAAACCTCGACTCTCCCGTACTTACTCCCGCACTTAAGTCTAAACCCCTTCTCCTTCTCTCTTTCTCCTCCCGCTCCCGAACTCCCCTCAGCCCGCTCCCCGCTCTCGGACTCCCCTCAGCCCGCTCCCCGCTCCCCAACTCCCCTCAGCCCGCTCCCCGCTCCCCAAGGTTTGTCCTAAATTATTTCTTATTTTATGCCCTAAATTCTGTCTCGACATGATTTTAGTAAAATGTCCTAATTTTTGACCTAATTTTTGACCTATTTTCTATTTGAATGCATGTTTGGAAGTCTTTGAATGAATTTTTTTTTTTTTACTAATTTGTGAGACATTTTCTTTGTCCGCGCATTGGTTCATCTTCTTGTTTCTTTCTTTGTTGGTTCTTGCAGTGTGGAAGGGTGTTAATTCCATTGCTTTCGGACGAATACTTACAAGTTGAACTTCATGTAGACACGTTCGGGTAGTAAGAGGTTTGTTTTGGTTCATGGAGACACGTTCTTTTCAATTGACCTATTTTCTAGAAATCATGGACAAAAAAGAGATCAATGTCCCTGTAACGTCGTGTATGACACATGTTGACGACATTTTTGTAATGCCCCGCTCCGCACGAGGCATTTGGTTGGCTTATTGGATGGGATCAGAATATTGGACCGTGACTTATGTTGGGAATCGGGAGAATTGAGACTGATGCAGTCTCTCTTAGCTGGCTAGACGGAAAGGGTATTGGAATGTGGCTCGCTGGTGGAGCTACGCATAGTAGAATTGTGTGATCGGAACAGGAAGACCCTTTATTGCAAGTGAGTGGAACTGTCCTTCCTCCTCCTTACTCCTTCATGCTTAATAAATGAAGTATTAAAATGCTATGAACTGCCCCTAAATGTCCCATATGTTAGTTGCTGAATAATAGAGATGCTTATGCTAAGAATTATTGAAATGTACAACACATTGAACTGCTAATGTGATTCGATGCCTGAGATTGAATTGATAACCTTGTTCCTTATGTTTAATGCTACTGAAACGATAAAACACTTGAATAATGAGATGCCTTGTGAATGATAGAATAAGAAATGAACTAGCTGTGCTATCGACTCAATGAACTGAATGAAACACTAGAACCATGTACTCTCTGTATATCTGTTGCAAGAATGTAAAATGTTGCCTGTCCCTTATAAGAAATGAATGAATGAATAAATGTCCCTATGAAATGAATGAATGTTAAGTTTCTCTTAAGAAAGGAATGATATGAGATACGTTGCAATGAAGCAATGAATGAGAAATGACAAAGCTGGGATCGTTGACATCACCAAATGAAATGATGGTAATGATGAAATGAATAAGTCAATGTATATGACTAATAATGCACTGTTGCCTTTACTTTCCTTAATATATTTTACCATGCGATTTTGTTCACAATCGAGTCGGACACGCATTTGCATGGTCATGGACAACTTGTATACAAGGTTTGAGTAATAATTTCCTCGAACGGTTCCTAGGGCCCTGGGGACCGATTCGGCCTAGGAGGAAATAATGATGAGTGCTATGGGAGCACGGATAAGGCGGGGTGGCATAGAGGCTCTCCACCTACTATGTTGACCGCATTATCTTAAATGAAATGAAAAGAAAAGAGTCCATATGGTTTAACAACACCAACGACCATGTAGTCGGGATGCATGCTAATGAATATTTTGTGCAGGCAGAGTAAGTATATCGGATAACCTGTATTTGATGCAGGTACGAGAAGTCGGCTATCGGTAAGAAATCACATAATTGTGATATTGTATAAGTTGGTTTAACTTGCCTGCTTAACATGTTCCATTAAGTATGCTAGAAAGATGCCTTGCTATAAATAGTGCTCAAACATAACATCTATGCTAAATGATGCTTGAAGTGAAAATTGCCATAATATGTTTAAGATGTTAATGTTAACTATGCCTCAATGATGCCTTGTATGATAACACCAAGAATGCTAAAATGATATGTCCACATGAATGCTACTAAGAATATGTTTACATGCTCCACTCTGATTATTGCCTATGAACTGTAAACTGATGCTAGGCCCCAAGTAGAAAGATCATTCTAATAAATGCTTGCTTAAATGATCACTTTAATGTTGGTTTATGCAAGTGGGTTGGATTCTGCTCGCCAGTACATAGATGATGTGCTGACCCACGTTTTGTGGGCAGGTGCTCGTGCTTGGAATGTTCTACACACAAAGATTGGCTTGATTGGTCCCGCGGCATCGAAGATTTGTTGGGCATACAGAAGCTCTCCTTGCACAAGATGAAGTCTTCTGTTTATAAAGGGTATAATGTATGGAACATTGTAATCAGTTGTACCAGTGAGATTGTAAGCCAAGTCGGTATATTGAGTTGTAATCCAATGTATCCAAGTATCAAATGTAAGCTTTGTAGCATCGTTCAGTTGGCTTCCAATGTAAAGTGGGATTTGTTGTAAGCATTGTATTTTAATACAAGTCTTGTACTCTTCTTCGATTATTAATAAAGAGAATAAAGTTCTATATATATCTCTGTGTGACTTCAAGTTATCCTTTTATCTCCGCTGCCATAAAGAAGTGATGTACTTCTATTCAATAAGAAAGCTTGTCCTCACTAACTTCAATTTGTCTGCTTCTGCTCTGCAATGTGTTCCTATTTTAAGAATTATCACCTATGTACCATCTTTGTCTTGTACAAGTGCAATACTGACTTGTACGGCATCACGCCCAAGCGAGGACGATCGATTCCAAGAGATAAAATATGTCAATAAATGACTCTACGAATCGAAAATATGTCAATAAATGACTCTACGAATCGGGGCGTGACAAATTGGTATCAGAGCACGGCTTTACGTCCTTGGCCTCTTCTTTGATTTATTCCAAATCAAAGTTGCATCAATGATTAACCAAAGTTGCTTCCGCGATCACTCAACGTTGCTTCCGCGATTAAATCAAAGATTGCTTCCGCGATTATGCTATTGTTGTTCGGTAATCATCCTTATGTTATCTGTGCTTGAACGTTCGTTGACCCTCTTGGTTGCTCACTGGATGTTCCATACAATAAGTCTATATACATTGAGATGCCCCTGAATGAATGATTATTGTTGGTTTGGACACAAATAACCCAACAATGACTCGATGCCATAGTATGCTATATTATGAATGCTGTTTGGAATGTGGAAATATAGAAAAGTGGCTAGGTATGCTGTAACAAGTTGAGAATTGAATGTGATGTTGGAAAGAATTGTGAATGGGATAATTGATGGATGAGTTCAACAGAATTGGTGAATTGACTCATGTGTGCTGGCTACTGCTTTTGAGACCCTAAGAATGTTGGCTTGTGATATTGAGACTCCGAGATGTTGGTTAAGTATTGTGATCATTATAGATCACGAATGTCCGGAATCGATTGAGTTGGTATTGTTTAAGGATGGCTTCGTTTCTGAGTGGTATATTGCCTCTACCACCTCAGAACGAGATGTATGTTGACCCTTTCCATAGAATAGCAATGAGACTATCTGTGGGTACTTGGTAGTACCGAGACTTAGCTGGGAGTCATGTATTGTTGCTAGATGACTCGAGTGTCCCTTGACAGTGATGTTTTATTGAGTAGCGAGATTGTCGAAAATTGTAACCGGTGGCTTGGTTAGAAATTGTTAGTCGAATGATGACTCAGACTAGTAAGACAGTTAGTATGCTACGGGTAAAAAAATTTGGCTAGAGAATATTGTGGCTTAGAACATCTGAATGTTGACTTCGATTGGTTGGATGTGAATCAAATGTGGCTAATACAAAGTTGGTTGCGTAGCTAAAAGTTTTAGAAATATCGTCGGTGAATCAAAGGAATATTAGAGATCTGTGCTTTGACCTTAAGGTGTAATAGATGTTAATCCATCTTGATCACCAAGGGATAGTCGTTGCCTTTGTGCATGTATGCTGAGAAATTTAATGGAATTAGAAAGGTAACAAGTAGCCACCTTGACTATTTGCGTTGCCTAGAGGATGGTTAAGTGATACATAAATTGTTGGATTGAATGGGATGAACTACTTGACCATTGCTGCATGAGATTTAAGAATGCCTGTAAGATAGTTTGATGATTGAGAAACGAATGGAAACGAAAAATTGCAAATGTGTTGGATGATGTCGGTATAGGTGATTGTTGGTTGGGATATAGATTGTTGGCTTATAACTTAGTGGTATGACTCTGTCATACGGACTGAATAGCATCATTCCATAGTTATGTTAAGACTAACGGAATCGGTGACCCTTGAATAGTTAGCCTTGGCTTATGGGTTCGTGTGAGTATAGAGGAATTGGAATAGAATTTGAATCGTTGGGAATTTACTTGATGGATTATTAGAACGATGTGAATCATATGTCGGGTTGGGAATTGACCGTAATGTTGATAGATAGATCTTAGTCGATCGTTGGGTAAGTCTAGAGTGAGCCTCTGTGGAAATTATTTCCTTGAGGAAGACACTAGATAGATAGACTTGACCCTAGAAACCGAGGGCTGCATGACCAATTGTTGGCATAGCCAACAATGGCGATTAGTTATTCGGACTGAGTTAAAACCCATAGGTTTGGGTAGAGTTCCTTAGAACTGTTGGTTGCTTGTTGGCCTTAAGAATAAGAAACTAGTATAACCCTAGTAGCCGTCCACTCTAGGGAAGTCACCTGAACGATTAAGTTTAGTTATCAGTGTAGCTAACCTTAGAGATGGACTGAATAATAGGTGACCATTGGAGACCCATAGGATTTGGCATTGAATGAGAGACAGTGATAAAGAGTATCGACCTAAGGGAATGTATGCTTCAACTTGTGCCTTAAGAGATGTTTGACCCTTGAGGATTATATGTCGGCCATAAGTGGGAATTGTAATCGTAAGGTAAGACTTGAGTGTACCTATAGTCGGGTAGCTAAGTAACCTTGAATGTTCCATAGAATTATACCCTGACCCGAGTAATCGATAGTGGGTGACGTCTGATTGTGTCTTATAGAAAAGATGAATTACCTCGGTGAGAAATATTGTTGGAATTGGGAAGGAATGTAATTGCATGTTGTGAACTCTTGATATGATTGGCTCTAAGTTAGACCCTTGATCGAATGTTAGAAATGTTATGCTTGGGTATAGAGCTTAACCAAGTTGTCCCTGATGTTAAGTATTGTAGCCTGGAAGATAGTGATTGTGGCAAAGTGAATAAAGCAATAAGTCAAATGAAAGGATGCTAAGTCGGATTTAGAAAAAAAGAGTTATATTGTGGCTGATCGAATCGCACTAAAATGAAAGTTGGCTAAAGTACATATGTTTTGGGGACGCCTAAAATATGTGTATGGATCCAGCCAAAGTGATTGGTTGCGACTGAGATAACATTATGGAAAGAATTTATCGCACTAGCGCAGACTTTGGCTGAGATGCATATGTTTTGGGGATGCCTAAAATATGTGTATGGATCCAAACGAAGTGATATGTTGCGACCGAGATAAAAATGCAAGGAAAATGTTGGCGAATCAATGAGAAGTTACAAGTAATTGAAAAAGTGATAGACAGATCGAATCGTTGATGGATTTAAATGGTACAGTTGGATAGCTATTTTAAGATGACCGAGTAGGCTGAAATGAATATTGAATTGAAGCTGAATGAATAACTCGTTATGACTAAGTGAATTTAGTAGAAGAGTTGTTTCCTTAAGTTTCGAGGACGAAACTTTTTCTGAGTGGTATATTATGTAATGTCCCGCTCCGCACAAGGCATTTGGTTGGCTTATTGGATGGGATCAGAATATTGGACCGTGACTTATGTTGGGAATCGGGAGAATTGAGACTGATGCAGTCTCTCTTAGCTGGCTAGACGGAAAGGGTATTGGAATGTGGCTCGCTGGTGGAGCTACGCATAGTAGAATTGTGTGATCGGAACAGGAAGACCCTTTATTGAAAGTGAGTGGAACTGTCCTTCCTCCTCCTTACTCCTTCATGCTTAATAAATGAAGTATTAAAATGCTATAAACTGCCCCTAAATGTCCCATATGTTAGTTGCTGAATAATAAAGATGCTTATGCTGAGAATTATTGAAATATACAACACATTGAACTGCTAATGTGATTCGATGCCTGAGATTGAATTGATAACCTTGTTCCTTATGTTTAATGCTGCTGAAACGACAAAACACTTGAATAATGAGATGTCTTGTGAATGATAGAATAAGAAATGAACTGGCTGTGCTATCGACCCAATGAACTGAATGAAACACTAGAACCATTGACTCTCTGTATATCTGTTGCAAGAATGTGAAATGCTGCCTGTCCCTTATAAGAAATGAATAAATGAATAAATGTCCCTATAAAATGAATGAATGTTAAGTTCTTCTTAAGAAAGGAATGATATGAGATACGTTGCAATGAAGCAATGAATGAGAAATGATAAATCTGGGATCGTTGAGATCACCAAATGAAATGATGGTAATGATGAAATGAATAAGTCATTGTATATGACTAATGATGCACTGTTGCCTTTACTTTCCTTAATATATTTTACCATGCGATTTTGTTCACAATCGAGTCGGACACGCATTCGCATGGTCATGGACAACTTGTATACAAGGTTTGAGTAATAATTTCCTCGAACGGTTCCTAGGGCCCTGGGGACCGATTCGGCCTAGGAGGAAATAATGATGAGTGCTATGGGAGCACGGATAAGGCGGGGTGGCATAGAGGCTCGCCACCTATGTGAGCCCCATCTAATTTTTTTCTTTTATTTATGATTATTTAATTATTTAGATTTTAGCATTAGTAATTGTCAAACTCTTTAACCCTTTACACCTAGGTATACAAATAAATTTCTAGGCTCCTCTTTGCAAATTCATGACCTCCAGGGACCTAAAGGAAAGAAGTTAAGTTTTAACTGCAACTGGATTGCGAGAGGTTGGATTCAAATTTGGAATTCAAATCAAAAGCATAGTGATTTAAACCGCAGGTGATAAGCTCTAAACAAATCCAAACCAAAGTTGAATATCTCAAATCCTACTCTTGATCACATCCCTTTCGTATGTATATATATGAGCAATGATATTTTAGATTTCCCCTACCAACCCTAGCAAACTCATCCATTACCCTTGCCACCAACTCGAACAGAGCAACAAGGATTTAGAGAGGACTGATTCCTGGTAAGTCCTTCTTCTCATTCATCCTTTTCAATTTGATATCCTAATGTTACTGGCAATAAATAGATGGGTAGATAGGTAGGTGTTTGAGGAAGTTCCTCAATAGGTTCACAGTAGGCCTGGCCTCTGTTGTTATGGGACACACCCCTATGAAGCAGTGGCATATAGCCTAGGCGCAAATATAAACCAGGGGGGGAGTATTTGTACCCAGGGTATTGTTGTGAAAGAATTCATAAATGCTTTTGGCCATACCTGTACCTGGAAATCTCTGTACCAGAGCCTTTCTACCTCCCATCTAATCAATCAGGAAAAGGAACCTAGGCTTTGGCATTAGGTGAACAATGACCTGAGGTCAATATTAGAAATCCTTGACATATAGTACCTATCACCCTATCACCAAATAATAACCCAGGAAGTACATTGATAACCACATGCTTTGACACTGAAATCTCTGTACCAGAGAGATACATGGATGGGATAACATCTGAAACCTGTAGGTAGAGGAGTTTCAGCAGATATTGCTCATCTCTGAAACCATGGGTTCCCTAGTATTTCCCCACAGGTCCTACATGAACTCGGGATGATATGTGTATAAGACTTGGGTAAATGATATGGTGTGACAGGTAGCAGGGGACTGCCTCATTGCACAGAGGTAAGTGACCAAGTTCCTACAATCAGGATACAGAGTATGGAGGGGGGGGGGGGGGGGGGGGGGGGGGGTTGACAGGTTCCTGTACATTGGACTATTGATACTCAAGTCTAGAAAAGACTTTACACTTGATATAGAAGAAGGATCAGTAAGCCTAAGAAAGGACAGCTTAGGATTAGATAGGTGTCATTGCACCAAACCATTAAGACTGCACATTAGAAAAAAAAAACCAACTTTATGAAGGTACCAGGTAGATGCTATCACCTGAAACTACCTGGTATTGTTCAACTTATGTACACAGACATTAGAGGAAGCCATCATAGGTTTCTGACATTGCTTGACATCCTAAGAGGTAAACAGTATACCCTGTCCATGTTTACCTATCTTTGGGCACAGGGATGCAACCTGTAATGGCTAGGAATAGCCTACTGTCAGGTGTACAAATAGGTATAACCTGTTTTGGGGGTTAACATAGGCTCTATCCTACGTTTTATCATAGGCAAGCAGTGTTCCAATTGTCCCAGTTGTCTCCAGTGTATTAGGGAGATTGTGGAGAAACCCCTCCAGTGAACACTTAAGTTTTGGGCATGTGGAAATTCAGAGCCAGGTGGTGAACCATAGACTGAGCTAAGAACCTGTAGCTGTCATAGGGAGGCCTCATATGAGTAGACTTTACATGACCCTAGCCAAAATCAAAACCTGGAAACACTTTGGGGGACCAAACAGAGTGAATACCCAGTACACCTAGGAGAGGAAAGTGTAACAGGAAATAGGCACCAGGTTGGTTTTGCTATTGGTAAGTCCTATCAAGGGCAAGGATTTGACTTATAGCTTAATAACAGGATAATACACCAAGGTATCAATAAGGTAAATAGGAATGGTAGCTAAGCATGTGAAAAACATGCTGGGCCTTCACAATTAGGAATAAGAGCCACCCTATAGACTATGACATGGGTTGATGGGAGATTTCACTTTGATTTATGAGACCAACTCAAAATTGGGGTAGGTTACAAAACAAGACACTAGAAGCCTAGGTGATAATTAGATAGGAACACTTTTTATTTATTTTCAATTATTTGACATTGTGAATTTATAACATAGGTTCCTTGGACCTCGATTTGGACACTGACCAGTGCCAGCAGCCAGGACGCCAGGCGAGTACAGTTTGTTGTCTGTTTTCAATATTGAACTTCACTATATCTCATTGATTAGTCATCAATTATGTGGATTTTATTTTATTATAAAACAATTGAGTCGGGAATATGGAATACCAAAGATATGTGATCAGACCGTAGACATTGTAGACATTGTAGATATTGTAGAGATTGTAGATATTGTAGACATTGTAGATATTGTAGACATTGTAGATATTGTAGACATTGTAAATATTGTAGACATTGTAGACATCGTTTACTTTATGCAGTAGATCTCGTAGCCATCGTTTACTTTTTTGCAAGTAGATATCGTAGACCGTGCAGTGTAGTGTCCCAGACCGATCACATATCAAGGTATTTCTAACAGTCGGGAAGGTATTGTTTACTCTACTTTACTGTCGATTTACGTTCTTTATTTTTGTCTTTATTGTTATTTTAAAAACTCATGATTGGTGTCTAACCTTTGTTTATAGTCATTTTCATATATTTGGAACTGCATTCGATGAATTGTACTCGTTCCATCCTGACTGGGTAACCAAACAAATTTTAGGTGATGGCGATGAGATCGTGTGTCCAGAGGAGTATGGCCCGTATTTGGGAGATGCCTTAGAGACGGACCTTGTCTATCAGGAGGATTATTCAGCAGCTGACCCTGCTGCTCTATCTTAGACATTTGTTAGTGCTGAGACCATGTATTTGATTTTGAGCTGAGATGAGACATTGTAGTAGAGATTATTTGAGTTAGACTCTCTATCATCGTGAGATGATTTTATTCTTATTTATGGCAGCTGAGTTGGGATTTAGAATTACTTGTTTTCTTGTGAAATATATATTTTACTGTGTGGTTTGTTCATCATATTGATACAGCGTTCTACCGCCGACTCTACGGCGTAGGCTGGGCGTGTACATGATTCTTGCCCAATTATTGGGTACGGGTCATGACACGTTTTTATGGTGGCCCATGCAGGTCCAACGTTTCGCAAGACCAGCGAAACCGTGGTAGTACTTAAGTTAGTCGTACTACTGCGGGCCTGTGACTAGGACTAGGGATAAGGACTTAAGGACTATCTTCGTGAGCTGAATTTGCGTTATTGACTTCTATACTCGCCTTTAATTACTCTTATGCATCCTGTTTGAATCGTTCTATTCGTCTAATGATTTCCTTTGTTTTCAGCTAATGGATCCACAGGACAGGAACAACGCTGCATGGAACACTCCACCGGCTGTTGGGGGATTGTACACTTACGAGACTCCTCCGACTCAGGGAGGCCAGCTTACTCATCAGGGTGGACCGGCTCAGCCATAGTACTCGAGGTTCCGCAGGGATGACATCCCGCCCCCACCACAGTTCCCTCCGCATACGCCAGCACCAACACCCATTCCTCCACCGGCACCAGCAGCTTATCCACCACCTGCGATGTACCCAGCTCCAGCCATGTATTCCGTACCTATGATGCAGCAGGTTCCCTATACATACCCAGCACCAGGCATGCACCCAGCACCAGTGATGTACCCGGCACCTGCACTGCCCCCGCCACCAGGCTTAGACAACATTACCATGCTGGGACTTACGCAACAACAGGCCAACATCATTCGCGATACTTTGCGAGAGGTTCTCCAGCAGAGGGATGATCCCCGACAGCAAACGGGAAATCCCAAGCACTTCATGGACTTTAGGCCCATGCCATTGTATGGGACGGAGGGGCTCATCTACGCTGACGAATGGCTGGAAAACATGGAGAAGTATCTGAAGATGGCCCGAATCCCGGAGGATCTGAAGATAGAGACAGTCAGCGGACAACTTTTTGATATCGCACGGACATGGTACCAAGGCGAGCCCCACTTTTCTGCTCCAGACGTTACTTGGGAGGAGTTCAAGCGCCTCTTCAAGAAGAAGTTCCACCCATATGTAGCACGAGAGGCGCTAGTGAGCCAGTTCGAGCATCTGGAACAAGGCAACCACACCGTTGATGAGTATACAACAGAGTTTTCTCGCCTCAGTCGCTTTGCGGAGAACTTGGTCAGCACCCCGGAAGACAAGGCGTGACAGTTCAGGAAGGGACTGTCATACGAGATTCGCTTGGCCATCGCCACCAGCCGAGCTACTACCTATGAGGAGATTCTGGAAGTCGCACAAGCAGTGGAGGAAGAACTAAATTACAGACCGAAGATGAGTCGAGAGATTTTTGGAGGAAACAACAACCAAACTGCCCCAGCGAAGCGTTCCCAGTTCCAGCCGAAGGCTTTTCAGCACCATCATCAGCAGCAGCTCCAGCCCGCTGGTAAGGCTCCAGCATATCAGCAGAACCGGGTTCCAGCCTGAGCCCAGACTCAGCAGTCACAGAGACAGCTACAGCAGGTTCCGCACTGCACTCACTGCGGGAGGAACGGACACATTTGGGATGACTGCCGGAAGAGACTCGGAGCATGCTTATATTGTGGATCTCCATCGTATCAGGTGAAAGACTGTTCACAGACCCCTAATCAGACAGGACGCGAGACGGCACCGGCACAGAGAGGACCAGTAGCACCTCAGCTACGAGGCCCCCCACTACCCACTCAGCAGCAGCGTTTTGCTCAGCATCAGCAACGAGGCACACCCCAGCAGGGTCGAGCTTTTGCTATGGCTATTGAGGAGCCCGAGCCCACACCAGATGTGATAGCAGGTTCCATACTTCTCGATTCTATTCCCGCTATAGCTTTGTTTGATTCCGGCGCATCCCATAGTTTTATCTCTGTAGCTTTTGTATTCAAGCATAGTTTAGTGTCTGTATCTTTGGGTGGTAGTTGCAAAATTATGACAGGCGGAGGCATTATCCTAGTCAAGGATATTTGCATGAGGCGACGCATCACTTTGGGTGGAAGAGAGTTGCGCGCCAACTTACTCGTAATGCCACTACCGAGTTTTGACATCGTTCTCGGTATGGATTGGTTGAGTAAGAATTTTGCCAGTATAGACTGCCACCGAGGATGTGTTGTATTCAGTCCTCCGGGGGTACCGATATTCGAGTTTGCGAGAGGAGCAGTCGAGCAGCAGCACAGAGCTATTTGCGGAGCTACGATCGAGGGAGAGGAGATCCCACATCCCATCATCACGTAGTTCATGGACGTGTTTCCCGAAGACTTGCCAGGATTGCCGCCAGATAGGGACATCGAGTTTGCTATTGATCTAGTGCCAGGCGCAGTACCGACAGCTCAGTCTGTATATCGAATCAACAACAAGGAGGCTGAAGAACTGAAGAAGCAGATAGACGAGTTGCTAGAAAAGGGGTTCATCAGGGAGAGTTCGTCGCCATGGGGCTCCCATGTACTTTTTGTGCCTAAGAAGGATGGTACGGTGCGAATGTGCATCGACTACCGAACCTTGAATAACCACACTATCAAGAACAAGTATCCGCTGCCGAGGATAGACGATCTCTTCAATCAATTGAGCGGCGCACGGGTATTCTCCAAGATAGATTTGAGGTCGGGATACCATCAGTTGAAAGTAAAGAAGGAGGACATACCGAAGACTGCCTTCCGGACCAAGTACGGACAGTACGAGTTCATGGTGATGCCATTCGGGTTAACTAATGCCCCGGCAGTCTTCATGAACTTGATGAACAAGGTATTCCACCCATACCTTGACAAGTTCGTGGTGGTGTTTATCGATGACATTCTTATCTATTCGAAAACACCGGAGGAGCACGAGGGGCATCTGCGGATCGTGCTAGAGACCCTCAGGAGAGAAAAGCTCTACGGAAAGCTCTCGAAATGTGAGTTCTTCCTGGACAAGGTAGAGTTTCTTGGTCATGTGGTGACTGGCGACGGTATATCCGTCGATCAGAAGAAGGTGACAGCAGTGGAAGCATGGTCTACTCCGACTACAGTGGCAGAGATACGGAGTTTCTTGGGGCTAGCAGGGTATTATCGAAAGTTCGTGCAGGACTTCGCTCGGATTGCAGAGCCGTTTACTAGGCTCACAAGGAAGGATGTGGAGTTCGTGTGGACGGAAGATTGCCAGGCGGCGTTCGATGAGTTGAAAAAGAGATTGACGACAGCCCCTATTTTAGCCTTGCCATCAGGATCGGGAGGCTTCACCATTTATAGTGACGCCTCGGGCAAAGGACTGGGCTGTGTCCTAGAGCAGAACAAGAGAGTGATAGCCTATGCGTCTCGACAGTTGAGACCGCATGAGAAGAATTATCCCACTCATGATCTTGAGTTGGCAGCCGTGATCTTCGCCTTGAAGCTGTGGAGACATTATTTGTACGGAGAGCGAGTGGAAATCTTCACTGACCACAAAAGCTTGAAGTACGTCTTCACGCAAAAGGAGCTGAACATGAGGCAGCGCAGATGGCTAGAGCTGATGCGTGACTATGACATATCACTGCAGTATCATCCGGGAAAAGCCAACGTTATTGCGGATGCTTTGAGCAGGTATCCTGTGGCAATGTGTTTGACCCGAGATCGTCACTTGTTAGCGGATTTGGAGAGTTTGTGCATCGAGATCGTCATTCCAGGAGTTGAGATGTAGATGATGGGCATGCAGATTCAGTTAGGATTGATGGACAAGATTCATGAGGCACAACAGCAGGATGAACAACTGAAGGAAATCATAGCACAAACACAAGCTGGATCACGGGATGATTTCACTATTGCAGAGGACGGTTCGTTGAGGCACGAAACGAGACTTTGTGTACCGAGTGGTGAGCTTAGAGAAGAAGTTATGCAAGAGGCACATCGCTCCCAGTATTCTTTGCATCCGGGGGCCAATAAGATGTACAAGGACTTGCGTAACCACGTGTGGTGGTATGGCATGAAACGCGAAGTAGCTCGCTTCGTTTCTAGGTGCCTCGTATGTCAGCAGGTCAAAGCCGAGAGACAGAGACCAGGAGGATTGTTGCAGCCACTACCGATACCCGAGTGGAAGTGGGAACACATCACCATGGATTTCGTTTCCGGTCTTCCACGGTCATCGGGCGGAAAGGATGCGATTTGGGTCATCGTAGATAGGTTGACCAAATCGGCCCACTTTATTCCATTTAAAGTGGGGTTGTCTACAGAGAAGCTGACAGAGCTTTATGTGAAGCAGATAGTCCGGTTGCACGGGGTTCCAGTGAGTATCGTGTCGGACCGTGACAGTAGGTTCACCTCCTATTTTTGGAGGAGCTTACAGGCCAGCTTTGGCACAGCGCTCAAGTTCAGCACTGCTTATCATCCGCAGACAGATGGACAGTCAGAGCGTACCATTCAGACGCTCGAGGATATGCTGTGGACATGCATGCTAGATTTTGGTGGCTCATGGGAGGACCACCTTCATCTCGTGGAGTTCTCCTATAACAACAGCTACCAAGCTAGTATCGAGATGTCCCCTTTTGAGGCGTTATACGGACGGAGATGTCGTACCCCGTTGTCTTGGGACGATGTAGGAGAGCGTGCGCTGTTGGGACCGGAGATGGTAGTAGATGCTGCGGAGAAGGTCAATATGATTAGGGAGCGGCTCCGCGTGGCTCAGGACAGACAGAAACACTGGGCCGACAGTCACCGTAGGCCGTTAGAGTTTGAGGTATAGAATTTAGTTAATATTTAATTGCTTGTGTAGTTATGAGTTTTCGTGTTAACATTTTGTGCAAATAGGTCGGTGACTTGGTGTTTTTGAAGATTTCTCCAACACATGGCACTATCCGTTTCGGTAAAGGCGGTAAACTCGGCCCACGTTTCATTGGGCCGTTTGAGATTCTCGAGAAAATCGGTGCAGTAGCATACCGAATAGCCTTGCCGCCTGTACTGGAAGGAGTGCACAACGTGTTCCACGTATCCCAGCTGCGACGATACGTGGCAGACCCCAGCCATGTTTTAGACCATTCAGAGATCGAGGTGGGACCGAGTCTCAGCTATCAGGAGCAGCCCGTGGAAATCTTGGACCGCAGAGAGAAGGTGCTAAGGAATCAAGTGATTCCCTTAGTCCGCGTCGCGTGGAGGCACCACTCCCCGGGTGAGTCCACTTGGGAGAGGGAAGATGAGATGCGCGAGCGCTATCCCTACCTTTTTGAGGACTGAGGTACATTCTACCTTATTTATTTATGTTTTTGCCAAATTTCGCGGACGAAATTAAATTAAGGGGGATAGACTTGTGCGCCCCATCTAAATTTTTTCTTTTATTTATGATTATTTAATTATTTAGATTTTAGCATTAGTAATTGTCAAACTCTTTAACCCTTTACACCTAGGTATACAAATAAATTTCTAGGCTCCTCTTTGCAAATTCATGACCTCCAGGGACCTAAAGGCAAGAAGTTAAGTTCTAACTGCAACTGGATTGCGAGAGGTTGGATTCAAATTTGGAATTCAAATCAAAAGCATAGTGATTTAAACCGCAGGTGATAAGCTCTAAACAAATCCAAACCAAAGTTAAATATCTCAAATCCTACTCTTGATCACATCCCTTTCGTATGTATATATATGAGCAATAATATTTTAGATTTCCCCTACCAACCCTAGCAAACTCATCCATTACCCCTGCTACCAACTCGAACAGAGCAACAAGGATTTGGAGAGGACTGATTCCTGGTAAGTCCTTCTTCTCATTCATCCTTTTCAATTTGATATCCTGATGTTACTGGCAATAAATAGATGGGTAGATAGGTAGGTGTTTGAGGAAGTTCCTCAATAGGTTCACAGTAGGCCTGGCCTCTGTTGTTATGGGACACACCCCTATGAAGCAGTGGCATATAGCCTAGGCGCAAATATAAACCAGGGGGGGAGTATTTGTACCCAGGGTATTGTTGTGAAAGAATTCATAAATGCTTTTGGCCATACCTGTACCTGGAAATCTCTGTACCAGAGCCTTTCTACCTCCCATCTAATCAATCAGGAAAAGGAACCTAGGCTTTGGCATTAGGTGAACAATGACCTGAGGTCAATATTAGAAATCCTTGACATATAGTACCTATCACCCTATCACCAAATAATAACCCAGGAAGTACATTGATAACCACATGCTTTGACACTGAAATCTCTGTACCAGAGAGATACATGGATGGGATAACATCTGAAACCTGTAGGTAGAGGAGTTTCAGCAGATATTGCTCATCTCTGAAACCATGGGTTCCCTAGTATTTCCCCACAGGTCCTACATGAACTCGGGATGATATGTGTATAAGACTTGGGTAAATGATATGGTGTGACAGGTAGCAGGGGACTGCCTCATTGCACAGAGGTAAGTGACCAAGTTCCTACAATCAGGATACAGAGTATGGAGGGGGGGGGGGGGGGGGGGGGGGGTGACAGGTTCCTGTACATTGGACTATTGATACTCAAGTCTAGAAAAGACTTTACACTTGATATAGAAGAAGGATCAGTAAGCCTAAGAAAGGACAGCTTAGGATTAGATAGGTGTCATTGCACCAAACCATTAAGACTGCACATTAGAAAAAAAAAACCAACTTTATGAAGGTACCAGGTAGATGCTATCACCTGAAACTACCTGGTATTGTTCAACTTATGTACACAGACATTAGAGGAAGCCATCATAGGTTTCTGACATTGCTTGACATCCTAAGAGGTAAACAGTATACCCTGTCCATGTTTACCTATCTTTGGGCACAGGGATGCAACCTGTAATGGCTAGGAATAGCCTACTGTCAGGTGTACAAATAGGTATAACCTGTTTTGGGGGTTAACATAGGCTCTATCCTACGTTTTATCATAGGCAAGCAGTGTTCCAATTGTCCCAGTTGTCTCCAGTGTATTAGGGAGATTGTGGAGAAACCCCTCCAGTGAACACTTAAGTTTTGGGCATGTGGAAATTCAGAGCCAGGTGGTGAACCATAGACTGAGCTAAGAACCTGTAGCTGTCATAGGGAGGCCTCATATGAGTAGACTTTACATGACCCTAGCCAAAATCAAAACCTGGAAACACTTTGGGGGACCAAACAGAGTGAATACCCAGTACACCTAGGAGAGGAAAGTGTAACAGGAAATAGGCACCAGGTTGGTTTTGCTATTGGTAAGTCCTATCAAGGGCAAGGATTTGACTTATAGCTTAATAACAGGATAATACACCAAGGTATCAATAAGGTAAATAGGAATGGTAGCTAAGCATGTGAAAAACATGCTGGGCCTTCACAATTAGGAATAAGAGCCACCCTATAGACTATGACATGGGTTGATGGAAGATTTCACTTTGATTTATGAGACCAACTCAAAATTGGGGTAGGTTACAAAACAAGACACTAGAAGCCTAGGTGATAATTAGATAGGAACACTTTTTATTTATTTTCAATTATTTGACATTGTGAATTTATAACATAGGTTCCTTGGACCTCGATTTGGACACTGACCAATGCCAGCAGCCAGGACGCCAGGCGAGTACAGTTTGTTGTCTGTTTTCAATATTGAACTTCACTATATCTCATTGATTAGTCATCAATTATGTGGATTTTATTTTATTATAAAACAATTGAGTCGGGAATATGGAATACCAAAGATATGTGATCAGACCGTAGACATTGTAGATATTGTAGACATTGTAGATATTGTAGATATTGTAGATATTGTAGACATTGTAGATATTGTAGACATTGTAAATATTGTAGACATTGTAGACATCGTTTACTTTATGCAGTAGATCTCGTAGCCATCGTTTACTTTTCTGCAAGTAGATATCGTAGACCGTGCGGTGTAGTGTCCCAGACCGATCACATATCAAGGTATTTCTAACAGTCGGGAAGGTATTGTTTACTCTACTTACTGTCGATTTACGTTCTTTATTTTTGTCTTTATTGTTATTTTAAAAACTCATGATTGGTGTCTAACCTTTGTTTATAGTCATTTTCATATATTTGGAACTGCATTCGATGAATTGTACTCGTTCCATCCTGACTGGGTAACCAAACAAATTTTAGGTGATGGCGATGAGATCGTGTGTCCAGAGGAGTATGGCCCGTATTTGGGAGATGCCTTAGAGACGGACCTTGTCTATCAGGAGGATTATTCAGCAGCTGACCCTGCTGCTCTATCTTAGACATTTGTTAGTGCTGAGACCATGTATTTGATTTTGAGCTGAGATGAGACATTGTAGTAGAGATTATTTGAGTTAGACTCTCTATCATCGTGAGATGATTTTATTCTTATTTATGGCAGCTGAGTTGGGATTTAGAATTACTTGTTTTCTTGTGAAATATATATTTTACTGCGTGGTTTGTTCATCATATTGATACAGCGTTCTACCGCCGACTCTGCGGCGTAGGCTGGGCGTGTACATGATTCTTGCCCAATTATTGGGTACAGGTCGTGACAACCTACTATGCTGACCGCATTATCTTAAAATGAAATAAAAAGAAAAGAGTCCATATGGTTTAACAACACCAGTGACCATGTAGTCGGGATGCATGCTAATGAATGTTTTGTGCAGGCAGAGTAAGTATATCGGACAACCTATATTTGATGCAGGTACGAGAAGTCGGCTATCGGTAAGAAATCACATAATTGTGATATTGTATAAGTTGGTTTAACTTGCCTGCTTAACATGTTCCATTAAGTATGCTAGAAAGATGCCTTGCTATAAATAGTGCTCAAATATAACATCTATGCTAAATGATGCTTGAAGTGAGAATTGCCATAATATGTTTAAGATGTTAATGTTAACGATGCCTCAATGATGCCTTGTATGATAACACTAAGAATGCTAAAATGATATGTCCACTTGAATGCTACTAAGAATATGTTTGCATGCTTCACTCTGATTATTGCCCATGAACTGTAAACTGATGCTAGGCCCCAAGTAGAAAGATCATTCTAATAAATGCTTGCTTAAATGATAACTTTAATGTTGGTTTATGCAAGTGGGTTGGATTCTGCTCGCCAGTACATAGATGATGTGTTGACCCACGTTTTGTGGGCAGGTGCTCGTGCTTGGAATGTTCTACACACAAAGATTGGCTTGATTGGTCCCGCGGCATCGAAGATTTGTTGGGCATACAAAAGCTCTTCTTGCACAAGATGAAGTCTTCTGTTTATAAAGGGCATAATGTATGGAACATTGTAATCAGTTGTACCAGTGAGATTGTAAGCTAAGTCGGTATATTGAGTTGTAATCCAATGTATCCAAGTATCAAATGTAAGCTTTGTAGCATCGTTCAGTTGGCTTCCAATATAAAGTGGGATTTGTTGTAAGCATTGTATTTCAATACAAGTCTTGTACTCTTCTTCGATTATTAATAAAGAGAATAAAGTTCTATATATATCTTTGTGTGACTTCAAGTTATCCTTTTATCTCCGCTGCCATAAAGAAGTGATGTACTTCTATTCAATGAGAAAGTTTGTCCTCACTAACTTCAATTTGTCTGCTTCTGCCGCTGCAATGTGTTCCTATTTGAAGAATTATCACCTATGTACCATCTTTGCCTTGTACAAGTGCAATACCAGACTTGTACGACATCACGCCCAAGCGAGGACGATCGATTCCAAGAGATAAAATATGTCAATAAATGACTCTACGAATCGGGTCATGACAATTTTTACACTCGAAATTACTCCAGATCACGCAGAAATCGGTACCGTGTCTGGGTATATGCCATGTCATATTGTCTTTAAATCAAGTCATGTTCTTCTTAGATTAAATTACTCCAGGCAATACAACTTATTTTTTACAGTGTGCACGTTGCTCATGCATTGAGGGTGGGATGGATCTTTGACATCAATTTGTTATTGTTTGACTGTACATCTTTAGGTTAAATGATATAGGTCATGTTGGATGTGAGCGTTGACCAACTCTTTTTTTAGGTTTATTTGACCCTCTTTTGTAGTTATGTAGATGATTCATATAGACTTTCTCAATATATATTCTTACGTATTTTGACATCTTGTTACCTTTTATACCCGTATGCACATATAGGGAATTGTAAACTATTTTCTGTTTTGTAATAACCAAATGAACTATTCCTAAGTCCTCTTCTTCTTCTTTTTTAACTCTAGCAATTAAAGTTATATTCTGGAATCAACCTTCCCCACTTTCTTGAGTCTGAATTTATTGGCCATATCTACTTCACATTGGCCATTCTGGAATCAATCTTCTCCGCATTCAGCTTGAAATGAAACTTTCAAGTTACAATCACTTACTCGGTGTTTTGCTTCATTATATAGAGGAATAGATCTTAGATGACAAAGCACCTATTATCGGAAGAATATAGAGCCGGAGTTGATGAATTTATGGACATGTTAAAGCTTGTGGGGATGATCTCGACTTCATTAGATGTCCATGTAATGAGTGCGAGAATCTCTATAGTCTGAGTTTAGAAGATGTAAAATTTCATTTGACGACAGTTGGTATCGATCCAAGGTATACAATATGGATATGGCATGGGGGAGTTGTGTAGGACCGTTGAGCACCTCTAGAGGGGGGTGAATAGAGTGCGTGTGTGCAGCAAAAAATAATCACCAATTAAAAATTTAAACTATGGCAGATATGTAAGAGACAGTAAATAGAGATAGAAAATTCAAACTCAGTTGACACGGCGATATATACTGGTATCCCTCTAAGAGGACTAATCCAGTCTCGAGTACTCTTGCTCGATGTTAATCCACTATGGCACAAGCTTTAACTGAGAGCTTGCAGTCTCTTACAACACCGTGCTTGGTGACGAGCGCACGACCAGCTCCACACATACACCGTGCTTGGTGACGAGCGCACGACCAGCTCCACAACAAGAAAAGTTGAAACTTGGAACGACCTCTTTACAACTCTTGAGTAACCAAAAGACTCTAAATCAACTCTGATAGTACTGGCTTTTGGCTAAGAGATGTATAGGTGAGATTTGAAATTCTTGGATCGTTTGAAAACACTTGAGTAATAGAGAAGAGAGAATGAAGAATGAATTGATGATTTGAAATGAAAAGTTCTTCACTATTTATAGGTGTTTTCTCCAACCGAACTCGGGCAGAACTCGGATAGAGTTCGGATGCAAATATCTCGCAAATAGACGTTGCTCGCAAATTTGGAGGCAACAGAAATTTGAATACAAACTGACCGAACTCGGTCAGAGTTCGGACCGAACTCGGGCCGAACTCGGTTAGGAGTTCTGTCAGGAGATATTTAAAAATCTTTTGCAAAAACAGTTTTCAAATTGTTTTTGATTATTTGTAAAATCATTTAGAAAGACTATTTTCGAAATATATTTTTGAAATATTTTATACGAAAATACGAATGGTAAATAAGAAGGCTTTTTGGAATGAGGACAGTTTTAACCCTAAGCCAGTATTACCATAATTGATTTTACAGAATAAATCCTAGACTCAATAAAATATAAAATACATAATAAAATAAGAAATGAGTCTCCAGTAGATTTGATGACGTTGACTCTTTGATTGATGCGGTACATTGTCCGTTGAATATGATTTCATGAATCGTGAAACGATTAGTAGCATTTTCTATATTTTGTGTATCGACTAAAGTGTATGTTGATTATCGAAATCGGGTGTGACCATGGAATGGGCCAACAATCTCCCCCATTTTGATAATTGACAAACTTGAGTCTATACCAAAATATATTTATATCAAATAGAAAAAATACAAAGTACCTGAAAAAAATATTTGGATTTTGTTTTTGGATTGTTGTATATGCGTGCTATGCGTGCTTTGGTATACTCTTTTTCTCTCCCTTTGTCAAGTAGTAAAATGAATAGGCTCCCCCGTAAATCATGAAGCCAACAATAGACAAACACAAGACAAAGTGAAGCAAAAAGAAATAAACACAGCATAGACATATATGGAACAACTCATAATAAACTGAAATAGATAGAAAGTTCTACTATAAATCCAAAGAGTACAACTGATAAAGTCTAACTTAAACAGTTTAGACATAAAAAAAACTAATACATCAACTGCATCAACTAATCAAAGAGATATCCACTAGTCCAAGGCTGAATCCACGTCACATCGTGGGGTCGTCCGCACCGGGAGGATCATAAGGGAAGTATGCTGCAGTCAGGTCGAAGAACTGAAAGGAAACCTCATCAGTGAAGCGAGGACCCGAAAAAGCAGGGTGAGAAAGGATGGTGACCGGATGAACTGGATCCTGAGCCAGGCTATAGTGGAGATCGGCAATACTATTTCTCAGCACCTGGGCCTGAGAAATGTGCCGGAACTTGGAGTCCTGATGACGTTGTAACGCCCCAGTCCCAAAATACGTAGGACTAGGAACGTAGACATGCCAGCTGTATTCATACGATGTATACTCCAATATATGGAAGCCTCGTATAAATACATAAGCTGTAAAATGCAGTAAAACCACAACTAATCTCATCCACACAGAATAAATGAATAAAAGATCATATAATGAGAATAAATTTGTCTTGATACAATATGTTGGACGGAGACAAATCCACTACCAACAAAATAACGAAAAGTACATAGAAAATGAAATGAGTGGCGAGCGAAGCGAAGACAATCCAAATGCAATCATCCGCGAGAAATAGCAATGAACACGGCTAGAGCGAAAGCACCTGCGAAAGACAATAGCACACACCTGGCAAGACAACCAGGTCCTCAGAGGGACGTAACAAGACACATCATAGCATGCCATATAAACTGAATAAATATTGCTCAATAAATAAGTAAATCGAATTTATAACATAGTCCAATACGCACCTACTGAACGAGCGTACCATCCCCCCAACCAAACAAGGACAGGAGATGGTAAACTAATTCACGGCGACGTATCTTTCCATGCTAAGAATCCGATATGGTATCCGGACCCCAACAAGGTTCAATACCTTCTCATCGAAGTAGTAAGTCACACCTACAATCAAACAAGAACAAGATGTGACGAACTAATCCGCGACAAGTTATTGTTCCAAGCCACGGTCAGATACAAGTACCCAAACCAAAAGTACTCGTACCTAACGGATAGGGTAGCCTACCATTCTAAGTGAAATATTGTTAAGAACAATCCTTCCTACGCATGGGCCCTGGCTGAATAGGATCGGCATAGTCCCCCTTGGGGCACTAGAGGCCCAAGCAGTAAGAGCATGACTAGGGCTGCAAACGAGCCGAGCCGAGCCGAGCTTTGGTAAGCTTGAGCTTGGCTTGACTAAAATTAATCGAGCTCAAGCTCGAGCTCGAGCTTGATAAATATTTTATTTTAGAGCTTGAGCTTGGCTCGAGCTTGTTTATATTAAGCTTGAGCTTGGCTTGGCTTGAGCTCGAGCTTGGCTTGATAAGAAAGCTTGATTCAAGCTTGATAAACAAGCTTGATAAGCTCAAAATCAAGCTTGTTAAGCTTGATTTCAAGCTCGTTCAACTTTATTTCAAACTCATTAAGCTTGGTTTCAAGCTTCACGAGCTCGATTTCAATTTAGTTAGGTTTGAATTAAAGTACTTGTAATATTAACAATTTAATTATAAATTTTTAGTTAAAAAATTCCTTAATATCAATTATTAAGGACATATAAATATATAATGCACAAATATATATATATATAATTAGAATTCAATAAAGAACAAATGAGCTTCTAAACAAGCTCCTAAACGAGCTTCTAAACGAGCCAGCTCGCAAGCTCATAAACGAGCCAGCTCGCGAGCTCAAACGAGCCGAGTACTTCTAAGTTTGAGCTTGGCTTGTTTATTAAACGAGCTCGAAAATGAAGCTTGAGCTCAGCTTGTTTATTAAACGAACCGAGCTCAAACGAGCTTTTATCGAGCCGAGCTTCGAGCAGCTCGCGAACGGCTTGGCTCATTTGCAGCCCTAAGCATGACGTTCCGCAGAATCGTCAGTAGCCGTCAGTAATCATGGGTAAGCTGACCCGCGTCTCCGACGGAGCTCACGGGTTACAAAAGGGAAGTGCATCGAAGCCCATACGTTAAGGAATTGTCCTCCCCGCCCAATGCCTACTGTGTTGTATCCACAACACAAACCACTATAACCGCTAAGTCAAACTAGCATGCAACCTCTATTAGCGGTTATTCCTATCGCACGGCTTGTACGTACTGGTGGCCAGCCAATCACGCACTTCCGTGTTCTACATACGACACACAACTTCGTGTTTACAACGTGTCAAGGCCAATGAATGCGACACACAAGGTGGTCTCTTAAATCTAGGTTTAATTTGTAAGAAAAATAATACACAGCAGGAAATATAAAAGAACAGTTATGCCATGTATCACAGTTTATAAAGAAAATAATAGACATGCATGAAATATGAGCTAAAAATAATTAAACAGCTAATGGCAAGGTGTCTTGCCTGGTAGTACGCCTGGTGTGCTGTAATGATCACTGTGGCACGATCTGCATCTTTGGTGTAATAACTACACAAGGGGACCTCTGATGGTGTCACGGTCGGTTCCATTGGGTCCAGTAGGGTCGAATTGGTTAGGAACGATATAAAGTAGGCTCGAAATGGGAGAAGAAATAGGAAGAACATGACTTGGATACGGACATGAGAGAAGTTAACAAAAAATGGATAAATAAATAAATATATATACGATTTTGGAAAGCTCTTTACAATATTGAAAACTAGTTTGAATCTAAATAATTCTTGAAAAAAATATTTAAAGTAAAAAAAATCATTCTTGGCTAAAAATTCTAAGTTTGTCGAAAATAGGATTGGTAGAAAGCTATATTTTTAATAGTAATAATATTTTTAGATAAATATACAATATCAAATATCATAGAAATCACATAATTTAGGATAACCCACTTTTATCAAAATACTTTCTAGCATAAAATAAGATTTAATATTGTAACAACATATCTAGTCTTCGAAATCCATTTTTGAAAATAATATAGGATAAGCCTAGTACCATATATATATTTTTAACCTACTATAAAAAAAAAACAATTATTTACAAATAACAATAATAATTATAATAAAATAACAACTAAAATATTAATAACGTATAATAGCTAATATATAGTGGTCGTAAAGAACACATACATTCTTATGGACAGTTGTCCAAAATATATTTCAATAACATATATTTAATATTTGAATTACAGATGCTTGCTTAGAACAAGAAAATACTAATAATAATAATAATAGTAATAATACTAGTAATAATAATAATAATAATTCTAATAATTGTAATAATAGTAAACCATAAAGTAAAAAAAAAAAAAAAAAAAAAAAAACAAAACAAAACAAGAAGTTAACACATGTGCTGCTGGTTAACCAGCTCCACGAGAGAGAAGGAACAAAGAAAAAAAAGAAAAAAATAAAAGAGGAGAAGAGAAAGGTCGAGTGGGCGAGAGAGGGGGAGGAAGCTTAGTGAGCGGGAGAGCGAGCGGATGGGAGTCGGCCGGGCGCGGTGGTTTACGGCGGCGGAGCGCGCCAGGTTTCGATCGGTGGAGCGGGCAGCGGGCGCGCAGAGGCTGAGGACCTCACCGTCGGCGGAGGCCAGAGGCTCCGTGCGGCGGCGAAGGGAAGGGTAGAGAGGGTTGCGGCGGAAGTGGAGGAGAGCGGCGGAGGCTGGAAATCCGGTGGGGAGAGGCGGAGAAGGGTTGGGAGAAGTCGACGGCGGCGGATCTTTCGGGAAAAAGGGTCGGCGGAGTTGGGGGTTTTCCGGCGGTCAGCGCGATCGACGCGCGGGCAGATCCACGGCGGAGGAGGAGGTGAGCACCGGTGAAGATGCACAGGCGGAGCTGGCACTGAGCGGTTGTGGAGACGGCGGATGGTACTCGCCGTCGCCGGGGTTGACGGGCGTTGGAGGCGGCGCATGGCGAGGCATCACCGGCGGTCGGCACGGTGGCTTCACCGGGGTAAGTTTAGGGTTAGGGTTCCTTTCTCTCTATTTCTCCTGTGGTGTGACGGTTGTTTGCGGATCTGGGGAAGTCCTCTGGCCGGAGATGGCCATAGCGGGGTGGTGGTCAGACGATAACGGATTGGTCGGGATTGGACGAGGGTTGGTTGTGGTATTGGTGTCGGGTTTCCGCCCCGTGGCTATGGCCGACGGTGACAATGGCTGTGTCCTAGGAAATGGCGGAGAGGGCTGTGGGGTGATGATGGGAGTTGACGATTGTTGTGGTGATGGTGGCGGCAGTGGTTGGGTTGCTGGCCGATGGTGGTGGTCGTGATGGGAGCTGGGTTGTTCGGGTGGCCGGGTGTAGCGGAGTTGGGGAAGACAGTGGTGAAGGGGACGACCGGGGTCGGGATAGATCGGCTAGGGATAGGGTTAGGATTTTGGTTAGAAATTTTATTGATGTCGGGTGTGTCCGACACGAGGGGTTTACAATGTATTTGTAAAAGAATGGAATAAGAACTGGACGATGGAACACGGACACGGACACGAGGCACTTGTGGTTGCGGAATAATTTGTGGAAAATTTGTTGTGGATGGAAAATAATGAATTGGAGGAGTACCTGCCTATATTTATAGGATGTGGGAATTCCCAATTAGATATGGATTAGGAATAATTTAAACCCCAAAATAGAATATTCAGTACTTAATTTAAATGATTCAACAAATCAAATCTCAAATTAAATCCAATTAGATCTAATTTAAATACTTTTAGTTTAAAACCAATTCAATTTAAAATATAGATAGTTTCCTATTTATATGTATCCATGGAATTAAATCAAATTTAAATTGACACAAATATTTCAAAAATATGTTTTCCAAAAATACTATAATAATTAATTTCGAAAATTACATTATTTAAAATAAACAAATAAATAATTAGGAAAATGTGTTTGTACAAATAATATTTACATAAATATACTTTTTCTAATATACTAAAATAATTTATTTTTATAACTGCATAAATGAAAGTTTTTTCATAATTAAAATCCTAAACTTGAAAATGATAGCTAGGAATAATTTTTACATATATTATTTTGAAATCATAATAAAAATATTTTTCTAAAAATATGTACGCTCGCACATATTCGCACTCGTCGAGCAAAACGAAAATAAAATTTCGTGCACGACGTTCGATACGACTACGTGACGTACAAATACAAAAATTTTTAAATCGGTATCAAATTTTTAATAAATAAAAATAGTAGAAATTTAGGGGTTTTACATCCTACCCAACTTAAAAGAAATTTCGTCCTCGAAATTAAGAATTCGTAGGGGGTGAAAGGACGCAAGGGGGTTTCGATGGGAAACAATCGATAACAAATCATGACGTAAATATCACGATCTAGATCATAGAGTACGGTATGGTCACGGGTAATGAATGAGGGTCACGATTTAGAGAACGAAATAGATTCGCCTTAATTTAAGCGATTAGAGGGTCATGACAGTAATTATAGGGCCAAGAAAAGGACGAGTAGTTTAGGAGGGAGAAATAACAATATCGAGTGATAATGGTTATAGGTGATAGGATAGCTAGAGGAAGTGCTAATATAACGTCTTCGTCCTTCTAAAATAGGTGAAGGCGAAAGCAAGATAGAGTTTGAAGGAGGCGTTATCGAATACGAATACGTGATTCAAAGACGATTGAATAATTTCAAAGGAATTGTCAAGGCAGTCGTGGATGGGATTCTAGAGGACGAGCTTAACTATGTCCCCATCCACGTAGAGTAATAGGCAAAAGCGAACCAAAGTGCACTTGGTTGATCAGACCATTATGCACCGGTTCTGATTTGACAACATGTTAGTGGGATATCTTCCAATAACATATGTCGTGAATAAGCTTGATAAAGATTTGAGCTTGCAAAAACTAGGCTACATTAGCATCATTAGTCTAGATAGTAAAATATAGGCACGATAATAGATGAATAAAAACAAATATGAATGGTCTAAGAGTCATAAGAATCTAAGTCTTGCTTATTCCTATGCTACCATTCTACGGTTTATTGACCAAGGCTTGGTTGACTAGATGGGTTAAGGTTTTCTAAATTCTAAAATCTAAGTAGGCTTGCTAAGATAGGTCGCAAGGACAAAGGAGTTGCTAGGTCATAAGGTATTCTACCCAACTTAAAGAATTTAACTAATTGTGTTTGGGACAGTTAACTAATAGGGTCAACCTTTAGTAAGCACGAAGGGAGGATAATGATAGAAGGAATCAAGCAAAATGCAATTGATGAGTCAAACAGTAGATTGAAGAAAGTGGTCAAGTATGTGGATGAGATCCTAGACTTCTAATCCTATACGCAGGCTTGCTTGGTACGGTAAAGTAACCAAACAATTTATGTCGACCTGCATGGGCCACCACAAAAACATGTAACGCCCCAGTCCCAAAATACGTAGGACTAGGAACGTAGACATGCCAGCTGTATTCATACGAAGTATACTCCAATATATGGAAGCCTCGTATAAATACATAAGCTGTAAAATGCAGTAAAACTACAACTAATCTCATCCACACAGAATAAATGAATAAAAGATCATATAATGAGAATAAATTTGTCCTGATACAATATGTTGGGCGGAGACAAATCCACTACCAACAAAATAAAGAAAAGTACATAGAAAATGAAATGAGTGGCGAGCGAAGCGAAGACAATCCAAATGCAATCATCCTCGAGAAATAGCAATGAACACGGCTAGACCGAAAGCACCTGCGAAAGACAATAGCACACACCTGGCAAGACAACCAGGTCCTCAGAGGGACGTAACAAGACACATCATAGCATGCCATATAAACTGAATAAATATTGCTCAATAAATAAGTAAATCGAATTTATAACATAGTCCAATACGCACCTACTGAATGAACGTACCATCCCCCCAACCAAACAAGGACAGGAGATGGTAAACTAATTCACGGCGACGTATCTTTCCATGCTAAGAATCCGATATGGTATTCGGACCCCAACAAGGTTCAATACCTTCTCATCGAAGTAGTAAGTCACACCTACAATCAAACAAGAACAAGATGTGACGAACTAATCCGCGACAAGTTATTATTCCAAGCCACGGTCAGATACAAGTACCCAAACCAAAAGTACTCGTACCTAACGGATAGGGTAGCCTACCATTCTAAGTGAAATATTGTTAAGAACAATCCTTCCTACGCATGGGCCCTGGCTGAATAGGATCGGCATAGTCCCCCTTGGGGCACTAGAGGCCCAAGCAGTAAGAGCATGACGTTCCGCAGAATCGTCAGTGGCCGTCAGTAATCATGGGTAAGCTGACCCGCGTCTCCGGCGGAGCTCACGGGTTACAAAAGGGAAGTGCATCGAAGCCCATACGTTAAGGAATTGTCCTCCCCGCCCAATGCCTACTGTGTTGTATCCACAACACAAACCACTATAACCGCTAAGTCAAACTAGCATGCAACCTCTATTAGCGGTTATTCCTATCGCACGGCTTGTACGTACTGGTGGCCAGCCAATCACGTACTTCCGTGTTCTACATTCGACACACAACTTCGTGTTTACAACGTGTCAAGGCCAATGAATGCGACACACAAGGTGGTCTCTTAAATCTAGGTTTAATTTGTAAGAAAAATAATACACAGCAGGAAATATAAAAGAACAGTTATGCCATGTATCACAGTTTATAAAGAAAATAATAGACATGCATGAAATATGAGCTAAAAATAATTAAACAGCTAATGGCAAGGTGTCTTGCCTGGTAGTACGCCTGGTGTGCTGTAATGATCACTGTGGCACGATCTGCATCTTTGGTGTAATAACTACACAAGGGGACCTCTGATGGTGTCACGGTCGGTTCCATTGGGTCCAGTAGGGTCGAATTGGTTAGGAACGATATAAAGTAGGTTCGAAATGGGAGAAGAAATAGGAAGAACATGACTTGGATACGGACAGGAGAGAAGTTAACAAAAAATGGATAAATAAATATATATATATATATACGATTTTGGAAAGCTCTTTACAATATTGAAAACTAGTTTGAATCTAAATAATTCTTGAAAAAAATATTTAAAGTAAAAAAAATCATTCTTGGCTAAAAATTCTAAGTTTGTCGAAAATAGGATTGGTAGAAAGCTATATTTTTAATAGTAACAATATTTTTAGATAAATATACAATATCAAATATCATAGAAATCACATAATTTAGGATAACCCACTTTTATCAAAATACTTTCTAGCATAAAATAAGATTTAATATTGTAACAACATATCTAGTCTTCGAAATCCATTTTTGAAAATAATATAGGATAAGCCTAGTACCATATATATATTTTTAACCTACTATAAAAAAAACAATTATTTACAAATAACAATAATAATTATAATAAAATAACAACTAAAATATTAATAACGTATAATAGCTAATATATAGTGGTCGTAAAGAACACATACATTCTTATGGACAGTTGTCCAAAATATATTTCAATAACATATATTTAATATTTGAATTACAGATGCTTGCTTAGAACAAGAAAATACTAATAATAATAATAATAGTAATAATACTAGTAATAATAATAATAATAATTCTAATAATTGTAATAATATTAAACCATAAAGTAAAAAAAAAAAATAAAAAAAACAAAACAAAACAAGAAGTTAACACATGTGCTGCTGGTTAACCAGCTCCACGAGAGAGAAGGAACAAAGAAAAAAAAGAAAAAATAAAAGAGGAGAAGAGAAAGGTCGAGTGGGCGAGAGAGGGGGAGGAAGCTTAGTGAGCGGGAGAGCGAGCGGATGGGAGTCGGCCGAGCGCGGTGGTTTACGGCGGCGGAGCGCGCCAGGTTTCGATCGGTGGAGCGGGCAGCGGGCGCGCAGAGGCTGAGGACCTCACCGTCGGCGGAGGCCAGAGGCTCCGTGCGGCGGCGAAGGGAAGGGTAGAGAGGGTTGCGGCGGAAGTGGAGGAGAGCGGCGGAGGCTGGAAATCCGGTGGGGAGAGGCGGAGAAGGGTTAGGAGAAGTCGACGGCGGCGGATCTTTCGGGAAAAAGGGTCGGCGGAGTTGGGGGTTTTCCGGCGGTCAGCGCGATCGACGCGCGGGCAGATCCACGGCGGAGGAGGAGGTGAGCACCGGTGAAGATGCACAGGCGGAGTTGGCGCTGAGCGGTTGTGGAGACGGCGGATGGTACTCGTCGTCGCCGGGGTTGACGGGCGTTGGAGGCGGCGCATGGCGAGGCATCACCGGCGGTCGGCACGGCGGCATCACCGGGGTAAGTTTAGGGTTAGGGTTCCTTTCTCTCTATTTCTCCTGTGGTGTGACGGTTGTTTGCGGATCTGGGGAAGTCCTCTGGCCGGAGATGGCCATAGCGGGGTGGTGGTCAGACGATAACGGATTGGTCGGGATTGGGCGAGGGTTGGTTGTGGTATTGGTGTCGGGTTTCCGCCCCGTGGCTATGGCCGACGGTGGCGATGGCTGTGTCCTGGGAAATGGCGGAGAGGGCTGTGGGGTGATGATGGGAGTTGACGATTGTTGTGGTGATGGTGGCGGCAGTGGTTGGGTTGCTGGCCGATGGTGGTGGTCGTGATGGGAGCTGGGTTGTTCGGGTGGCCGGGTGTAGCGGAGTTGGGGAAGACAGTGGTGAAGGGGACGACCGGGGTCGGGATAGATCGGCTAGGGATAGGGTTAGGATTTTGGTTAGAAATTTTATTGATGTCGGGGTGTGTCCGACACGAGGGGTTTACAATGTATTTGTAAAAGAATGGAATAAGAACTGGACGATGGAACACGGACACGGACACGAGGCACTTGTGGTTGCGGAATAATTTGTGGAAAATTTGTTGTGGATGGAAAATAATGAATTGGAGGAGTACCTGCCTATATTTATAGGATGTGGGAATTCCCAATTAGATATGGATTAGGAATAATTTAAACCCCAAAATAGAATATTCAGTACTTAATTTAAATGATTCAACAAATCAAATCTCAAATTAAATCCAATTAGATCTAATTTAAATACTTTTAGTTTAAAACCAATTCAATTTAAAATATAGATAGTTTCCTATTTATATGTATCCATGGAATTAAATCAAATTTAAATTGACACAAATATTTCAAAAATATGTTTTCCAAAAATACTATAATAATTAATTTCGAAAATTACATTATTTAAAATAAACAAATAAATAATTAGGAAAATGTGTTTGTACAAATAATATTTACATAAATATACTTTTTCTAATATACTAAAATAATTTATTTTTATAACTGCATAAATGAAAGGTTTTTCATAATTAAAATCCTAAACTTGAAAATGATAGCTAGGAATAATTTTTACATATATTATTTTGAAATCATAATAAAAATATTTTTCTAAAAATATGTACGCTCGCACATATTCGCACTCGTCGAGCAAAACGAAAATAAAATTTCGTGCACGACGTTCGATACGACTACGTGACGTACAAATACAAAAATTTTTAAATCGGTATCAAATTTTTAATAAATAAAAATAGTAGAAATTTAGGGGTTTTACAGACGTTGCGTAGAGACCGCAACAAAGTCATCGAAACGCTGGTAGAAAGTCGGGTCAAATCCTGGGGCAGGTGCCGGAGCAGGAGGAGTAGCAGCTGGAGGGACCTCAGCATCAGCAACTGGGGCAGGAGCAGCTCCAGGTGGTGCAGGAAATCGACGAGAACGAGTCACCTCAACAGGAGGAGAAGAGATGGCACACGTTTCAAGATCAATCTCGAAACGTCAAAATATACAAGCAAGGTGCATAGGAAATACTAGATTCCTACCTGCATTTTTGCAGTTAAGCATCCAGGACATCATAGTTTTGGGAATGGAGAAAGGAATCCCAAAATGGATGTGATATAGAGCAGAAAGTTCTAAAAAGGTAACTTCATCGGTAGAGCCTTTCTTCGGAAGAAGGACAGAGAATATCATACGATGAAGCTCATAAAAAGTTTGGTTCAGATGTCTGGAAAAGATTCTCCGGGGAGGAGGGTTAGGGTGACAGATTAGTTCCCTAAAAGAGGCCAAAGTAACATCAGCAGGAAACTGAATGTGGTGGATGTCAACTAATGCATCACCAAGATCAGGAATGTGAAAGTATTCACTGATGTCAGTGGCGCTGAATTCTAATTCTTGCCCAGCAATGCAAGAATAGAAATTGCCTTTTTGTTTTACCTATAAATTGCAGTAAAACATACGGACTGCATTGTCGTAAATGCTATCTTGGACCTCGAAGAAATCGCGGTATCCAAGTTGGTCAAATATATGAGCATATTCAAAGAAAGTTGTAAAATTGACGAAAGCTCCAGAGCAAATACGACGACTAGAGAAAGAATCAAACCAGAGATCCGAGAAGTCTTTGTCGGGAAACAAAGTAGCATCGTACTTTTCGGGATCTCTCGGTCGTGCTGGACTAAAGAGACTTGCAGGAGTATAGTCAGATGACGAGGAAGTACCTTGAGAAGAGTTTCCTCTTTGACGTTTGGGGGCCATAAGGAGATGGAGAAGAAGGAAGATGACCGCCCACTGGAACTCGTCGAACCCTTGCTAAGAAGGAGGAGGAGAGACTTCTAGTAGTAGATGAAGGTATTCCACGTTTTGGTGTGAAGAAAAAGTGGAAGGAAAGATGGAATAAATAGGCACTAGGGCCGGCTGTTCGGTTCTGGAACCATAACAGCGCCGACCGAACTCGGTCCGAATTCGGTCCGAACTCGGTCAGAGTTCGGGCCGAGTTCGGCCACTTGCATTCCCGAGACAGTCAATGCAGTCAGATAAATAAAAGCTGTAATTAATAACGTTTGACTGGTTTATTAAATAACTGCTGTTATTTTTGGGTTAACTATAGGGGTTGTCCCAGCTAACGGTGGTTCACCGGGGAACTCTTAAATACCGCTTCGCTTCGACCGTAGCCGTGGTGACAGACATACCCTTTGTAAGTTTGTCCCCAAAAATAATTTTCGTTAAGTAATAAATTATCAAGTCATAAATACAATTTTAATTACCATAAGCATTATTAGTCCGAGAATTCAAGAATGCCGAGCTCACGCCTCAAGATGTTAAAACGGTCTTCAGCCAATGGTTTTGTGAATATATCAGCTAGTTGATGTTCAGTATCAATAAATTCTAAGCAAATATCCCCGTGTTGTTGATGATCACGAAGAAAATGATGTCTAACTTCTATGTGTTTTGTGCGTGAGTGACAAACAGGGTTCTTAGTTAGATTAATTGCACTAGTGTTGTCACAATAAATAGGAACATTTGTATAGTGCAGATTATAGTCCTCTAGGGTTTGCTTCATCCACAAAATCTGAGCACAACAACGTCCTGCGACGATATACTCAGCCTCAGTTGTTGATAATGCTACTGAATTTTGTTTCTTGCTAAACCAAGAGACTAAGGCTTTTCCTAAGAAATGACATGTGCCACTGGTACTTTTACGGTCCACTTTGCATCCTGCAAAATCCGCATCCGAGTAACCTATAAGGTCAAAGGATTTGGTTTTGGGATACCATAAGCCAACTGTAGAAGTTCCTTTAAGGTATCAGAAGATACGCTTAACGGCACTAAGATGTGATTCCTTAGGGTTTGCCTGATATCGTGCACATATGCAAACGCTAAACATAATATCAGGGCGACTAGCAGTTAAATATAATAAACTACCAATCATACCTCGATACTTACGCTGATCGATAGGTTTGTCACTTTCATCAGCATCAAGCTTTGTAGATGTAGCCATAGGTGTCCCGATTGGCTTTACATTCTCGAAGTCGTACTTTTTCAGTATATCCTTCGTGTACTTAGCTTGGTTGATGAATGTTCCAGTCGAGTGTTGTTTGATTTGCAGTCCTAGGAAGAAGTTCAGTTCTCCCATCATACTCATCTCAAATTCACTCTGTATACACTTAGCAAAATCTTGACAAAGTTTTTCATTAGTAGAACCAAATATAATGTCATCCACATATATTTGTACTAGAAGTATATCATCATTCATGGATTTTATAAATAGAGTAGTATCAATCTTTCCTTTCGAAAATCCATTATCAAGTAAGAAGGCACTTAGTCGTTCATACCAAGCACGAGGTGCTTGTTTAAGTCCGTAAAGTGCTTTCTTAAGCTTGAAGACGTGATCAGGTTTTTGAAAATCTTCAAAGCCAGGGGGCTGTTTCACAAAAACTTCTTCTTTCAAAAATCCATTTAAAAATACGCTTTTTACGTCCATTTGAAAAAGTTTAAAATCATTAAAACATGCAAATGCGTAAAACATGCGGATGGCTTCTAGTCTAGCAACAGGAGCATAGGTCTCATCATAATCAATTCCTTCTTCTTGATTATAACCTTGTGCCACTAGATGTGCTTTGTTGCGTAGAACTTGTCCATCTTCACTGAGTTTATTTCGGAACACCCATTTGGTACAAATTATCGATTGACCAATAGGTTTAGGAACGAGTTCCCAAACTTGGTTTCTCTCAAATTGATTAAGTTCCTCTTGCATGGCAGAGATCCAAAACTCATCAGAAAAAGCTTCATCAACATTCTTAGGTTCTATTTGTGAAATAAAAGCTACATTTGCTGCTAATTCAGAATCTCTAAGAGATGAACGTGTACTTACACCTTTGGATACATCACCTATAATGAAAGTTTCTGGATGATCTGGCTTGAATCTTAATGATTCAAATCTTTGGGCCATACCCTTCACAAGGCTTTTTTCAGTTCCTGCATCTTCGAAACTTTTATCAGTTCTTGCCTCTTGGGTCAGATCTTTCTCAGAATTCTTCTTAGTCTTTTTAGGTGCATCTTCATCATCACTGTCGCTAGATCTGTGACTATTCAACTCATCAAAAGTAACATTAATACTTTTTTCAACAATCATTGATCTTTTATTAAAAATTCTATATCCCTTACTCTTAGCAGCATATCCGAGAAATATCCCGTCATCTGCTTTGGAGTCAAACTTTTCCAAGTTATCCTTGGTGTTCAGGATAAAACAGCGACAACCAAAAACTTTAAAATAAGAAATATTTGGAATTCTTCCAAACCAAAGCTCATATGGTATTTTCTTCGAGATTGGTCAAATTAACACCCTGTTTAAAACATGACAGGCTGTACTAACAGCTTCTGCCCAAAAGTATTTAGGAAGATTATACTGGTTTAGCATGACTCTAGCCATTTCGCTTAGAGTACGGTTCTTCCGCTCCACAACACCATTCTGTTGGGGAGTTCTAGGACAAGAAAATTCGTGGTAATATCCACTATCATCACAAAACTTTTTGAAATAAGAATTTTTGAATTCGCCACCATGATCACTTCGGATATGAGTAATCATGAAGCCTTTTTCGTTTTGTACCTTTTTACAAAATATCTGAAATTCAAAAATAGCATCACTTTTGTTTGATAAAAAGTAAATCCAAGTAAATCGAGAGAAATCATCAACAATAACAAAAGCATAGAGCTTACCACCAAGACTGGCGACTCTACTAGGACCAAATAAATCCATATGAATCAACTGCAAAGGTCTCGAAGTACTTACAGCGTTGATGGATTTAAAAGTAGACCTATGTGCTTTGTTCTTTTCACAGTATGCACATATCAGATCTCTCTTGAATGGTATTTCAGGGAGTCCTTTTACCAACTTCTTTGTATTCAGTCGTGAGATAGTATCCATGTTTGCATGTCCTAGTCTCATGTGCCATAGCCAGCTTTCATCTTGATTGGCTACTAGGCACCTTCCTGCATTATTAGTATTCTCCAAAAAGAAAACATAAATATTGTCTTCTCTAATCCCTTCATATATGGGATCACCAGATGACATATCATATATGGTACATTTATCTTTTACAAATTTGATACCATAACCATTATCTGCCAAATGGCTTATGCTCAATAGGTTATGTTTCAATGCAGTTACTAGACAAACATCCTTTATTATTGGATAAGGAGAAATACCTACAGTGCCATTACCTATTATATCACCTCTCAAGTTGTTTCCAAAGGAGATGTATCCTTCTTTCTTCATCGATAGCGTAGCGAATAAGGATGCATCACCAGTCATGTGTCGCGAACATCTGCTATCGAGAATCTATTTGTTTTTAGCATGAGAGGGTTGAGGGTCCACCTACAAGACAAGTAGATGAATCCTTTGGTACCCATTTTCTGAAGGGTCCACACAGATTAGCTTTAGGTCTCCAGACTAAAGTATGGTTGTTAACAAGCTTTCTTGCAAGACAATATTGTGATATGTGTCCGTGCGTACCACAATATGTGCAAGTCAGTTTAGAGGTAGAAACTGTATTTGCAAGCTTGTTTTGTTTGGAGAACCTGTAAGTGATAGCATGATGGTGTTCGTTTTCTTCTGTGCTTTCTTGTGTTTAGTCCTTCTAGGTGTATGCTTTGCATTAGGACTAATCTTAGGCTGTGTCACAGGTATTGCCTGTTTGCCTAACTTGATTTCTAACTTTTTAGAAATCGCAATAGACTCTTCGTATCTAGCAGTCATATCAAGGAGTCTTTGTTCAGTTACTAGGTGCATCTTCTTCTCTATGTCATAAAAGCTTTTGTACTTTAACATAGTCCTTTTCTTTCTTTTCAATATTGAGGATAGCCTCATGATAGTCTGCTTTAAGTTTGGCTATCTCTTCCGTATTACCGGTAGTAGATGTCTCTTTAATATCTTCAATTAGATTAGACAATCTGGCTATCTCGGTTGTCTGTGCCTTAATCTCTTTTCGAGATTGCTTATACTTGTCGAGCACAGTTTTGTGATCTTCAAGTAGTTCGCTAAAGGCATTCTCTAGTTCATTAAAAGTAAAATCATCAAATAAAGGATTAGATGATACCTTTTCAAAAGCCATGAGACAAACATTTGCATTGCTACAGGGTCTGTCTTCTTTTTCTGAGTCACTGGCATCACTTTCGTGCCAGATGCTTGTGTTTGCATACTTTCGACCAGATGTAGATTTTCTGCTTGATCTTGATCTATCGTATGGAATGCTTTTCTTGGTGGTTGGACAGTCCTTCTTCATATGCCCTGATTTCTTGCATCCAAAGCATATAGTTTCATCTTCGTTGCTTTCTTGGACGTCTTTCTTCTTTCTGCTTGTGAACTTTAGATATTTCTTGAAGTTCCTCACAAGTAGGGCTCTTTCATCACCACTTGACGATTTTTCATCGGAATCGTTGTATGTTGATTTTCTTGCTTGGGCTTTGAAGGCAATAGTTTTCTCCTTTGGTGTTGCTTCTTCAAAATCTTGCAAGTCGAGTTCATGGGTCATGAGTTTGTCCATCAGTGTCTCCAGAGTCATCGTGGTGAGATCGTTTCCTTCAATGATTGCTGTGGCTTTTGGATTCCAGTTCTTTGTTAGAGCCCGCAGCACTTTTCTGATTTTCTCATGGTTGCTGTAATCCTTGCCAAGAGATTGTAAAGGATTAGTTATATCAAGGAAACGAGTAAACATCTGTGTAATTGACTCACCGGGTTTCATCTTAAAGGATTCATACTCCTGTGTTAGTCTACTAATTTTGGATTCCTTTACGTGGGAAGTCCCTGCATGGGTTACCTCAAGGAGTTTCCAAATTTCGTGAGACATTTTACAGGTTGAAACTCTATTGAACTCGGTTTTGTCAATTGCACAGAATAGTGCATTGATGGCTCGAGCATCAAGACTAGCCTTTGCTTTTTCAGCATCGGTGTACTTGTCATGAGGCTTTTCCATAAGAATGCCTTCAACTACTGTGGGTGCTGGCTTCTTATATCCATCAATGACTATTGACCAAAGATCAAAGTCAAGAGACTTTAGAAAGAAAGTCATCTGTGTTTTCCAGTATGTGTAATTTGTTCCATCAAATAGGGGAGGTCTATTTATGGATTGTCCTTCACCGTTGAATATAGATTTCACGGCTGTCATATATACTCTCTAAGGTATGTTATATAAGAATATAACCTGCTCTGATACCAATTGTAGGACCGTTGAGCACCTCTAGAGGGGGGGTGAATAGAGTACGTGTGTGCAGCGAAAAATAATCACCAATTAAAAATTTAAACTATGGCAGATATGTAAGAGACAGTAGATAGAGATAGAAAATTTAAACTCAGTTGACACGGCGATATATACTGGTATCCCTCTGAGAGGACTAATCCAGTCTCGAGTACTCTTGCTCGATGTTAATCCACTATGGCACAAGCTTTAACTGAGAGCTTGCAGTCTCTTACAACACCGTGCTTGGTGACGAGCGCACGACCAGCTTCACACATATACCGTGCTTGGTGACGAGCGCACGACCAGCTCCACAACAAGAAAAGTTGTTGAAACTTGGAACGACCTCTTTACAACTCTTGAGTAACCAAAAGACTCTAAATCAACTCTGATAGTACTGGCTTTTGGCTAAGAGATGTATATGTGAGATTTGAAATTCTTGGATCGTTTGAAAACACTTGAGTAATAGAGAAGAGAGAATGAAGAATGAATTGATGATTTGAAATGAAAAGTTCTTCACTATTTATAGGTGTTTTCTCCAACCGAACTCGGGCAGAACTCGGACAGAGTTCGGATGCAAATATCTCGCAAATAGACGTTGCTCGCAAATTTGGAGGCAACAGAAATTTGAATACAAACTGACCGAACTCGGTCAGAGTTCGGACCGAACTCGGGCCGAACTCGGTTAGGAGTTCTGTCAGGAGATATTTGAAAATCTTTTGCAAAAACAGTTTTCAAATTATTTTTGATTATTTGTAAAATCATTTAGAAAGACAATTTTCGAAATATGTTTTTGAAATTTTTTATACGAAAATACGAATGGTAAATAAGAAGGCTTTTTGGAATGAGGACAGTTTTAACCCTAAGCCAGTATTACCATAATTGATTTTACAGAATAAATTCTAGACTCAATAAAATATAAAATACATAATAAAATGAGAAATGAGTCTCCAATAGATTTGATGACGTTGACTCTTTGATTGATGCGGTACATTGTCCGTTGAATATGATTTCATGAATCCTGAAACGATTAGCAGCATTTTCTATATTTTGTGTATCAACTAAAGTGTATGTTGATTATCGAAATCGGGTGTGATCATGGAATGGGCCAACAAGTTGATCCTAATGAAGTGTGTGAGGATACATGTGCGTATGTTTATAAGGACTATGATATGGATACGTTAAATAATGTGGCAGATACACTAGAGATGTTCCATGCATTAAAAAGGAACAACATTGAAGGAGAAGATGAAGAGAACTTTAATTCATTGCTTGATGATGCTAAGAAACCATTGTATAATGGTTGTAAAAAGTATACGAAGCTGTCTGCGATAGTGAAGCTCTTTAGTATCAAGGCCAAGAGTGGTTGGAGTGATAAAAGCTTTTCAGATGTGTTGACATTGTTCGCTGACATTCTTCCGGGAGAAAATGAATTGCCTGTAACTACTAGCGTGGCTAAGCGTTGCTTCTTAATATTTGGAATGGGATATAAGAGAATACATGCATGTCCAAATGATTGCATTCTCTATAGAAAAGATTATGAAAATGCAACCTCATGTCCTACATGTGGAACGTCGAGATATAAGGTAAAGAAGGATATGTCTGAACAAAGTCAGGAAGAGCAAAAGAAGGGCATCCCAGCTAAAGTTCTATGTTACTTTTCACCCATTTTACGCTTTAAAAGGTGGTTTCGATCGGTACAAACATCAACAAATTTGACATGGCATGTAGACGGAAGGGAAGTTGATGGCCAATTGCATCATCCCGCGATTTACCGACGTGGAAGACAATTGATGATAAATTTCCAGAGTTTGCAGCAGAAGCAAGAAACCTTCGACTTTCTCTTTCAGCCGATGGGATTAATCCATTTAGTTCACTCAGTAGTAGGTACAGTTGTTGGCATGTAATGCTAAATACTTATAATTTACCACCTTGGTTGTGTATGAAGAGAAAGTTCACATTGTTGACATTGTTGATATCAGACCCCCAACAAACTGGAAATGACATAGATATTTACTTAGCACCATTGATTGAGGATCTCCAGTTGCCGTGGAAGGATGGAGTTGTGACTTATGATGCCTATCGGCAAGAATCTTTTATATTGAGAAATGTATTGTTATGGATTGTTAACGATTTTCCTGCATATGGCAACTTGTTTGGTTGTCGTGTGAAAGGATATTTTGCTTGTCTAATATGCAACGAAAATACTTATTCAGATAGATTGAAACATTGCAACAAGAACGTTTATACTGGTCACAGAAGGTATTTGACGCATAACCATTCTTTTCGATCACAAAGAAAGGCATTTAATGGTGACAAAGAGTTCAGAACTCATCCTGAACCATTAAGTGGGGAACAAATATTAATAAAGGTTACGGGGATTACCGTTTCTTGGGAAAAAAAAGATGTTCCAGAAAAAGATATCAGAGAAGAAGACTTCAAAGAAGAAGAAGGAAACAGAAGTGCAAAAGAAATTGACACCAAAGAAGAGGAAAAAAGAAGTACAAAAAGACAAAGTTACAAGTTGTTGGAAGAAGAAATCCATTTTTTTTTAGCTAGAGTATTGGAGATATCTTCCTATTAGACATAACTTGGATGTCATGCACATTGAGAAGAATGTCTGCGATAGTATCATTGGGACCCTATTAAATATTCCTGGAAAAATAAAAGATGTGATAAATAGTCTCAAAGATCTTGTAGAGATGGACTTAAGGAAAGAATTGGCACCTCATAATAAAAAAATGGGATTTATCTTCCAGCTGCATGTTATTTTTATCCCGATAAGAGAAAAGAATAGTGTGTCAAGCTTTGCATGACCTTAAGGTCCCAGATGGTTACTCTTCGAATTTAGATCTAATGTCTCAATGGAAGATCTAAAGTTATATGGTCTCAAATCTCATGATTGTCATGTTCTAATGCAACAACTACTTCCTATTGCAATACGTGGTGTGTTGCCAAAGCATGTGAGATGTGCTATTATACGAGTATATTTTTTTCTTTAATGTCCTTTGTGCCAAAGTCGTGAATTGTATAAAAATTGCAAGATATCCAAAATAATCTTGTGATCACATTGTGCTTATTGGAAAATATTTTCCACCATCATTCTTTGACATAATGGTACATCTAATGGTGCACCTTGTCAGGGAGGTCGAACTTGGCGGTCCGATTTTCTTCCGATGGATGTACCCACCAGAGAGGTTGGTCTAGTCTGAACTTTGGTTTTCATTATGTAGTAACATGATTGATGTTTTTGTAATCATTTTTATCTTTATCATTTGTTCATTATAGGTTTATGGGTGTGATAAAGGGTTATATGAGAAATAAGAATCGTCCTGAAGGGTGTAATGTATAATGTTATATCGCAGAGGAAGCTATTGAGTTTTGTTCAGAATATCTAGAAGAACAATCTGCCATTGGAGTTCCTTCTTCGAAGAATAAGGAAAAACCTATATGAAAAGAAAATATCTGTGAAGTTGACCGCTTATCTTTGGACCAAGCACATCTTTATGTGTTGTACAACACAAATGATGTTCAACCTTATATCGAGTAAAGATGTCTATATTACTCTTTACTTAGTTTTATCTTTTGACCAAGCACATCTTTTTTTATATTTTGCATTGTAATTAACAAAATTCTACTTATTATTTGATAGGGAGCACGAGGCTTACTTGAAAAGCTGCACCCTCGTAGAGTGAAAAGTGCAAAATATTTAGAAGATGAGCACAATCACAGCTTTATTAGTTGGTTACGATCAAGGGTATTGATTAAGCTACTATATTTTATGTTCTACTTATTGAAAATAAAATATTGAACTTAGGAAAAAAAATAACAGGTTGAGGCTGCACAAGAAGATCCAACTAGCAATATCTCTGATGAATTAAAATGGATAGCTCAAGGACCTCAACATCACGTGACTAAGTTCCCAGGTTATGCAATTAATGAGTGTCACTATCAAACGGAAGATCGTGACGACGTACGAGTCAAGCAAAACAGTGGAGTGACTCTAGTAGCAAATACTTTTCAAGTTGCTAGCACAAAGGACAATAATCCCATCATCTCAGATATGACATTTTACGGTATTATCAAAGAGATTTGGTTGGTTGACTATTTCTCCTTCCGGATTTCAGTCTTCAAGTGTGATTGGGTTGACAACAAGAATGGTGTTAAGGTTGATGAACTTGGTTTTACATTGGTCGAGCTTGGTAGAGTTGGCCACAAGTCTGACTCTTTTGTTTTGCCCTCTCAAGTAAAGTAAGTATTTTATGTTCCTAATCAATTTGATGATAATTGGTCAATCATTTTATCGGCTCCTCAAAGGATTTATTATGACGAAGACAATGACGACGAGGGAATCGATTGTTTTGTTACAAATGAAACTTGCAATAAAGTACTAGATTTTGAGTCATTTGATGTTTGATGAATCACCATCGACCTATTTACGTGAAGATTGCGAGGGAACTTGGATTGCACAGTCCAAATCTTCTTGTTGAAATGTTGCTGCAAGTGAATTGTTTAAAGAAAGGTTTCTGCAAGTCTGAAATGTTGATGCAAGTGAAAATTACTTAGTAGTCTATTTTGAGAACTGTTTTAAGAATTGTTTCATGGAAATCCCTCATCTTTATTGTCTTAATATGTGTTTTTTTTCCTCGAAACTGTAGTCTATTTTGATCTCAAAGTATATGGGAGAAACTGTAGTCTATTTTGATCTAGACTTATCTTAATATGTTGCTGCAAGCTACTATATTTTATGTTTCATTCTATTTGAAGCACATACATACATATGTTTCATGCTATTGGGTTTTGAATGTTAACTGAGATTCGAAATTATATACGAACCTGAGATTGAGTGAAAGCCTGGGATTTCGAAAATAGAAATTTGGTTTTGTGTATGTAACTGAGTTTAGATTGAACTGGGATTCAAATTGAACATGAGAATAGAATTGATTTGAATGTTTAAACGGAGTTGGCTTGAAAAACTTGAGAACGGGGTTTCATATATCAAAACTGTGGTTGGGTTTAATTTTATAATGTTAACTTGTATTTGTAAACTTAGAACGAGACTTTGGAGTTTGAGTATTGATTTGAAAACTGAATTTGGTTTGATTTTGAAAGTTGTTTGTTATGGTTATCTCAGGTTTGGTATTTTGAAAACTGAAATTGAGTTCTCAGGTTTGGTCTTCTTAATCTCAAATTTTGTTAGTTGTATCTCAGTTTTCAAGCACATTTTATGTTTCATGTTATTTCAAGCACATTTTAGCAAGATTAATATAAATATAATTATGCCATTTATTTGTTATAGGCTACAAAGCACAGTGAGGATTCCAGAAAACAAAATTATAGCCGAAAAAGGTAGAGGGGCATCAAAATCCAAAAAAGTCAGCAAAATCAAAGATAATGAAGAGAGGATAAAGATCATTTATAACGATGTTAGGCAACCAATTGGTGAAGGAAAAATTAATTTGGCAACTTACTGCGGCATCACAATAATGTCCTTAGTAAAAATAACTTATCCAAATTGGCATAAAGTGCCAGAATCAGTTAAAAAGAGCTTATGGACTGCTATTCAGGTAAAAATAACTTATCCCAATTGGCAACCAATTGATAGTAATATGTGTTAGGAGTAGAGATTACTGCCCTTTGGTTTCAGTTTGAATGTGTTGGCCCAATGACTACATCGTGTTTTTGAATATCGCTAATCAGTTAAGTTTAACATAATGATGTCACTAATATTCATATACTTACTATCATGTTGCTATTAAACTTAGCATTTTCCTAATTGTTCTATATTATATTGCTATGCTTGTATCGTACTGCAACATATTTTGCCGGCCTAACATGTATTTGTAGACATGCAGTAAGCATGATCAAACCAGGACATAGGCAATGAAGAATTAATGATGGACCAAAGACGACGTCATACAAAGAGATTTCTTTGAACCGCCTAGCGACCTATCTGGGGCCTCGCATCGGGGGTTCCGCTGCCTGGTCATCGGACATGGGTCGAGGGGGTAGTGCCCCCCATCGGAGGTTCGGGGGCAAAGCCCCCGAAAGGTATTCAAATTTCCAGATCTGCTTATTGTTTCGATTAACAAAATGCCTTGGAGGAATTAGCTTTTGAAAACAAAAACAAGAAGAAAAGTACAGGGAGTACTAATTTGATTCTGGGAAAGTATTGCTATGGAAGTCTGATTCGTAAACGATCACTTTGTTCCTTGGACCATATGATGATGATGAAGATCACTGCTTGAAGTAGAACAATTTGGAAGAACTAATGCACCAGAAAGGTATCGACGCACTTGGGCACTGATGGCGAGGCCGAATGCTTTCCTGCTTTGCTTCACTTTGTTCTGGAAGAAAAGTTGAAGAAGAATGCTCTAGAGGATCAAAATCTCGAAGCTCTGATATCTGTATTCTCTCCTGTCTCTCTCTGTGTCCTTTTGTATGAGAAAAATGAGTCTATTTATAGACTGGGGCTTTCGTGCGTAAAAGAGCATCAACCTCTGTCTTTACGCTGACAACTGCCCTCCACGATCAGAATCATCCTCTGTATATGCTGACACGTGTCCCATCATTTCAGTAAGAATAGGATACATGTACACACGTTCTTCGAAATAGGTGGCATGAAGACCACGTAGGCACACCTCGTTCCAAACTTGCCAGAACGAATCGGGCGTAAAAAGATGAGCGTAAACTAGCTCTGTCACGGGTTTCCAGCGTAAAGTGGTTATCGAATAACCTTGAGCATAAAATGGCTCAAATAGACTTCACGCACACGTTGTTTTTTATGAGCGTAAAGACTCATGTAAAACCCCGTGCGTAAAAAAAAAACCATTCAGTGAGTGTAAAGTAGCTCGATCTCTATAAACGACAATAATGGTCTTTGTATGAGACAAATTCCATTGAATTCTGTGGTAAATGCCATCATTGATATCTTCATGTCAAAGTCAGCATTAAATGCGAGATTTGATAGCTTTTGTCCAGCGTGAAAGAGGCTGCTTCAGTCCTTGGCGTAAAATCACCGGTGCCAAGCGTAAAAAGATCAATCTGCTTAGGCGTAATACAATTAGCCTTGTCTTGGGCGTAAAGAAATTCCCTGCTCTGTTAGGCGTAAAGCGGGCCACTTATGACTGAGATGACTCTCTCATTGAAGCATTTTTTACGCTCCTACAAGACCCCCTTCACAGTTTTCAAATATCCCAAAATTTGAAACACTTTGAACAGAAGCATAAAAGTTGAGATTTGCTGAGCGCAAAATTCGGGATACGCAACAGTCGACCGCATAAGAGCGGGGATATCCAACAGTCAGCGTAAAGTTCAAGAGAGGAAAATAGTGTTGGTCAACACTTTAACCGTCACAATAAATTTTCTTCTTCGTAACTTTCAAATGTATCTTCATCTTCTCGAGTGAGCGGTTTCCAATGAGGAATGTGAAGAGTCATTTTAATTTGTATAAATAAGGACAAACTCTTTACTCTTAATATTCGTCCTCATGGCGCCAAAGAAAGAGCCAATTGTGGAGGGTGCCTCGGTCGCCAGGCTTAACCTCGAGATAGAGAACGAGCGAGCACAAAATCTTCTGAAGTGCTTTGGGCTGACCCCGGCAGTCTTCAGTCGTATTGATGGTGGTCCTTCAACTGCATACGAGGGACCGGGTGACGCAGAAGCATTCCTTTGTCTGATTCGTCGCTCTGGGATTCGCAGTATGCATGAGTTGGGTGCATCCCTTTGTCAACCCAAAGAATAATAATATTTTGTGTACTGCGACTTTTATATGTAGGGATCCGCTTCCATCTTTTATAAATAAAATATTTGATGTTTTAACCCCATCTATGAACGCGCATTTGTTTACGCAATTCTGTTGACTGCTTCCGTGATTGTTGATTCCCGAGAAACAAACCAACACGTGGTGTCTATTTTATGGTTACAAGATCCTTTAAATAAGATCTTCTCCCGAAATAGACTCATCTTAATAACTTCTTCAGTCTTTATAAATAGCCGAGAATGTTTCATGTATTCTCGTACTCATCCTCCTGAAGATAGCTTTCTGCGATGTTGTTCTTCAAATAAGAGATGGCAGAGCTTTTCAACGTTGTTCCTTTGCATGGCCGATCATTAGGCGCAGATTCAACCATCATTAGAGCCAAACCTTTCGACTCAAATGGCAAGTTCGATCGTAAGTAAATATCTATCTTCGAGCGTAAGGCCTTGCTGAAGTACTGGCATAAAAGCAGTGCTGAAGCACTTGGCGTAAAAAGCCTTGTTTGAAGCACTGGCATAAAAGCCGTGTTGAAGCACTAGCGTAAAAGCCATGCTGAAGCACTGGCGTAAAAAGCCTTGTTTGACGCACTGGCGTAAAAACCTTGCTGTCTATTTTTAGTTAGCGTTCAATACGCATTTGATGACACTTCTTTTTCTTTGTTTTCTGCAGAAGCTTGGTTGAAGAACTTTTTCAGAACTGGCATTGGTGATTTTGACGCTGTGAAGAGCGTTCTTCTGACACCGACATCAGGGTGCTCATGCGCTTTTGACGCGCAAATCAGACAACTCAGAACTCTTCGTGAGATAGAAGGGTCTTCCTCCGTTGGTAGGAAGAGCCTTTATGCACGGAGAGTTGGATGGTGGAGTCAACTCTACCCTGAGAAATTGGGTAGTAGAGTTCCTTTCACGGCAGAACTAGGAATCGTATCCCAATGCTGGATACATTCCTATCTCCTTTGAGGTGCTGCCCCTAATCCACCAGTTGTATTGGCAGCGCCACGCCTTCGGGCTGCCATACTCTGTGGTTCTCCTCTCGTCTGAGAGAGGAGACCAGAGTTTGATTCCTGCTGATCTGGTCGTGACTGAGATCCAGACAGTCAGGAACTGCCACCAACAACGAACCTGACGGAGAAGGTCCGACGGAGAAGATCCAAAGAAGAAGATAGATCTCTATTAGGTTATTGTTGTGGTATAGAATGAAAATCCAAAATTTGTAATAGATTTCTATTGTAAAGAAAAGTCTAAGAAATGTAATAGACTTTTATGATAGTATGGGAATGAAATGATGATTCTTCTATGATAAATGATTTGTATCTATCTGGATGTAATATGGACATGATAGATAAATAAAATCTTATTTTCTGTTTTAGAGTATATGATACTATCAGAGGTAATATGGACATAATAGCATATATGAACTCAAAAGAAAATTCGATTAATATCTATGCAGAGGTCCAAAGTGGAAGTGATAGATAGGAAAAAGGAAGTTGGTTTAATATTTATTCAGAGGTCATGGAAACATGATAAATAGCAAATCCCACCTTCTAATCAATCGATAAAATAGAAGATATATATATAAAATCTCTTTCCCAGAGATAAGAAATCAGCTTAACCAAATCTTGGTGGCTGGGGACTAAGGAGACAGATGTTGTGAGCGTAAATGTTAAGGCGGTGGATGAATCAGCGTGTTTCTTGGGAACAGAAAGGACGATTCAAGTTCCATGATTAAATGGATGAACCTGGTGACATGAATGGACGGGTCTTTTCGGAAATGAGAAGTTGTTTTCAATTTCAGAGACCAGTTCATTAAAAATCCTCTTCTATAAATAGATGAGAACTCTCTGTAACCTTTCCATTCCCATTTCTGCTCCTCAATTAAGAATGTCTTCTGAGGATGCACAGCAAAAGAATGAAGTCTCTAGGGACATCGAGGACGTCACTGAGACATGCCCCGCTGAGCTAATAGTGATGAGCCCGACTGAAGTAGGCAACAGTTCTTCTACGCCCAAGTTGCCCTGGGACATTCTTGCTTTCCTGGTAGAGCCTGGGAAAACTCCTGAAGAAGAAGCACTGAGGATGGCTGTCTGTTAATTTTTTATGGGTTCAGGAAATAGTGCCTTCTCTGCACTGGCTGACTATGTATTCAATAAGAAAGGGAGTGGCCCTCGTCCTTAATCTTTCTTTGAACAAAAATAATAAAAGAAGTTTTATTTTTGTCCTGCCTTTTTTTTTATACATAGTATTTCTTGAGAAATTTGCCATTGATCGGTAGCATGAGTCGATCTCCATTGGATTTTGACAACCGGTAAGCACCATTAGAGAACACAGACTCAATCACATACGGGCCTTCCCATTTTGCTTGGAACTTCCCTTTGCTCTTGCGAGTCATCATCATTGGCCTTCGGACAGCCAACACAAGTTCGCCAATTTTGAATACCCTATCCTTGACTTTACGATTGAAAGTTCGAGATATACGGGCTTGATATAGCTCAATATGCTGTTGTGCTTGAAGACGCTTCTCGTCCAATCCTTCAAGTTCTTGGAGGCGTAAGCGATCATTATTCTCTGTAGTTAGCTCATTAGCAATAGCGATTCGGAGAGAAGGGATCTGGATTTCCAATGGGAGGACAGCTTCACAACCATAAACCAGTGAAAATGGTGTAAAGCCAGTAGGAGTCCGGACTGTCGTTCGGTATGCCCATAAACATCTCCAAGCTTCTCATTCCAATCTTTTTTATTAGAAGAGACAAACTTTTTGAGAAGTTTGATGATCGTTTTGTTGAAGGCTTCAGCTAAACCATTAGCAGCCGGATTATAAGCCGTAGAAGCCAAATTTTGAATTCGATTCTTGTCACAGAACCGATAAAATGCCTGGCTGGCAAACTGTGGTCCATTGTCATGAATTATTCGTCGAAGAATCCCAAAACGATAAATGACATGATGTTTAATGAAGCTGACTACATTAGATGTCTTTACTTCAACAAGTGGAACTGCTTCTGCCCACTTTGAAAAGTAATCGGTTATAGCCAGTATAAACCGATGTCCTTTGACAGAAGGGAGGTTAATAGGACCAATGATGTCCATACCTCAAGCTTCGAAAGGCCAAGAGGCTGCTGTAGGATGTAGAAATTCAGAAGGTTGATGAATAAAGTCTACGTGAATCTGGCATGCTTTACATCTTCTAGCATAGTCTACAGCATCCAGTATAAACCGATGTCCTTTGACAGAAGGGAGGTTAATAGGACCAATGATGTCCATACCTCAAGCTTCGAAAGGCCAAGAGGCTGCTGTAGGATGTAGAAATTCAGAAGGTTGATGAATAAAGTCTACGTGAATCTGGCATGCTTTACATCTTCTAGCATAGTCTACAGCATCTGCTATCATAGAGGGCCAATAATACCCCATTCTTCGAATACGATCTTGCAATTTTGGACCCGGTTGATGGGCACCACAGACACCATCATGAGCCTCACGCAGTGTTTGTTTGGCTTCACTTTCTGAAAGACAACGCAGCAAGAGTCCGTCATATGAACGCCGATATAGCATATGCAAAGACGGATCATAATAGAATCGAAATGATCGTCTTTTAATTGATGCAGCTTCTTTAGGATCTTCAGGCAAAATTCTATGAACTGCATAATCAATGAATGGTGTTCTCCAATCTTTCTGCTGGGAACTTGCCTCTGTAACATAACTTTGTTCGATATGCAGATTATTCTTCATACAGAACAAATCTCGATCTAACAAAGTAATTATATTTTGCCTTCGGATCGGGACAGCCAAATCTGCAGCTAAGCTGTCAAGAGCATCAGCTTCTACATTCTAAGAATGTGGTACAAATTCAATAAAGAATCCTTTGAATGAAAGGACCAACTCGACTACCACCTGATGATAAGGGATGAGATCAGGATTTCTGACATCATACGTCCCTCTAACTTGATTGACAATCAATTGTGAATCTCCATAAGCTTCTAGGAATTCGATATCCAATTATTTTGCTACTTGGAGACCAATCAATAGAGCATTATATTCTGCTACATTGTTAGAGCACGGCTCATTAAGAGAATAGGCACGATATATAACCATTTTGTCAGGAGAAACCAGGACAATTCTTACCCCAGAGACAATATTGCCTTTAGGTCCCACTCGTGATGCTCCATCAAAATATAATTGCCATATGTCATTTTTCAAAGCCATGTTGCAATCCACTACTTCGTCTGGAATGTCTTCATATAACTTCGAAGTTTCGGGTACAGGATGAGCAGCTAAGAAATCAGCTAATGCTTGGCCCTTTACTGATTTTTGAGGCACATAGACCATGTCATAAGGAGTGAGCAACATCGCCCAGGTAGCTAACCTGGAATTAAGAATGCTCGGTTTCCTTATTAATATCCGAATGGGATTTATTCTGGAGATGACATGAATAGTCTGTCCAGTGACATAGTGCCTTGTCTTTTGGACGGCAAAAACCAAAGCTAGACATTCCTTTTCTACAGGAGTATATCTGTGTTCAGCTTCTACCATCGTTCTGCTCAGATAATATATTGCTTGTTCATGACCCATATCGCTTTTTTGTGCCAGAAGAGCGCCAAGTGAATGATCCAAGGCTCGAACGTACAGTAAAAATGGTCTTCCTATTACCGGAGGTACCAGAACAGGTGGGTTTGTAAGATATTGTTTAATGTCATTGAAGGCATTTTGACATGCTTCGTCCCAGACGAAAGATGCTCCTTTCTTTAATAGGCGGGAGAAAGATTGACATCTCCCAGGAAAGATTAGATATAAATCTTCTGATATAAGCAATACGGCCCTGGAAGCCACGGAGTTCTTTCAGATTACGAGGAGGGCGCATTTCAAGAATTGCTTTAACCTTATCAGGATCAACATGGATACCCTGAGAGGTAATGACAAATCCTAAAAACTTGCCACTGGAAACCCCTAAGAAAGATTTAGTAGTGTTCATTTTCAATTGGTGTTGGCGCATTAATTCAAATACTGTCTTCAAGTCTTGAATGTGATCATTCTTTGACCGACTTTTAACAGCAATGTCATCTACGTAGCATTCAACTATTTTTCGTAGATGTTCTTGAAAGATATTGCTCATAGCCCGTTGATATGTGGCACCGGCGTTTTTAAGACCAAACGGCATAACCGTATAGCAGAAAACCCCAAGCGGTGTTCGAAAAGATATATGCTTCTCATCTTCTGGATGCATCTTGATCTGATTGTATCCTGAGAATCTGTCCATGAAAGACATACGTTCAAAACCGTATGTATTGTCTATCATAACATCAGTAATGGGAAGTGGAAATTCGTCCTTTGGACAAGCTGTATTAAGATCTCGGTAATCTATACAAACTCAAAATTTTCCGTTCTTTTTTATAACATGAACGATATTGGCCACGCAATCAGGGTGTTGTTCTTCACGAACGAAACCACAAGTGATCAGCTTTTTGACTTCTGCTTCAATTGCATCCATCATATCTGGTCTAAAGCACCGTTGCTGTTGTTTTACAGGTTTGACGTTAGGCAAAATATTAAGTTTATGAGTAGCAACTTTAGGATCTAGTCCTGGCATATCCTCATAACTCCATGCAAAGATGTCAATATAATCTTTGATAAGTTTTGTCAATTCTTCATTTTCATCTTCAGAAAGATTCTTACTGATGAATATTGGTTTGGGCGTAATTCCATTTCCAACATCGATCTGGATAACCTCATCCTCTGTAGGTGGCTGTCGCTGTTCAAAACAAAGTTCCCATTGAGTATCCATCTGTTGAGCCCAAGGATCATTCTCAAATGGCTCTGATTTATCATCGTTTTGAACCATATTGACTGAGAATATCTGTCTAGATTCGTCATATGAGGAGTCTATGTTGTCTTTATATTGATGACTTTGATTATCAGAAGATAAAGTCATTCTCTCAATAAACTTGACAGCCATATACTCGAAAAGGAAATCTTCATTGATATCAAAGAGATGAGCAATATTTACATCATTTACAGTCTGATTGTTACGCTTCGGATTAGTCAACGGTGGACCATCATCCGTCTTCTGCGTAGAATTGCCAATATTGATGATCGATGGTGATTCTAGATCATTCGTACCAGCAAAAGTTTCTTCTTCAGACTCGGGAGAGTAAAGTACCATATTACAAGATTTAGTCTTTCTTCCTTTAGCCTTCTTCTTGTGAGGACGGTTACGAGGAATTTCAGAACCCAATCCAGCGGTAGAATTCTGATTTTGAATTTGTAAAGGAAGACGTATTCCTTTATCATGGTTCAAACCTTCGGCCTTTTGAAAGTCGTAACCCATCTTCTTCATGAGAATGACAGATTGCTGACTATACAAATGGATAGGCAGTGGACTTTGAACAGGCGTTTCAGCACATGACGAGGAATGAATCTCTGCAACTACAGGAGGATGAAGTACAGACGTCTCTGTAGTTAAGGGAGAAGAAGGATTCGGGATACGAGGAGAAATCCCTGTTGGAGCTTTTTCATAAGCAGCAAAGACTTGTTGTGCTCGGTATAAAGGAACACTATTCATGGCTAGCCACTGCTGATGGGTAAGCTTGAGCTTGGTAGGAGGAGCTAGACTTGAAGGACAGATGTTCAGTCCTTTCAGTCTATCTTCCAGAGGGAGGCCATCCCATAGATGATCCAAGTCATCAGGATCTGGAATAATATGAGAAATCATGTTGCAAGTTTTGACTTTCTTGCCTTTCTTGGATTTTGAAGTTTTACCTTTATTTTCCAGTTCAGACACTAAGTCAGGATCTACCCACATGATTTCACCATTCTTCAATGTGAGAGGCAACAATTCTGTATTTTTTTCCCTGGCAGGCGGGATATTCACAATCTTCATCGTCGCCTTCGGAATTGGTATAATTCCATCTGGGACTTGCCGTGGAGGAAAATCTCCAAACTGAAGAGAAACTATATTCGTTGTCACCGTGTGGTCATCTTTGGTTAAAGCGATGGTGCCACAATTTATCAGCTCTTGGATCTTCTTTTTCAAGACATAGCAAGCACTGGTAGGATGATTAATGTATCTATGATAGATACAATACTTGGGATTGTCAGTTAAATTTACCTCATTAGTCCTTTTTGGCTCTAGAATCTGAAGTTTACCACTTTTGACCAGACATTGGAATATCCCTGGGATATCGCTTTCGTCAAAGGAGTATTCTTCCTTTGGCCTGGAAGATTCTTGATTGCTTGATGTCGTCTTGCTCTTGGAAAGATTGACCATAAGGGTATCTTTTCCTTTTACATTACGATTGCCGGGATTATTGCCAGGATTATTTTTCTTTCCTTTATCATCTGAAGCAAAAATCATCCCATGTTCGCGAGCCAACCTACCATTGGTCTCGGCAGAAACTGCTGCTATGATGAACGAAGCCCAATCTGTGAATTGGAAACCTGTGAAGACAGCGATGGATGGTTGCAGATTCATCTTGCACGTGTCAATCAACGCTGAATCTGGCATACCAGGAGGCATCTTTAGAGTAGCCTGTCGGAAGCGTTCAATGAATGTCCGAGTATCTTCTTTCTCCTTTTGTTTGATTTCTATCAAGGAGGACATGTTCATGTCCATACCTCCTTCATAGAAGCGGGAGAGGAACATTGCTTTGAATTCGTCAAAAGACGAAATAGAGTTATCAGGTAAGCTGCAATACCAGTCGTAAGCTGAACCCGTCAGACATCCGATGAACACTCGGGTGAGAAGAGCATCATTTTTCTGCAAGTGTACAGTCATAATATCAAAGTAATTGATATATTGACTGGGAGATGCTTTTCCATCGAACAAAACCATGGATTGTGGCTTGAACTTCGGTGGAAAGGGTATGTCATTCCAATGAGGAGGATAAGGTTGCTTAATCCCTAGCCTCTGGAGTTGATCTTTGTGCCTCAAAACTTCAAACTGTGCTTTGAGTTCACGCACTGCTTGAATGGCTTCACTGGTTTGAGGAAGCACATTTGACTGAGCAGTCGTTGGATGCACCATGACCCCCACTGGAGGTGGTACATCTTCTGGCATAATGGGATCCGGAGATGCAAAATTTTGATTAACAGCGGGCTCTTGAATGTTCAAAGGTATTTCAGCCCCTTGACTATCTTGAGTTTGTGCTGCTACTGGTGCCGATGTCACTACTGTCGGTTGAGCAGTTTGCTGATTCAAAATTATTTGATGCATGTTTTGTACCATGTTAAGCATGTCCTTCAGTGATTGTTCAACAGCAGTGAGACGTTATTCTGTATTAGCAGATGATTTCTCTGGCTCATCTCCAACAGCGTAGGATTCAACCTCTCTTGAAGATACAGAGGGGTTTGTATAGAAGTACGAATCCATGCTATCGGTATCAGACTCAAAAGATTGAGTACCCCCAGCCTCTGAATCAGAAGTCTGCAATTGTCTTCGTCTTCTTGATCGAGTATTCTGATATACTCCTTCAATGGAATCAAGAAGCCTGTTGAACTGTTGTTGACTTGGAGTTTGGGACGTGTTCCTTCTTGGACGTCGTCCCCTGTTAGTATGAGATGCCATGTTGACTGACACATATGGCGACTCATGCTGTTGGCCTTCAGCTTGATGTGGAGATACATTGAAACTCAATCGATCAAAAACTGATCGTCTTGAAGCCGAACAACAACAGTTGATCACAACCTGGTGGTATTCACAAAGATGTTTTTCTTGGGGGAATGTCACCGGAGATTGTCTATTCTTACGCTTTTGCATTAGCAATTCGCGTAAGTCAGAAGGAGTGGATGAAGTATTCTTCTTTATTACATTGGGGGTGGAAAAACGTTTAGTCTCTTGTGTATAAAGAAAATTATTGGCTGCATTCGCAGAACCAAATTGTACATTTCTACGCGTTTGGAATTGTGTACGTAAATCTTGAGATTTAGCACGCAGGACTCCATTTTTCTGGCGTGTGATTTGTAAATTTGGTACCTTGCGTAAAGCAATATAAGAAGGTTGTTGGTGTAGAACAGAAGTTTTACCAACAATATTTTTATGCGGCACACGTTTAGATACATTCACATTCGACATGTAAGCATCTTTGTGAAGTTCATCTACACTGTCATAGACAGAAGATTTATCTTTACGCATGGAACGTAAAATCTTGTTATCTGCCACGTTACCAATGGGAGATTTTGTTTTACGCGAGGAGCGTAATTTATTTGGGCTTACCACGTCACCGACGGAAGACTAATTCTTACACCCAGAAGCACAAGCTTTAGAGTCTGCCCCAATACGAATGGGAGTCTCGTTCTTATGAACTGAGCGTAAAATTTGGTTCTTACCCACTGAGCGTAAAACTTGATTTTTATGCGGTGGGTGTGAAACCTGGTTATCTTCACCGTTACAAACGGGAGACAAATCGTCACACTTCGAGTGCAACTTTGAAGTAGGGACTGCCTCGTTATGAACGGGAGCCCCTACAACAGGAGTGGGAAGAACCCCCTTGTCATCAGAAGCAGCAGAGAGATCAGAAATCACTTTGGATTTGGGAATCCAAACTTTTTGTGCTTTGCGAGACTTTTGAACATTAGAATGGCGAGAACCACCCCCAGTTCGGAGCATCTCTTCATAGGCAGTCTGGTCGAAGTGTACCACCAGAGTCTTCTTGGTCGAACCGACCGAAACATCATCATATTGAGCAATCGCCTCCTCGTCAAAGGAGAAGGTCGTCCCCAGCAGAGTTGCCATTTTTGTTTCGATTAACAAAATGCCTTGGAGGAATTGGCTTTTGAAAACAAAAACAAGAAGAAAAGTACAGGGAGTACTAATTTGATTCTGGGAAAGTATTGCTATGGAAGTCTGATTCGTAAACGATCACTTTGTTCCTTGGACCATATGATGATGATGAAGATCACTGCTTGAAGTAGAACAATTTTGAAGAACTAATGCACCAGAAAGGTATCGACTCACTTGGGCACTGATGGCGAGGTCGAATGCTTTCCTTCTTTGCTTCACTTTGTTCTGGAAGAAAAGTTGAAGAAGAATGCTCTAGAGGATCAAAATCTCGAAGCTCTGATCTCTGTATTCTCTCCTGTCTCTCTCTGTGTCCTTTTGTATGAGAAAAATGAGTCTATTTATAGACTGGGGCTTTCGTGCGTAAAAGAGCATCAACCTCTGTCTTTACGCTGACAACTGCCCTCCACGATCAGAATCATCCTCTGTATATGCTGACATGTGTCCCATTATTTCAGTAAGAATAGGATACATGCACACACGTTCTTCGAAATAGGTGGCATAAAGACCACGTAGGCACACCTCGTTCCAAACTGGCCAGAACGAATCAGGCATAAAAAGATGAGCGTAAACTAGCTCTGTCACGGGTTTCCAGCGTAAAGTGGTTATCGAATAACCTTGAGCGTAAAATGGCTCAAATAGACTTCACACACACGTTGTTTTTTATGAGCGTAAAGACTCATGTAAAATCCCGTGCGTAAAAGAAACCATTCAGTGAGCGTAAAGTAGCTCGATCTCTATAAACGACAACAATGGTCTTTGTATGAGACAAATTCCATTGAATTCTGTGGTAAATGCCATCATTGACATCTTCATGTCAAAGTCAGCATTAAATACGAGATTTGATAGCTTTTGTCCAGCGTAAAAGAGGCTGCTTCAGTCCTTGGCATAAAATCACCGGTGTAGACCTAAGCTTAAAAAGATCAATCTGCTTAGGCGTAATACAATTAGCCTTGTCTTGGGCGTAAAGAAATTCCCTGCTCTGTTAGGCGTAAAGCGGGCCACTTATGACTGAGATGACTCTCTCATTGAAGCATTTTTTACGCTTCTACACTTATCTTTGGAAGATTGCTATCAAGGAAAAAGACGTCTTCAAGACTGCTCAAATATCAGACAAAAGGCGTCATCAAAAGGGCTCTTGGTTTTCCTATTTGTTCCAAGTCTGTAATCTTTAATTTATTGAGTCTAGGAGAATGTGTACGTTGAGTCGCACTGAGTCATCTCAACCCCTAGACATATCTCTCCAAGCTCTACCAAACAAACAGACCAATTCCTGAACCAAGCCCAAGCTCCACCAAGCCCAAAGGCCCAAAGGTCATTCTGCCACCAAGGAGGCAGAGTTCGGGCCGAACTCTGCCCCCACACAGAGTTCGGGTCGAACTCTGTCCCCTGATTTCTAGGAACTAATTTTTAGGGCCTGTTTGGTATATGCTGTCCAACGTTCAAAAATTTGAATTCTTGGGGCAGAATTCGGACCGAACTCTGCCTCCGTAGAGTAGTATAAATAAGGCTTGATTTCTCTCATTTCATATCATCTTTCTATCTCTCACTCTCAATCATCTAAGCCTTGTACTACCTAAGCCTTACTCTTCCAATCTACTAGCCACAAAACTTTCTAAGCCCCAAGGTGCTCAAGTGTGATTCAGCTAGAAGTTTTTGTGTAAGAGTTGAAAAGAAAAATCACTTAGACAATCCCAAGTTTTGCCACCTACGAATCTGTAAGAAGTTGGCGTGCTCTTCTGAGTAAAGGCACGTGGTTGTACACTATTTCACACATAGTGAATTTCAATCCTGAGCTAGAGTTCTCAGGCCTGGACTAGTCCTCCACGAGGTAAACCAGGTTAAAACTGATGTGTTTGCGTATGCTCTACTGATCTTTATTTACTTTCGCATTTCTCTCTGATTTATTTACTATCTTAATAGTTATTTTGTGGAGGTGATATAGAGTTAATCTTTATTTGGTGATTGTCGACACAAACTCTATTCACCCCCTCTAGAATTGCCTACACGTTATTTCAATTGGTATCAGTCTCTATTGTTAGGCTTAATATCCTTAGAGTAGATCCTTGTTTATTTGTGTATGGCATCATATTCCTCCTCCTCCGATAAAGAGGGTTTTATTTCTAGTAGCATAGACAATCATGTTTCTTCTAAATGCAAGAAATGCTCTAAGTGGAAAGCCATGGCTAACCAATCCTTAAAGTTTGCTAAGGATTTTTATTCTACAAATGAAGAACTTTCAAAAAAGGTTATTCATTTAGAAGAATCTAATGAATTTTTGAGAAATAAAAACGATGATTTATTATCTAGACTTGACTCTCAAAACTCATCTTGTGTTTCTTTATTTAGTTTGAATGATTCTTTAATTTTGAAAATCAAATCTCTTTCCTCATCAATAGAAGATCTTAAGAAGCAAGCACATGAGCTAAATCATTTGCATGATTCTTCTATTGACTCTTTAAAGAAACAAAATGATGATTTTATTTCTAGAATTGCTTTATTTGAAAAAGAGAATTATGCTTTAAATGCTAAATTTGATTCTCTTACTTATTTGCATAATGATTTGCTATTAGAACATGATATTCTTAAGACCAAATCCATGCATGCTCACTCTAGATATATTCATCATTCTAGTATGTCACATGTTCATAATCATGCTCATTCCGATACATGTGCACACACTAGTATTAGGTGCTTCTATTGCTCTCACATTAGACACATGAGTGTAACTTGTCCTATTCGCAGGAGTTTTTCTACAATGCTAGAGTAAATAGTATATGTGTCCCTAAAGCTAACAAATGTGGATCCAAGTTTATTTAGATACCAAAGTCTTGGCCTAATGTTGTAGGTGGAGCTTCTTGTATCACGATATAGCACCGAAGAGCGTGTTGGTGGTTGCAAAGCTCAAAGGTCATCTTCCAAGCAATTGCACCAACACAAGTGTGGCCACTAGAGCCACTTTGGTAACATGCTAAACGATTTCCTTTAAATGGTTTATATTTGTTGAATCTGGCATGTTTCTTATGATGTCTTGCTACTAGCTCACATTGACTTCCTTTAGTTGCTTATTATATAAATCAATGTGAGATATAATACTAGCATGCTTTGTTAATTTTCTTATTATTTCTTTTATCTTGCATGACTAATTACTTAGCTTAAATGATTAGTTCACACTATGTAGTTTATCACTCATTTTCTATTAGTGTGACACATTTATATATGCATGCTCGCTATTCTTTGTCTTTATTTATAAAGAATGCATATCATTCTAGTCCATAGGACCTTGGTTTTGATTTGAGTTAATATGATTTTAACTCTTCGTCTTTAAAAGTTTTGAGATAGTTAACTTCTTGCCGATTTGTATTTAATATGTCATATTTATCTTAATCGGTATTTTTGAATATATGTGTTTAGCACAAGCTTCTTATCACTTGACAAGTATACACTTATACATCCATTTTAACCTTGTGCTTACATAATATATTCATTATTGATTTTCATGTTTTATTTTGACTAAGTCTCTTATGAATCAATTATGTATTTGCCTAATAAAGCCTAATTATACGTGCTTTTGAATTTGTGATAGTTTTTCAAACATTTATTATGGATGCATGATTGTTTTCATTTACATGTAGATTATGTATTTATTATATTGACATATTTTTTTGTATAAATTTCTTTATGTGGGCATATGAGTTAAGCTCAAGTTTCATATTATTTTGAAGAGTATCTATTCATACTTGAGCTTATCCCATACTTTAGTTATTGATTCATTGACCAAATTTGTGCATCTCTTCTTGAATCAATTAGCTTCTTCCTTAAAGTTTTCTTTTGATAATATCTTCTTAATTCTTGGATGACTTTATGAACACATGTCTTTTAATTGATTTTTGATCTTTTTATGTATGCCTATTTGTGATATATATGAATATATTAATGATTCCTAACTTCTGATATTTATTTGTTTTACTTCTTCAAGTTAGGATATTGAGAGAAAATATTTATTAGTGCCTTGTTTATGACTTTTATGGAATTTCTTTTAAGAATTGATTGATTTTGTGCTTTACCTTACTTGTTGAAATCACCGTACTTATTTTGAGTATGAATCTTCTATATATTTATTTTCATAAATTGTATTATAAAAATATCTGTTTTGAAAATATTCTTAGCAAATTTTGATGGTCATTCTTTGATTATTATTTGGGTATTTACCTTTCTTATACTTAAGGTTTTTGAATTTTGATGTTGTTTGATGATACTGCGTATATTCCTTTAAATCTAAGTTCTTAAAAGTAAAGAACATTTTGGAAATAAGCCGAAAGGGTCCTTCTGTCATACATGTGTAAATAGCCTGAAGCAATACGGTGCACTAGTCTTCGGACTACCGCTAGTTGGGAACCGGCCCCTACAGCTAACCCAAAGTGATCAACACTTTATAGACTTAAGTTTTATTAAGGTCTACTTGCAACCATTATCTAGTTCTGGATCCACCCCTAAGTTCCAGAATACTTCATCATATCTAGCCTTATATTTGAGCTATAAATATTTTATTATTATTGCCCAATAATGTTTTGTAGCACATGAGAATACATGTAATTGATATATCATACTTTTCATGTCTTTAGCTACTATGGGTTGAACTTTTACGTTGAGATTTTCCATTTCTAGAGAATACATTTTCATAATGGTTATAATTTTGTATTCTCTAGATCAATCTATTATTTCATTATCTTGGGTTAATCTCAATATTTGACAAAGAGATTTGCTCTATTGTGTTTTCATGAACATATCTTTTGTCCTTTACTTGATGAGAGTCTAATTCATTTACTTGCTATCTTATACTCTCATCCTTGCTTAACAAAGAGTATATAAATCATTTTGATCATTCAAAATGTATTGTCCTTATTGTGAACTCTATGCTTAAGCATGTATCTTTAGTGTTAATGACTTAAGATTTAATGAGCACATTTATCCTATTAATGGCCTACCTCATTAATCTTAATTAGTTATGTAGCTTGCTTATTTACGATGTATTGATTAAGCTACATAATTTTTGTTCACTTTTACTCATCTAGCTATCTTCTTGAATTTCAATCTATATGTGATATGCTATTTTACAAAAACAAGATTTATGAATTTTTTTGATGAGATTTGTATTCTATTTTAGATACATATGTTTGGTCTCTAAAATTAGTTTGACAAATTTTTTATTTAATCTTGTTTCCATTAAGGTTTGTGATTCATCGCTTTAACTTCCTTCCATACTAGTCATTGGAAAGCATCTCTTAAATTTCTCTCATCTTTTGAGTCATAATTTTATTATATTATCATTTCTTTGGAATAAATTTGCAATCATTTAAATAAGATTGACTCTTTTCTATATTTTCTATTGGTTTGTTTATATGGTTTTTAGATGGGATTTATGATGGATCATAATTATTTATTGGTTTACTTTATGAATGATCCTAATGATTGAGTAGTCCTATATTATCTAATTATGTGGTTATCAAGTTAATTACTCTACTTTGACTACTCATGGATTATCACATATGCTCTTTGCTATTTGAACTTCATTGTTTCTCATTTAGTATTAGCAAGGTTGGATTATTACCCGTTGATGGGTACATATGTGGTAAAACATACATAATCCATGCAAAGCAATAAATTGGTTAATCATTTCTTAATTAGATAATCATGGACTTGATATTTGAGTTTTATTTTTTTTCTTATTCTTGAGCTATATTTTGACTTTCATCATGATTGATTTAATTGACTTTCTTCCTTTCATGATGACATTTTTCTCAAAAGGTAACATGCATTGATCTATCATATTTCAATATGATATTCTTCTATATAGGTTAGTGTATGTCGTCTTTTGATTACATGTGCTAAATTGAAATATTCTTTTGATTTCCCATCTTTAGTAAGTATTAGTGGATATATCTTCTTGATTAAAGATGATATTTTTTATTCTATGACATTTTTATAGCCTTATATCAATTTTTATGTCATAAGTTATCATTTTATAGACGTTTTTATAGCATTGAGCAAGGGGGAGAAATCAATAGTTGATTTACCCATAGATCTTGAAGTTATCATTTTTTGCTATTAGTGCTTTGGAACTAGATACACATATTTTAAGGGGGAGCAAATAAATTGGTTCAATTCATTTATACCCTTTAATATGTTGTATACGTAGTTCATCATTGACCCATTTTTTATCATTATTAGGATACTGATATTTTGTGAAAGGTTTATGAGAGTATATGCAATTGTTTTCATCATATTATCTCTCTTTTATATGGGTCATCTCGTTAATATTTACTTTCTTATTTTATCTTGATGACTATTGTGCTTTTTTTGATTTGGCTTTCTTTGATTTGGCTTTCTTTGTATGTTTAATTTGGCTTTCCTTGTTGAGGAATTACCCGAAATTTATGATTTTATCTATATTGGTAATAGTTTGAGGGGAGCATTTTCATCGACTGAATTTCTTTTTCTCAAACATTTTTCTCCTTTACCTTCATGTTTATGTAAAGGATATTCATATAGCATGATAAGGTAATTGAGTTCAAATGCATGAATTTTGGATAAGTAAATATATTTGCAAATAATGAGATCATTTAATATCAATTGCTCTATTTTACATTGATCATTCCTTTATTTTGTTTCACTATTTATCTGTGGACAATTGTGACTATCATAGTTTCATTGCTCTATGTTTCAAGTTTATATATTTCAATTGATATAAAGTTTGTCTATTTCAATATCTCAATTGGTATCTTTCTTCTTTGATATCTATTATTTACAATTATCTAATCCCCATGATTTTTTATTGTAATTTTTTTTCTCTTCCAAAACTAGAGCAATATTTCATATCATACTATGTTTTTGGATGTCTTTCTTGGATTTCATGTTGGTAAACTATCTATTGATTATTTTCAAATTCTTTTAGTTTTACCAACTATTTGTGTTTTGACAAGCTATTTTTTATTTGGAACTCTACATTAGGTTTGTAGTTTCTATACTTGTCTTTACACACTTCTCCCATTGTTCTTCATTTAGTATATCTTGATCATGATTGTCTATGCCTTCCTCCTTTACTTATGCTTGAGTTCATTTTATCTCATATTACGGGGGAGCTTATTTTTTGATCATGCCAAAGGGGGAGAAATAAGTTTAAGTTAGCACACAATATGTGTTTATTAGTGATACATGCATCTATCGTATCTGTCTTAAACTTAATCGATTTGCCATAATAAAAAAGGATGAGATTGTTGGCCCAATGATTACATCGTGTTTTTGAATATGGCTAATCAGTTAAGTTTAACATAATGATGTCACTAATATTCATATACTCACAATCATGTTGCTACTTAAACTTAGCATTATCCTATTTGTCCTATATTATATTGCTATGCTTGTATCGTACTGCAATATATTTTGCTAGCCTAATATGTATTTGTCGACATGCAGTAAGTATGATCAAACCAGGACATAGGCAATGAAGAATTAATGATGGACCAAAGACGGCATTATACAAAGAGATTTCTCCGAACCGCCTAACGACCTATCTGGGGCCTCGCATCGGGGGTTCCGCTGTCCGGTCAGCGGACAGGGTCGAGGGGGTAGCGCCCCCCGTCGGGGGTTCGAGGGCGAAGCCCCCGAAAGGTATTCAGATTTCCAGATCTGCTTATCTTTGGACGACTGCTGTCAAGAAAAAAGACGTCTTCAGGACTGCTCAAATATCAGAAGAAAAGCTTCATCAAAAGGGCTCTTGGTTTTCCTGTTTGTTCCAAGTCTGTAATCTTCAATTTATTGAGTCTAGGAGAATGTGTACGTTGAGTCGCACTGAGTCATCTGAACCCCTAGACATATCTCTCCAAGCTCTACCAAACAAACAGACCAATTCCTAAACCAAGCCCAAGCTCCACCAAGCCCAAAGGCCATTCTGCCACCAAGGAGACAGAGTTCGGGCCGAACTCTGCCCCCACACAGAGTTCGGGCCGAAGTCTGTCCCTTAATTTCCCTGAACTGATTTTTAGGGCCTGCTTGGTACAAGCTGTCCAACGTTCAAAAATTTGAATTCTTGGGGCAGAATTCGGGCCAAACTCTGCCTCCCCAGAGTAGTATAAATAAGGCTTGATTTCTCTCATTTTATATCATCTTTCTATCTCTTACTCTCAATCATCTAAGCCTTATACTACCTAAGCCTTACTCTTCCAATCTACTAGCCACAAAACTTTCTAAGCCCTTGTTGAAGCATGGAATTTTAGGACCGAAAATTCTATGCGCCTAACATTACGTGCGCCAGGGAGCTCAGATGAAATACTTGGCACAGCAAACAGCAAAAGCATATACATTAAAAGAAGATTCTTATTTTCATATAAGAGTCTATTACATGTCTAAAAAAGACTTTACAAAGAAGAATTTCTACAAAGAAAAGACCCTAAGTCTACAGCTAGGCGCAACAACCGCCATGCGCTCTCAGTCAGGCGCATCTCTTCAGCGTCTCAGTTTGGCGCATCATTTCAGCGTCTCACTCAGGCGCATCTCTTCGGAGTCCCAGTTATGCGCATCATGAAGTCTCAGCATACGTACTCCACTTTGACGCGATCGAGTGCTTCGACTAATGAAGCATTTATTGAGCAGAACAAGGATGGGCGATCAACCCCACCCTAGCGGGAGGAAGAGCTCTCCAAAGGAAGAGGAGAGCACCGCAATATCCGCGGCAAAAGGTGGCTTTCAATACAACCATAATGGGCAACACCCACTCTAGCAGGAGGAGGAGCTCTCCAAAGCCCAAAGAAGATGATGGGGCACAACAATTTCGATCTGCGGCTCTTCCAGCATAACAGAGACGAGGCTCGAGCATCCCGATCTTTGGATGCAACATGCACCTTCTGCCTGCCTCAGAAGCCCTCGACTCCGACTCTTGGATGTAACAGTCACCTTCATGTGCATGAACGAAGACAAGTCGTCGCATCTTCACCCTCGGAAACATCTCGTCAATAGAATGTGCTCGAGCAAACATGTTCATTTCGGGAGGACGTGATAGAACGAGAAGCAAACTCTCTCCTTGCCACTATTTATAGGCCGGACAAATCAAACCCATGCGCCAAGTGGCGGGCTCTCCGAATCTCGTACAATAAATTTGTATTTATGGTGATGAACCTGACGCTTCGAATTCGGCCAAGTCAAAAATAGCTATTTAAGCACTCGAAGAACGCAACAGTCAGACCAATAAAGACATGTCATACAAAAGGATGCGCCGGCCAGACACTGTGTATCATACAGACGCGCCCATTCCAAAGCGCCCCGTATGGATGTGCCCAACAAAGCACAGATCCATGCGTCCTAAACATGCATGGACCCATACGCCCATTTCAGCTTGTCACCCATCAAGCAATTAATGCTCAAGCGACAGAGTTGGCAGCATGTCCCCCGAGGACTGAACAGTTAGCAGCTTTTTCAGAAGATGAAGCGTCGCTGACGTTAGCATCATCATTACTTTTCTCCGGCGGTTACAAGCCACGTGGCCGCCCAACCATTTCGTATGCGCCTTCGTAGCCATGCGCTCAAATCTCTGCATGCGCCTCAAAATTCATGCGCCTCAGACTTTTTTCTGATCCCTAAAGACATAGGTCAAGTCACTACTGATCCTCCGCATGCGCCTCAAAAGCCATGCGCTCAGACTGGTTCGTGACTCCTAAAGGTTACAAGCCAAAGTCTACTCATGCGCCCAATCCTAGGCGCATCCTTCCAGATCACTCTCCTCCAAATCCGAGATCTTTGCGCCATGGACCTACGACACGTGTCCTTTGACTCGATTCAGCCTATGAAGGGGTGCTAATCACCCAAGATCTTAGCAACAGAAAGATCTTGGGGTGCTACACTGCTACGTGTCAGCTCGGTTGCATCCCACCAATGCAATATGAAGGGTTTAACTCCTTAATCAGAGCGCATTGCCCATGCTTCTCTATCAGCAATCCTACGTGGCATCTCCTTCTTACACACAAACAGAGACACCTACGGATAGAGACCTGCATACTCAGTGAGAGAGGCAGATACAGACACTCAACGTCTTCTTCCTCTCCGTAAGCTCCAGCACCCAGAGCAACTCAGACCTTCAGAGAACCGAGAATCATCGTCAGATCGTCAACAGAGTCAATGCATTACCACTCGCTCCATCGACACAGGGACCCAAATAAACAAAAGTGTTCTCCTAGGACTACGTCTAAGTCCTACATTGTAACACTGTTCTGTTTGTAATTGAATTTGTAATAAAAATATTTTAATGGCAAACAAGCTGGCGACTCTGCTGGGGACCTCTTTCTCCTCTACCGAGAAAGCTGTGTCACAATCCGACGACGTGAAGGTGGGCACCTCCCACAAGACGCTGGTCGTACGCCTCAATCAATAGGCGTATGAGGAGTTCATCTCTGAAGGCAGCGCAAGTCCTTCGAAGCGGCTGCAAAAGCCGAAGAAGACTCGCCAAGTCTGGGTGCGCAAGGTCGAGGCCCCTGGCACCACCACTGAAGGGGATGCGCCGATGCAGTCCACCCTTCTTACTGACGTCCTCAACGGCCAGGATGCACCCACTGGTGCAGCACATCTCTCGGGAAAGCGTGGTACTGACCACATTCGCCAGCCATCTCCTTCTTAGACAAGGAAGATGCGCCAACGGAGTAGGGGCGCATCTAACGCCCTACGTAGTAACTCTGCTGCGCCACGGAAGGTCTCTATCTTTGACATGCTCACTCGCTATCGTGGCGAGAAGAATTTGGACTCTGAGTACTATGCACCCCAGCGGGCTGGTACGAAGAAGTCCAAGGCGGCACGGGCCATGCGCCTCAAACGTGCTATGCCAGCGGCAAACCAGAAGCATGCGCTTACGATCATGCGCGCTGCTGATGGTAAGCTGTATAAGGTCGATTCGGGTGCTTCTGTGCCAGAAACGAGTCAACCTTCAAAGTCCTTACCTCACTTGGACGCATCTGTTGCGTTCGTAACCAAGTCGAGCAAGGCAAACTCTGTAGTCTTGAACCCCAGCGCCTACATAGGATATGCGTCTATGGCTGGTTCAAGTCACTGTAAATGTTGTGCCCCTACTACTGATCTGAGTGCATCTTCTGCGTTGGTTTAGGGGGCGCAGCATTCACCTGACTACTCCGGTGCTTGGCCTTGCCATGCGCCTAATGAGGGTGCGAAGATGGCACTCTCCTCCAATGATTTGCGTAATGTGATCAGTCACAAGCGCCGATCAGGAGAGTCGACTGATAAGCACAATGCACCCCTCACAGGGCATACCTGTGATGTAGTCACCATCAACTGTTGTTGCAAAACAGCAGTCCCACCACCAAGGCTGTCAGTGTTCCAGCGGCTGCAATCATCAACACCCTTCCAACATCGCCTCGGAAAGAATGTGTCAATTGAAGATGAGCCAGAATTAATGGTTGATTCTTGCTGTAGCACCCAGTTTCCCAAATGAGGGTATTTTCAAAATTTCGTGTTTATAATTATTTTAATAATGATATTTAATTCATGATATAATTTTTGGTGATTTTAAATCATTTTAAAATTATTTAAATCAATGACTTGTGGTTTTAACGTTTTGCTAGTGAAACCCTATAGACTGTTTGACCTATAGCCTAACCATGTGATTATGATATTTTAATATCATTTATGGCCTAAGGATATTTTGCATTTGAGCTCTTTGAATTATTTTGATATTATTTTATTATTTATGATATTGTTTTGGGATTATTTGAGTCGGGTTCGAATTTTATCTCAATCCGAATTGTAACGGGGACCCGGGGTAACTTAGACTCTAGTTGGACCCATGCATTAGTTAGCCATGGCCCACATTTTAATTAGTCATGTTAGAAAGATTAGTCATAATCCTAATTATTAGGTTAACCATTTAGAGTTTTTTATTTTGACCCTTTTACCCCCAAACCCTAACCAAAATTGTTTTAAACACTTGTAACTAAGGGAGGGGCAAACTTGTAATATTCAATGAGGAGGAGATATAACCATTGTGGCCGGCCCTAATAGGACTCCCATCTCATTTCCTTTCTTTGAGAAGTCTTCTTCTCCAAGTGCTCTCAAGCTCTCCCAAGGAAGAAGTCTTTCTCCTTGGATTTTCTCTCCTTTAGGTAATATTTCCTTCCCTTTTATTTCTCCATTTTGCATTTAGGAAAGTTTTAACCATAGGAATGACCCCCATTGTTGTGTCCCTATTTTGTGTCCTCGTGTGTCTATTATGTGTCCTTTAGGGATTTCTATTGTATTATTGTTGTGTCTTGTGTTCATGGGAAAAACCCCCAAACTTGGACACACTTTATATTTAAAATATTGATTAAATGAATTAATTCATATTAAATCTCAGGTTTGAATATGTAGAGATGTGTTCTTGAGTACTTTACATTTCATTCATGTATCTCTTATGGATGTGTTCATATATATATATATATATATATATATATATATATATATATATATATATATATATATATATATATATATATATATATATATATATTGTAATGAGAGTGTATCTATATTTATATATGTAATAAATGGTTCATGATGATTATATAATCAAATTTGTGAGTGTGGTTCCTCATATTATTATTGCTATTATTGTTGTGGATAATTAGGATATATATTGTGTATTCTTTTGGCTCAAACTATCTAAATCCGTCATAATTTTTATCCATGTTTTTAATTCCAGCCCTAACTTAGAAATGTCATAACTTCTAGCTCAAAGCTCGGTTTAATCTTCCGTTTTTTTAAAAGAAGTGTATTGAAGTTAGCTTTCCAAAAACATGTATTATTAGGCCTAATTCTTTCTGTAACTTTCTGAAGAATTATTTGAGTGTCAGCTGTACGAAAGACAAATGCGTTCTCGGTGTTTTCGCGATTCCGGGAGTTTCCGGAAACGAAAACGCGATCCGTTTGAAGTTTCGGAAAGCTAACACATAGATCTATAACATAATTTAACCCTAGATTTTAATTCATGCTGAGATGGTACAGTATTGATTATTAGTAGGAGTTACTATTCGGCATATGCATTTTGTGCACCCTTGTGTGTAATATAATGTTCTATTTGATTTTAACCCATGTTAATGTATATATATTATGTAACTAAATAGAGAATGCAAGCATGAGTAAATAATTAAATAAATGATGTATGAGGTATAAGTATCCTATCTAATGTAAGCATGTATAAGTATGGCTTGTAATAAATATGTAGGTTCCATAGTTTGTAATGTATGGTGCATATAGTAGTGCAAGAGAATAAATGAATAATGAATGAATGCAAGCATGAATGTAATGTAATAATAGATGTAATATATGCAATATACGAGTTAATGAGATGTAATGTTCTATGTTAACACAAATCCTATATTACCTCATGTACCCCTTACACTATGTTGACACTATCATACTTGACACTTTGTTCACTTACACTTTGACACTCTTTGATATGTATACACTATGTATGCCCATTTAACCCTCACTTGCCCCTTTGCCATGTTCACATACACACACATAGCCTCTTAAATAAGTATTTATGAATATAGTTAACTTAGCTATGTATGTATATTATATATATGGTAGCATATTGTATTGTAATATATAAGTTTATATAGCCATTGAAATGCCATGATTATAGACCTAATGTTGAATACCAATATATGCATGTGTATATATGTGTAGACATGTATAGCTTAAAGTAATAGATTACCTAGTGTATATCTAATGTGAATTCTTGCCTATTTGAGTATTGAATAATTGTATGCTATATAGAGTTGGGTGTATGTTGGCTTATATAGCCTTGTATTGATGTGTGCTTGCTAGGATAGTCTTGGTTAGGCCTAGTAAGACTTGCTGGGTTAGGACATGACCTAGCTTGACCTAGTTTGACTAGTGCAGTTGACCAGAGTTGACCAAGGGTTGACTTTGGCCTAGTTTGACCTAGATTCATGTAGAATGCATTGTAGTTTACCCTTCTGGACATGTTGTGACTTGTGCTGTTCTAATTAGGAGCTAGACACCTCTCATCGGACAGTATTTTTACCTTGGACATTCAGATATCAGGCGAGTACATTCTCTGATCATTTTATATCCTGCTTAGAATTATTTTCCTGCTTTAAATTACTTTACTTGATACTGTCATATTGGTCACACGGATTGGTACTATATGGATCATTTCTTGAGATGTTATCCTTTAGGAGCATCGGATATTACATGTTCTGTGCGTTTCACTTACATTGTGTATCACTATGCTTCTTGGTTCATTGATCACTTGTGACAAGTACCCTCATAATCACAGAGTCTCCTTGAATCACTCACTGTTGGGTAACCCCCAGAATCATCCATTTATGGGCATCCATGTATTACCCTGCAGGGCCATTGCATGGGATCATAACAGAACCTGGCTGGATCCTTATGTATTGATTGGGGGTACGAGAGAGTAGAATTGGACATGTGAATAATATCCAAGCAGTATCTTATCAGAATCTCTTCCATAGTGTCTTATCAGAATCTCCTATGCCATTTACATGTCTATATTGTACTCTGACTCACTAGCCACTGTTAGTTCTCTATGTATAGTAGATATTTCTATTACAGCTCTCTCTCTGTTTATATATTGTATTTCTTTCAGTACCTGTATCTTACTTTACTGCATGATTATATTTTCTAACCTGCTATGATCTGTTGAGATGTATTGTACTCGCTCCTGTCCTGACTGGACCTGTTGATAAATTTTACAGATAACCTGGAGGTTGCCTGCTAGCATAGAGGAGACACTTTAGAGGTTGTTTAGATAGTTATTTCCATTGTCTGGAGTTGTATTTACTTTAAGGATTACTGTATTTTGAGTTTTGAGATGCATTTCTGGGTTTTGTATCTTAGACACTTAGATTTCTCTCTACTGTATCTTTTTGGATTTTATGTTTTATCTATCCTTATCATGCTCTACCTTAGATGTGATTGAGACTGTATCTGCTATGTCACCCACATTCGGGGAGTATAAACTGCTTAGCATTATATTGTTATATGTTGTGACCTAGGACAGCGTTCTACCGCCGACACTGCGACGTAGGCTGGGCGTTGTTACGTTCTCGTACCCTAACAGTGGGTGCGGGTCGTGACACATTTTTAGTGGTGGCCCATGCAGGTCGAGATTCGTATTAGTACGATTTCGTAGTAGCGCAACAACTTAATTGTACTACTACGAGCTTGCTATAGGATATATAAATTAAGATGTTAGAATGAGAGGGTACTCAATCACTGTTAGGATTCCTTGAGAGATTCCTGGGATGACCCTTGAGAATCTCATTTTGAATTCCGATTTAAACTCCTTTTCCTTGTTTTGATTCACCTTTTTCCTTGATTTGAATTTAATTTTGTGGATTCATTGTAGAACTTTGAATCCTGGTATTAGTTGATGATTTTGATAAAATTTTGTAGTTGTTGATTTAATTTTGTATTTAGATTAATATTTTCAAATCCAAGGTACTCAATCACACTTAGGATTCTTTGAGAGATTTCTGGGACGACCCCTTAGAAACTCATTTTGAACTTCAATTGGAATTCCTTTTCCTCTTGTTTGGATTCACCCTCATTCCTTGCTATTGAATTTAAGCTTGATGGGTTCCTCTCGTTTGAACCGATGAGAAGGAACATATCTTCATTATTCTTTCTCGCCATTATTCCCTTGCATTCTTATTTACCTCTTATCTTAAACTCTGTCTCATTACATTAATTACCCATATCTTGTCGTCCCTACCAGATGTACTTCGAAACCCTTAAATCTTCGTATCTTTTGCATGGGGAAGGCTAAGGAAGTGACGTAAATTATGTAGCTCAGAGAAGACGTAACTGGTTATTTTATGATGATCTAAAGGAAATCAAATGTGGAGTGTTCCATATGGAAACTTGAGATAGAAATGTGGTAAAGGTCTCGAATAGAATAAAGAGATGTATACTACCAATCTGGAAACAATTACATTTAGAGAAATTTTGGGGTTATGAGATAGTTTATAGGTGTATTCAAACTAATGAGGATATCAGAGGTCACCCTAGTTTTGAGAACTTAGAAAATCTTGGTTATTGATTCTGGGGAAAACTTTTACTCTGAGGCTATGTAGAAGGTTAGTAATGGAAAAGAGAAGTTAATTGTGTTTAATAAGGATATTAAACTAGATGTTGCGAGGAAATGACTAGGGATAGAGAGAACACAAAGTTATTGAAGTTTAGAGATTGTTGTGAAATATTTTAAGGAGAATAATATTCAAGGGTATATGTCGAAGAAAATAAGGAAGTTGATTTTATGATGGAAGATAAGTTTTGCAAGACCTAGACGAGCTCACCTTCGTGTAGGTATATCATGTCCCACTAAAACCCGTCTTCTTGTACTATATTTTCTTAATATGATTTTCTGATCAACTGGCTAAACTATAACCTCTACCATTATACTAAATTTATTCTTATTTCAATTAGAAATCCAGCCTTGACTCAATTCTTTCGACCCGACATGTGATGGTGTTCTGCTTGTTTCCTTAGATGCTTAACCTTGTACCTTATCTGATTACTTGACCCGTTGGTTAAGAAACTTGGACTATGTAATTCCTTTCATCATTACCACCCTTATATCTTGTGCTGCTAAATTAGCCTTAGTTTTGCAAGCTTATCTATTTTCGAGCTTGGTCATGACATATTTTATTGGGTGGCCACCCACTAACATATTATCTAATCAGAACCGGTACATAATGGTCTGATCAACCTATTGCACTTTGGTTCACTTTTTCATGTATCAATCTACGAGAATGGAGACATAGTTAAACTTGACCCTAGAGTCTCATTCGCGACAGCCTTGACAATTCTCCTTGAAATCTTTTCATCGCCTATGAACCTCGTATTCGTACTCAGTCGAATTAAATTTAATCATGACCTGAACCTCCATCATTGTATGCTCGTGCTCATACTTTGATTTCATTGATTTCCCTTCTTGCCCAAATCTCGTTTTATCCCGAAATTGATCAACTTAGACCATGTCAAGACAAAAATCTATTTGTGATTTGTTGTGCCTAAATTTTCAATTTTTGCCATTTTATAGAATAGTTACCTTTTAATAATTTCTTAATTGCTTGTTAATGACCAATTTTCATATAGGATGGTAGACAGCCCTACAACCTTGATGATTGTTGTTCCCTTACCTTTCCAATTAGGACATCCTAGATTGTTTGTGTGTTGATACCATAGTACTGTTTTGACATAGAATTATTAGTTTATCTAGGTGAGACTTTCAACTGCTACGGTATGCCCTGACCTTGTATACTATTCCTTCAAATTGCATGATTTAGATAAATTTTCTTAAGACCTTGATTGTTGGGAAATAGGGACGTCACCCCATTAGTATCTGTTGTAGATGTATATAGGTTAGTCCTTGATGTGGGGATGTGTGTTTATAAACATGTAGCTTATGAGATTTATGAGAGATTATAGTATCAGCCTTGATAGGATGTACTAGTCTTTTGGTGAGTATAAATATGTTATGAGAGATAGGGGCCTATATGTCTTAGTAATGCATCGTTCCTATGGTAATAGAATGTATTAATAGATGGTTAATAGGAAGATAATAGTTTGAGCATACCTATAGCCTATGATCAGTTCCTTTCCATCCTTAGTTAAGACCACTTTAAAATAGGTCCAGTCCCTTGGATATAGGTTCCAGTCCATATTTTATTGAAGTTCTATTACCGCCGTACAGCAGAGCAGTGTTGTAGGTATTCCTAGATTAACACTATTTTGATGTCCGTTTATTATTCCAGTGTTAGGAAGTGTTACCTTAGATATTGGATAGGTTAGAGGCTCTAGAAGGAGTACTATCGATCTTAAATTTCGAGGATGAAATTTTTCTAAGGTGGGTAGAGTTGTAGCACCCAGTTTCCAAATAAGGGTAATTTCAAAATTTTGTGTTTATACTTATTTTAATAATGATATTTAATTCATGATATAATTTTTGGTGATTTTAAATCATTTTAAAATTATTTAAATCAATGACTTTTGGTTTTGACGTTTTGCTAGTGAAACCCTATAGACTGTTTGACCTAGAGCCTAACCATGTGATTATGATATTTTAATGTCATTTCTGGCCTAAGGATATTTTGCGTTTGAGCTCTTTGAATTATTTTGATATTATTTTATTATTTATGATATTGTTTTGGGATTATTTGAGTCGGGTTCGAATTTCATCTCAATCCGACTTGTAACGGGGACCCGGGGTAACTTAGACTCTAGTTGGACCCATGCATTAGTTAGCCATGGCCCACATTTTAATTAGTCATGTTAGAAAGATTAGTCATAATCCTAATTATTAGGTTAAACATTTAGAGTTTTTTATTTTGACCCTTTTACCCCCAAACCCTAACCAAAATTGTTTTAAATACTTGTAACTAAGGGAGGGGCAAACTTGTAATATTCAATGAGGAGGAGATATAACCATTGTGGCCGACCCTAATAGGACTCCCATCTCATTTCCTTTCTTTGAGAAGTCTTCTTCTCCAAGTGCTCTCAAGCTCTCCCAAGGAAGAAGCCTTTCTCCTTGGATTTTCTCTCCTTTAGGTAATATTTCCTTCTCTTTTATTTCTCCATTTTGCATTTAGGAAAATTTTAACCATAGGAATGACCCCCATTGTTGTGTCCCTATTTTGTGTCCTCTTGTGTCCATTATGTGTCCTTTAGGGATTTCTATTGTATTATTGTTGTGTCTTGTGTTCATGAGGAAAACCCCCAAACTTGGACACACTTTATATTTAAAATATTGATTAAATGAATTAATTCATATTAAATCTCAGATTTGAATATGTAGAGATGTGTTCTTGAGTACTTTACATTTCATTCATGTATCTCTTATAGATGTGTTCATGTTACATATATAGATTTATATATATATATATATATATATATATATATATATATATATATATATATATATATATATATATATATATATATATTGTAATGAGAGTATATCTATATTTATATATGTAATAAATGGTTCATGATGATTATATAATCAAATTTGTGAGTGTGGTTCCTCATATTATTATTGCTATTATTATTGTGGATAATTAGGATATATATTGTGTATTCTTTTGGCTCAAACTATCTAAATCCGTCATGATTTGTTATCCACGTTTTTAATTCCAGCCCTAACTTAGAAATGTCATAACTTCTAGCTCAAAACTCAGTTTAATCTTTCGTTTTTTTTAAAAGAAGAGTATTGAAGTTAGCTTTCCAAAAACATGTATTAATAGGCCTAATTCTTTCTGTAACTTTCTGGAGAATTATTTGAGTGTCAGCTGTACGAAAGACAAACGCTTTCTCGGTGTTTTCGCGATTCCGGGAGTTTTCGGAAACGAAAACGCGATCCGTTTGAAGTTTCGGAAAGCTAACAAATAGATCTATAACATACTTTAACCCTAGATTTTAGTTCATGCTGAGATGGTATAGTATGGATTATTAGTATGAGTTACTATTCAGCATATACATTTTGTGCACCCTTGTGTGTGATATAATGTTCTATTTGATTTTAATCCATGTTAATGTATATACATTATGTAACTAAATAGAGAATGCAAGCATGAGTAAATAGTTAAATAAATGATATATGAGGTATAAGTATCCTCTCTAATGTAAGCATGTATAAGTATGGCTTGTAATGAATATGTAGGTTCCATAGTATGTAATGTATGGTGCATATAGTAGTACAAGAGAATAAATGAATGATGAATGAATGCAAGCATGAATGTAATGTAATAATAGATATAATGTATGCAATATACGAGTTAATGAGATGTAATGTTCTATGTTAACACAAATCCTATATTACCTCATGTACCCCTTACACTATGTTGACACTATCACACTTGACACTTTGTTCACTTACACTTTGACACTCTTTGATATGTATACACTATATATGCCCATTAAACCCTCACTTGCCCCTTTGCCATGTTCACATACACACACATAGCCTCTTAAATAAGTATTTATGAATATAGTTAACTTAGCTATGTATGTATATTATATATATGGTAGCATATTGTATTGTAATATATAAGTTTATATAGCCATTGAAATGCCATGATTATAGACCTAATGTTGAATACCAATATATGCATGTGTATATATGTGTAGACATGTATAACTTAAAGTAATAGATTACCTAGTGTATATCTAATGTGAATTCTTGCCTATTTGAGTATTTTGAATAATTGTATGCTATATAGAGTTGGGTGTATGTTGGCTTCTATAGCCTTGTATTGATGTGTACTTGCTAGGATAGTCTTGGTTAGGTCTAGTAAGACTTGCTGGGTTAGGACATAACCTAGCTTGACCTAGTTTGACTAGTGCAGTTGACCAGAGTTGACCAAGGGTTGACTTTAGCCTAGTTTGACCTAGATTCATGTAGAATACATTGTAGTGCTTTATATTACCCTTCTGGACATGTTGTGACTTGTGCTATTCTAATTAGGAGCCAGACACCTCTCTTCGGACAGTATCTTTAACTTGGACATTCAGATATCAGGCGAGTACATTCTTTGATCATTTCATATCCTGCTTAGAATTATTTTCTTGCTTTAAATTACTTTACTTGATACTATCACGTTGGTCACACGGATTGGTACTATATGGATCCTTTCTTGAGATGTTATCCTTTAGGAGCATCAGATATTACATGTTCTGTGCGTTTCACTTACATTGTGTATCACTATGCTTCTTGGTTCATTGATCACTTGTGACATGTACCCTCATAATCACAGAGTCTCTTTGAATCACTCACTGTTGGGTAACCCCCAGAATTACCCATTAATGGGCATCCATGTATCACCCTGCGGGGCCATTGCATGGAATCATAATATAACCTGGCTGGATCCTTGTGTGTTGATTGGGGGTACGGGGGAGTAGAATTGGACATGTGAATAATACCCAAGTGGTATCTTATCAGAATCTCTTCCATAGTGTCTTATCAGAATCTCCTATACCATTTACATGTCTATATTATACTCTGACTCACTAGCCACTGTTAGTTCTCTATGTATAGTAGATATTTCTATTACAGCTCTCTCTGTTTACATATTGTATTTCTTTCAGTACCTGTATCTTACTTTACTGCATGATTATATTTTCTAACCTGCTATGATCTGTTGAGATGTACTGTACTCGCTCCTGTCCTGACTGGACCTGTTGATAAATTTTACAGATAGCCTGGAGGTTGCCTGCTAGCATAGAGGAGACACTTTAGAGGTTGTTTAGATAGTTATTTCCATTGCCTGGAGTTGTATTTACTTTAAGGATTACTGTATTTTGAGTTTTAGATGTATTTCTGGGTTTTGTATCTTAGACACTTAGATTTCTCTCTACTGTATCTTTTTGGATTTCATGTTTTATCTATCCATATCATGCTCTACCTTAGATGTGATTGAGACTGTATCTGCTATGTCACCCCCATTCGGGGAGTATAAACTGCTTAGCATTATATTGTTAGATGTTGTGACCTAGGACAGCGTTCTACCGCCGACACTGCGGCGTAGGCTGGGCGTTGTTACGTTCTCGTACCCTAACAGTGGGTGTGGGTCGTGACACTTGCAACGTAATCTCTAACTCCTCGTCAATCCAAAAGGTGACTGGCAACTCCTCGGACTCGTCCTCATCCAAGAACCAGCCAAGGAAAACCAAGACAACTGTCCCGTCCTCTAGAGTGTTTGAAGGAACTCGGGGAAGAAAGAAGATCTTAGGGGAAGCTGGGGGTAGTCAAGCCCTTGTTGATCCTCCTTCTGAAGACGAAGACATCCTCCAGAACAAAGTTGGAGGTAGTTAAGCCCTTGTCGATCATCCTCCTGAAGATGAAGACGTCCTCCAGAGCACAACTGGGGGTAGCCAAGTCCTTGACGATCCCGAAGGCGAAGATAACCCCCAGAACATAGCTGGGGGTAGTCAAGATGAAGCTCCAGGAGAAGCGACTCCTCTATATGAGAGTGAGGCCGAAAGTGAAGCCTCAACCGATCCATCCACTTCCAACCATGTCATGACAGTATATATGACTAGGGGTAATACCGAGTCAGATGCGCAGCCAGTAGAGCTCGTCCAGCGCATGGATACCTTGGAGGGAGGACTCAAAACCCTCTATGTCTCCATGCAAACACTGACTCAAGCAGTGTTTGAGATACGGTCCACCTTGGCCAGGGCACCTTCTACCAGTCCTGACCCATGGGCCAATAGAGAATCAAGTGTACCCCTTCAACAGGTATCCTTGGACACAGATCGTCGCGAAACACCACGGACGTCGGAGCCATCAATTGTTCAACTACAGGCCGTACCACCTTCCCCGACTCCCAGCTCCACGGAAGACGTGGTTGAGATGATCAGGGACTTGCGCGAGCGCTTTGAGTCCAAGAACAGACAAGAGGAGCGCTAGAAGATGGGGATCCCACAACCATACCCCCTCGAATGGAATAAAGTGGTTTATCCTCCCAAATATAAACCACAAACATTGACGCCATACGATGGGAAGGACTCTCCACGCCGCTATCTGACATACTTCTAGTCTCAAACGGGATATCTCCCGAAGGAAGACGCACTACTCACCAGTATATTTGTCGAGGCACTGAAAGGAGTGGCTTACGACTGGTACTGCAGTATCTCTGACAACTCCATATCTTCCTTCAATGACTTGACACGTCTCTTCCTCGATCATTTCTACGACGGAGGGAAGGACATGACAATGGCGTCCCTCATAGAGATACGTCAGAAGGAGAAGGAAACAATTCGAGCATTCATCGAACGGTTCCGACAAGCCTGCTTCAGACTGCACTCGGGTATGCCAGAACATACACTCCTCTCCTCCTGCAGCATGAACATGATGCTTGTGATCAAACTCTGGCTCAACTCCACTCCTCCTCTCGACTGAAGTTCCTTGATCATCGAGGCCGAAGCAGCAGAAAAGAAGGCGTCCAATGCTCGTCTTCTGGGAGTCAGTTTCTTGCCTTTGAGGACAAGAGAAAACGGCCTGCAGCCAACAACCCTGGACGAGAGACAAAGGGGAAGTAGGCGTTGACTGTCAATGCCTCCAAAGGTGCATCAGCACCTACTCAGAAGCCTCCACTTGCACCAAGGCCAAAGGAGGTTTATTCTTTCAACGATGAAGACACTCTGCAACTCTTTGAGATATTGAAGCAGGGTGACAAGATCAAGTTGCCGAACCCGAAGCGTCCAGACGAGGTTGGAAGAGTGGACAATCTGAGGTACTATCACTACCATCGATTTGTCGGACATCCAACTAAGGACTGCTACATCCTCAAGAACTACATCCAGTGCATGATCAATGCGGATGTTATCTCCGCCGACTACGAGGAGAAAACGGTCTCGACCAACCTGGTGTCACTCCAATTTGGCACCTTGCCGCCAACCACAACACGAGATGGTGTCGTCCCCATCCCAAAGGCGACAATGGAGGTGGTCAATCTACCACCTACTCGTGACAACATAAATGGACTCATCCCACTCAACACATCTCGGGAAGAGATCTTATGGGTTCACCCCGATCTCATCTTCGAGGTTACTCAACCGGAGGTACGCTCTGCCTCTAAAACCAAGGGCAGGAAGATCATGCCTTGCCGTATGGTCTCTTCCTCTGCAGAAGAGGTACTTCCTGTACAGACGCGTTCACATCAGAACGCCCAACCTGATGAAGCTGCCGTCGAGGTGGTGCCTCCTTGCACCGTCCCTGCTGCCTAGGAAGAGGGCCCATCCAGGCCTCCAGCAGCCAATAAACAGAAGCATGTAGAGGCCCGTTTCGACAAGCCTTTGCGAAAGGAGAATGCTTCGGAGCTAGCCAAGCTCCACAACTTCCACATACTGGCACAACTTGCCAGTACTCCTGCCCGCCTATACCTGTTTGAGCTTCTTCGTCTTTCTAAGGACACTCGTGAAGCTCTCTGTGAAGCCCTGAAGGATGCTGAATCCTTCATTAGTCAGGTCAAGTAGCCTGAGGATACCCCGACCACATGTGCGCACTGCCATTATACGGATGAAGTTATCCCCAACATAACTTTCATCCAATAAGACATGATGCTGAAGCACAACCGACACAACAGGCCACTGTATTATACAGGATATGTCGGTTCCGTCAAGGTAAAGCAGATTCAGATCGATCCAGGGTCTTGCCTCAGTATTATCCCGAAGACGCTACTCTCAATACTGGGGATCCCAATGTACCATCTGGCACCTTCCAATACTACAATCAGCGGCTTCAATGCTAGCAAAAGCGAGCCGGTGGGCAAAAATATGGCTGAAGTGTCATATCGGTAACCTTCGAACCGAGGTGACTTGCTATGTTGTGGATGCTGACGTCAACTACAACCTCCTACCCGGGTCGTCCGTGGCTGCATGAGTACATGGTGGTGCTATCTACACTCCACCAATGTATGAAGTACGTGTCCACCAACGACATCATCCGGACAGAGTTTGCGAACATTGACCCTTTCAAGGGGGTCGAAGCCTACTTCACTGATTCTATCCTGTACAAGTCGCTCGACGAAGGGGAAGCCAATGATGCTGACGATGAAGCAGAAATGGCAGCAGAGCCGGACATGGAGCCAGAGACGATTCTCGACGCTCCTTTGAAAATTCGACTCAAAGGGAAACTGCCTCAGATACTGCCTCCCATGACCATCAAGCTACATGGAAAAGCACCAACTCCTCTAGGTAGAACACCTATTGAAGCTGAAGATACGACTCAAGGGAAAGCCGCCTCAAACATCGGCTCCCCTTGTGGCAAAATTACAGGGGAAGGCAGCAATCACTGAAGGCGCAGTTGAGGCACCTCTGAAGGAGCGTCTTAAAGGCAAGCCTCCGCAATCATCCGTCTCATCCAAGCTACTGGAGAAGGCCCACATAGCCCTCTCAGACTCCAAGGTTAAAGCTGCGGTGGACTTTTCCGATCCAACCCCAGTACTCACAGATGAAGAGCTAGGGGAGTATATATCTGCTGATGTAGATGCACCCTCTCTGGACAATGTAACCCCGCGGGACAAAATCTCGTATTTCATCAATAATAGAGTGTCTTTTAATTATTCTAGTCTTCCATATTGGAATGCCATGTATATATTAGATAACGCTCTACGGTCGTTGCAAACACAAATAACAATCGTCAATAATGTAAATCGAGTAGTCCCGTCCCAAGGGGTCTATTTTGTAGTCCCACCGCGGAATCGAGACAAAGAATCCATCATCTTCGGCAAAGTCGAGCGTCATCAAGACCTTCCGTCACTCGAGCAAGAACCAGATACCGACAGAATACAAGTCTATCGGTACACGGACAAGGCAAAGTACCTCATCCAAAAGATGGGTTACGATCTAAAAAGCAACAAAGGCCTGAACTAAGGCAAGGGTCAACGTCTCTCTCTCCGGCTCCCAACACCTAAAGGAAAGCCGCATGACTACTATCATCGAACACGACGGAGGGTGGGCTATGTCACGCCACCGGCAACTCCAGAGAGTTTGGAGGCAGAAGAAGTAGAACATTCTCATTCGTCCGAAGCATCAACCTAGGATTTCGATACCAGTATCGGCTCAATCTTCAAGAAGGTGCTATTAGTCAACATAGCATCTGTACAATCTTAGAAAGATGAAGGTGAAGACCAAACGCCAGAATTCTTCGAGAAACAACCTTGGGCTCAACGCCTAGGAGCACAGTGGGAGTCTCATTTTGAATTACGTGAACCCCCTACCGAAGATGAAGTATTGCAGATCGACCTTGGGGATGGATCTTCTTCAAAACCCATCTTCATCAGCAAGAGTCTAAAGGGACCAGACCGGGAATATTTAATCCAACTAGCTAAAGAATATATCGACATCTTCACCTGGAGCTACGAAGATATGCTCGGACTTGATCCCCAGATCGCGATGCATAGGCTTAACATCTTACCTGATGCCATGCCTATAAAGCTACAACAACGATGTTTTCGTCCTGACATCATGAACGCTATCGATCAAGAGGTAGACAAACTCCTGACCAATGGGTTTATCCGTGAAGAACAACACCCGGATTGGGTGGCCAACGTCGTCCCTGTCACCAAAAAGAATAAAAAGATACGGGTCTGCATCGACTTCAAAGATCTCAATGCTGCTTGCCCGAAAGACGAATTCCCATTTCCGATCACCAACGTAATGATCGACAATACATGTGGCTTCGAACGCATGTCCTTCATGGACGGGTATTCGGGCTACAACCAGATCAAAATATTCTCCGATGACGTAAAGCACACGTCATTCAGGACACCGAATGGGGTTTTCTGCTACAGTGATGCCCTTCGGCTTGAAGAACGCTGGTGCTACATACCAACGAGCTATGAGTACCATCTTCCATCAATATCTTTGCAAAACAGTCGAATACTATGTTGATGATATAGCTGTCAAGAGCCGTCTCAAAGGTGATCACCTATAAGACCTAAAGACAGTCTTCGATCTCATGCGAGCGTATCAACTCAAGATAAACCCCGCTAAATCCTTCCTTGGGGTTTCTAGCAGAAAGTTCTTGGGCTTCATTATTACGGCGAAAGGCATTCATGTCGATCCTGAGAAGACCAAGGCCATCCTTGACATGGACCCTCCGAAGAATCTCCGAGAACTTCGAGGCCTGCAAGGGTGCCTTGCATACATCCGAAGGTTTATAGCAAATCTTTCCAAAAAATGTCAACCCTTCACCCAGCTCATGAAGAAGGGAGTCTCCTACGTCTGGACAGAGGAATGCCAGAAAGCTTTCGAGGATATCAAGGCTTACTTGACGAGCCCGCCAGTTCTGGTGGCACCCGTCGCAGGCAAACCATTTCTCCTCTACGTCCGTGCCATGGATCATTCTCTTGACGCTCTGCTGCCTCAGAACAGTGACGCAGGCTACGAGCAAGCTATCTACTACCTCAGTAGGACATTGATCGGGGCTGAACACCGGTACAACCCCGTTGAAAAGGAGTGTCTGGCTTTGGTGCTCGCCATCCAAAAGACTCGCCATTATGTCTCGGAGCAGACAATTCATGTCATCTCCCGAGTCAATTCGCTCAGGGTTCTCATGACAAAGCCATGATCATTGAACTCCCGGCTAGCTACATGGGTGATCCTGTTGATGCCATACAACATGGTGTTCGTTTCATAAAAAGCCGTCAAGGGTCCAGCTCTGCCGACTTTTATGAAGACTTCCCGAATTAGGTCCAAGAATCAAAAGTCACCGAAGAAAACTCTGTCTGGCGGATGTTTTTCGATGGTACTTCAAGAACAGGCCCCAAAGGCCAAATTATCGCCAGAGTGGGAGTAGTCTTAGTCTCCCCCGATCAGCTGGTCATCCAGCGTGCTTACTCCCTTTCGAAGCCGTGCCCCAACAAAGTTGCCTAGTACAACGCTCTCATCATGGGACTCCAGCTAGCACAATAACTGGGGATGGATCATCTGGAAGCCTACGGCGACTCAAAACTCGTCGTTAACCAGATCAGAGAGCAATACGAAGTTCGCCATAAAGATCTAGTTTCTTACCATGAAGTTGCATTGAACATTATTTCAACCTTCACCAAGTTCTTCATAGAACATATACCTCCGTTACAAAACCTGGAGGCTGATGCGCTGGCTGGCCTCGCAGCCTCATTGGCAGCGCCCCTCGGGACTCAACACTACGTTATAGTAGTTGGTCGAGACTTGGTCTGTCCTAAAAACAACCTATGCTCACAAATGGCCTATGTCATGTCAACAAGTGCTGGTATTAATGTCCGAGACTAGAGGTTGCCGTTCATCGACTTCGCTATCTACGAAATTCTTCTTGAAGACCCAAAACAAGCCGTCTCAGTCAGGAGGCGTTCCCTTCGATTCTATTACGATACAGCTACTAAAATATTATACCGACGCTCCTACGATGGACTTCTCCTTCGATGCCTATCCAACGAAGAAGCAGCCGAAGCCCTTTGAGAAGCTCATGATGGAACTTGCGGGGCTCATCAACCTGGGCCTATGTTGCAGGAACGACTGCGATGCATGGGTTACTACTGGCCAACCATGGCAGCCGACACAGTCGACTATACTAAGAAGTGCCATGCTTGTCAGCTTCATGCCGACTTCATCCATATACCGTCGGAACCACTACATCCTACGGTCGCCTCTTGGCCCTTCGAAGCTTGGGGTATGGACATTGTAGGACCGATCACCCTACCTTTATCGAGGGGACACCGCTTTATCCTAGCTATCACTGACTACTACTCCAAATGGGCAGAAGCAGTTCCACTGGCGGAAGTGAAAAGCTCTAGGGTGATCAGCTTCATCAAGCATCATGTCATCTACCATTTCTGGGTACCGCGTAGGATTATCCATGACAACGGTCCATAGTTCATTAGCCATGTTTTTAGCAGATTTTGTGACAAGAATCATATTCGGAACGTGGCGTCAACCACCTACAATCCGGCAGCAAACGGATTGGCCAAAGCGTTTAACAAGACTATAGTCAGGCTACTCAAAAAGGTTATGTCATCCAACAAACGCGACTGGGATGAAAATCTCGACGAATGCCTCTGGGCCTACCGCACAACGGTACGGGCCCCGACAGGCAACACACCATTCTCCTTGGTCTACGGGAGCGAAGCGGTATTGCCTCTCGAGATCCAGATACCTTCACTCCGTGTAGCGATCACAAATCAACTCACAGAAGAAGACAATCAATGTCGCCGTCTGCGAAAATTGGAGTCACTTGACGAAAAATGTCTCCTAGCTCAACAGCGCATTAAACTCTATCAAGCCCGTATATCACAGGCTTTCAACGAAAAGGTCAAGCAGAGGACTTTCCATGTAGGCGACCTGGTTCTGGCAGTCATAAGGCCGATGGTGTTGACTCACAAGACACCAGGAAAGTTCGAGTCCAAGTGGGAGGGACCTTTTATCATAGAGACGGTATACTCAAACGGTGCTTACCGCCTCGCCAAACCCATTGGGGACTTGTTCATGATGCCCATCAACGGCAAGTTCCTAAAGAAGTACTACTCTTGACATCTTTCAGACATGTACTTCTATCTCCACCCGACAAGGGAGTCTGTGGACCCAATCATCAGGGCTCACGTACACCTCCCTTCCACAAAATTTTATGCTTCCGGAACCCAGCTATTCCGTGGCGTTCTATCCTTAGTAGAAGAATAACCACATCCATATTACCTCTGAGTTGCTCTTCTACGCCCTGTAAAACATAATCTTACACCATGCAGGATTATGCTGCTTATCATGTTTACCACGTTCACATCACCTCTGAGTAAATATCCCGTACAGACAACCCTTGTGTTGCCGTACATTGATCGCAGAACTTCCATGTCCATATTACCTCTGAGTAGTTCCGCGTATCTCCCCAGAGTCACTCCTACCACGTCCATAACACCTCTAAGTAGGAAGATTTCGATATTCGAAACCCATATTTACTACGTCCATATTACCTCTGAGAAAATATGTTGGTTCTCTTAAACTTATTATCTGTACCTAAAAACTAAGGTGCGCAAAAGATAATAGGCCCACACAAATCATCAAGTTCATGACAGCAAGAATGAACACACCACAAAACTCTTTATTCCTTATTTAAAAGTAAAGGATGACATCCCTAGCAGGAGTTGCAAATTACACAAAATAATAAAAAAAGAAGGAGAGGCTACAATCCCTAAGCATCACCGGGATTGGTTGAAAGCTCTTCGATCCGACGCTTCAAGTCTTCCGCCCGAGTCTCTGCGGTCGCCAGGACTCGGCGTTCGCCTTCTTGACGCATCATTTCTATGGCCTCAGGGGAAGTGTTATCCTCACACTTCTCGTCCAACTGTTGCTGCTACTGGGCCAGGAAAAGAGCTTGGCGGGTGAAAGCAGCTTCTTCCTCCTTAGATGCTACATGTTCAGCCTGGACTCGCTCAGCATCTAACAGGAGTTGGGCCCGCTGGACTTCAAGGAGGCGAATCTTGGCATTAACCTCCGCTATACTAGCGTCCAACGCAGCTCGCAACTCCATCTTCTCATACGTGGACTGAGATAGCCTCTCCACCTCAACCTCAGCTTCGACCACCTCGCGTTCCCAGACAGCCACAGTAGCCTGATAAGATGACTCAGTTTCAGTGTCAACTTCTCATTTTCTGCTTCTATCAGAGCGGAGAGATCATTTTGCTGGATACTCTGAAATTCAGAAAGCTGCTGGTCGAGCTCGGCCACCACTGCCTCTAGAATCTCGGCCATATGGTCATGGCCCTGGTGGGAACGTATCAGACAAATGTTAGGGAGCGCCATGATTTTTGCTATCACGAAACTCTCGTTGGCATTCATCATTGTCGATACGCCCCTTTGCCGCATCTTGTACACCGCCTCAATAATAAACTTCACGTACTCATCTGCATTCGCCAGCACTTGCGGCGTCATAGCAGGAGTTGGAAAAGTTGCTCTAGACGGCGGACCGGAAGAAGACTCGCCGACTTCAATCTGTGAGGTGGAACCTCGGCATCGACAGCGGCTCGAACTTCGCCACTGGCCCGAGGAGCCAAAAGAACGGAAGAAGACGAGAGGGGCGTCGATATCATACCCCAAGTAGAAGGAGCAACAGGGGTTCCAGCAAATCCTTACCCTTCTCAAGCTTGGAGGGATCACCGACGTCAGGGGCTACCTCCTCCATCTCTGACACACTATCAACAGGCCGTACGGGACCCTCCCCCTCTGGCAAAGCATCGAGATCAGTACTTGTTTCCTGACTCGGCTCCCCTGGAGTCAGGCTCGGCGGACGAGTCTCATCTTCCTCACCAAATCCCTCCGCGGGGATAGAATCTGTCGCTACCTCCTGGTCGGCAGCTACCTCAGCCTCCGCTGCCGAGTCTGGGGTAGGGCTCGACAATGCTGCAGCCGACCTCCCCTCATCATGACAAGGAGGGGAATCAGCCCTCTCTTCTGTTTCAACCATGTCTGTTGCTCTTGCAACAGGCTCACTTATCTCTAGAGGAACGTCATCCGAAGAGGATAAACTCCACTCTACTTCCTCATCTGGAAGCCTCGTATCTGCTGGGTCCTCAATGCCAAAGGCCCCCACGGCGGCTTCCACCCTCCCGGGAACTGCTTCATCCTCATCTTCTCTTCCAACATAATCTGGAGATACTAAAATCTCTGCAGGAACGACATCGTCCAGATTCTCCTCTACGGGAGACATCACGATCGGCGGAATGCGCTCTTCAGATGAGCCTGCCACCTCCTTTGGTCTGCTTACACCCGATTTTGGAGTTCGGGGTCTCCTTTTTCAATGGCTTCTACAAAAAGAAAGCATATGTCACAAAAATGGTGGAACTAACCAGACTATGTGGGACTCCTTACTTCCACAGGAACTGAGTCTGTTGGTACTGTCGGTGACAATGCCTTCTTCTGTCTCTTCGGCACAGAAGAGCCAGCCTCTGTATCAGCATGTCTCTTCGGCTGATCGGCCGAGGGCTCTGCCTAACCCCCCGTAGATACGGCAGGGGTACCTCGATAACCCACCTCTGGCGGGCGGTACGACCGAGCCTTCGCCAACAGGTTCCCAGTCTCCTCTAACTGGGTGCCGACGATGAAACTGGTCACCCGATCATATCCAGGGGGTACAACATTCATGACACAGTAAAATTTGGCGGCCGAGAAAAGAATCGACGGCCACGAATTCTGAACAGGCAGAGTAAAACGAGCTCCGGTGCATCCGACATTGTAGTAATGCCAAGCTCGTGAACCGTCCAGCAAACTTCCAGTATACCCCAGGTTAATACTGGGGTTCTCCAACATCAACTGAGCATAGCCAAATTATCGTGCAAAACGGCTCAGCAAATATGGTTCTAGGTAACACTGGTTTCAATTCCGATATACCAGATGGGACGGCCGGATGCTTTGCAACCAGCGGAATCCCCATAGAGACAGAGTTATGGCATCTTCACCCGAATCTGTCAAGTCTTCGTTGGCCTCAAAACCCAAACAGACGGGGCCAACTTTGGTGATCTCCTACCCCTGAAAGTGGGATAAAACTTTTCTGCAAACAGGAACACCAGTATGCAACCAGCTCCTCTGGTAGAAACGGTGGAGGAATGCGTCTCCGGCCCTGTGGTCTTCTTCCGGGCCCGGGCTCATTATTTTGGGATGGTGCAAAATTAACCACCCCATCAAATAATGAAATGACAGTTCGGCACAAAGAAAGTTGTCACTCCTACCTCGTTCATGAACGATATTTCCCATAAATTCTCGTAAATCTTACAGCAGGTTACACACCATTGCAGGGAGTAGAGCCAGATGACAGCCAAAGACCAACTTCACAGCTGGCAGGATTAGGTTTTGGGTCACCCTCTCCACAGAGCCTGACCCACCTGAAAAGACATAATATAGGAGCCAAATCATCAGATAAGCAGCCAACACTGCTTTGGACGACATCCGATGAGTAAGATGCCAGAAACAGCTATAGGAGCATTCATCCGACTGCCGATCATCGTTTTTTCGGTGACTCTTCTCACTTAGCCTGCATATTTCAGAGAGTACCGCGGTACTGGAAAGCGCTGGCGGAGTTGTAAACTGAGAGGGATTCTCCTTGTCTTGCTCAAAGACATAGTCTCTCCAAGCGGTCACATGAGACTGTGACCCGCCCTTATCCCTCTTCTGCATATAATAATGATGACTAGCCACTTCCTTGAAGACGACCATCATCTCCTCTGCTTTGTCCCCTAGGACTTAGAATTCCTCGTTGGTCGGGAAATATTCCTTATAAGCTTCTGATCCCCAAGTTTGCCTTGACACCTCGTACATTTTATGAAGTGCGAATCCCAGCTCCCCCACCGGAGTGAAAAAAGTCCCGGTCTGAGTGTTAAACATCTCCAGAAGTGCGAGAAACATATGCCTGTTGATGTCAATGCCTACCTGGGTAGCCCGGATTGCGGCAGTCAGCCCAATCTCTCAGAGTTCGGTTCGAAACTACGTCATAACCCAGAGTGTCAGCTTGTCCCACTTGGAAACATAGTGACACCAACCCTCTACCCAAAATTCACCTTTCGGGTACGACCGCTTCAACGACAATATACGATTTGCAAAAGTTAAAGTGCCAAAAGCAAATGTGTTGGTAGGGACGTCACTGTAAATGCTCCCAGGACGCAGAGTCCGCCAGGTGAAAGAAGGCCCAGCCCGCTCGGCGGCCAAAGTATCTTTCTGATTGGAGGTAGCATCGATCTTGATGGTGCCTGCCATCGCTCCCCTCTGAGATGGGGTTAGCTCCCAAGACATCCTCCTCTTAGAAGCAAGGTGACAGAAAACCGTCAAAGGCCATTGATGCTCAAGTTGCTTAACAGTCATATGCACCCCTCTGGCTGTAAAGAACCAATCTTTCTTGATCTTTAACACCTTTGCTTCAGTAGAAGTAAGACGGTCCCCAAACAGAAACTCAGGCTTCAAGAAAGTCACATTATCAGAAATAGCAGATTTCAAAATGCCACGCTCCATCATCTGTTGGAGGAACCTATGCTGTTGTTCCTGGATTTGCGTCATTCTCTCGGGAGGCTGATCCAGCATAATGGCAGTTTGGGCAGGATTTATCACCTCCTCGTTATAATCTACTCCCGTTTGACAGAGAGCAGCATCTAGAAGCACTTCGTTCAAAAGTAGGACGGTCATCGACACTAGCGGTCAGCAAAAGAAGTCAAAAACTTAGATATGTTAGAACAACAAAAATTCTGAGTTACGCTCTCATCAGAAGTGCATACACTGAACCAAGGCTCAGACGCATCTGGAAAGAAGCTTCAGTGTATCATCAGGATCTAAACCAATGCGCGTCAGCAGTGAAGCTTCGGCGCATCATCAGGGTTTAAACCCATGCACGTTAGCATGGAAGCTTCGACGCATCATCAGGGTCTAAACCCATACACGTCAGCAGTGAAGCTTCAGCACATCATCAGGACCCAAGGTCCATGCGCGTCAGTGTATGTGAGTTCTAAAAATAGCCTACTCGAGTACAAAAAGGTACGATAAAGAGCAACGAAACCCACCAATCACCGCCGGCCGAACGTCGACGGGCGTCCTGGGGACATCATCCACAGCAGCCTCCACAAATACTTTCCCTTTGCCTCGTCCCCAGCCAGCACCACCGTGAGGAGTTTTGGGGGCCATCTCGTGAAAGAAGAAGTTAGGATTTTTTGAAAGAAGAACACTAGAGAAGAAGAAAGCAAAGTAGAGAAGAACCCTCTCTCTCCATCAAACACTTATTTATAGGCTTGGGCATACGCGAAAACCGATGAGGAGTGACATCAGCCGCCGTTTGGGGTTCTGCAAAATAATAACTGCAAATAATCCAAAAAGATCATCATTAATCTTTTGTTAATTACTTCGAAGTGTTATCATTTAACTGAGAGGAGCATACGCCCCATCACTGATGCGTGGAGTAATCATGCGCCCGAACAGTCATGCGCCCTGTTGAAGACACCACCATGCTTCTTATTCAAAGTATTCCAAAACTTGATAAAAAGTTTTGAAAACTTTGAAGGGGGTCCTGTAGAAGCATGTAATTTCAGGTCCGAAAATCCTATGCGCCTAACATTACGTGCGCCAGGGAGCTCAGTTGAAATACTTGGCACAGCAAACAGCAAAATCATAGACATTAAAAGAAGATTGTTATTTTCATATAAGAGTCTATTACATGTCTAAAAAGGGCTTTACAAAGAAGAATTTCTACAAAGAAAAGACCCAAAGTCTACAGCTAGGCGCAGCAACCGCCATGCGCTCTCAGTCAGGTGCATCTCTTCAGCGTCTCAGTTTGGCGCATCACTTCAGCGTCTCAGTCAGGCGCATCTCTTCAGAGTCTCAGTTATGTGCATCATGAAGTCTCAGCATATGCGCTCCACTTCGACCCGATCGAGTACTTTGACTAATGAAGCATTTATTGAGCAGAACAAGGGTGGACGATCAACCCCACCCTAGCGGGAGAAAGAGCTCTCCAAAGGAAGAGGAGAGCACCGCAATATCTGCGGCAAAATGAGGCTTTCAACACAACCAGAATGGACAACACCCACTCTAGCAGGAAGAGGAGCTCTCCAAAGCCCAAGGAAGATGATTGGGGCACCGTAATTCCGATCTGCGACTCTTCCAGCATAACGGAGACGAGGCTCGAGCATCTCGATCTTTGGATGCAACAGGCACCTTTCGTCTGCCTCAGAAGCCCTCGACTCCGACTCTTGGATGTAACAGTCACCTTCAAGTGCATGAACGAAGACAAGTCCTCGCCTCTTCACCCTCGGGAATATCTCGTCATCTGAATATACTCGAGCAAACATGTTCATTTCGGGAGGATGTCAGAGAACGAGAAGCAAACTCTCTCTTTGCCACTATTTATAGGCCGGGCAAATCAAACCCATGCGCCAAGTGGCAGGCTCTCCGAATCCCGTGCAATAAATTTTCATTTATGGTGATGAACGAACCGGAGTATCTGAGTCCTATTTAGAGCAACCACAGGTTACAAAGTGTCCAACATGAATTTAGAGAAATTTTTAATGCATTCTAAATGATTCTAGGTCATTCTAGATCAAAGTCAACCCTTGGTCAACTCTGGTCAACCCTAGTCAACCATTCTGGTCAAACTAGGTCAAACCTAAGTTAACTAGTCAATTAGTCTAAGTTTAAGTCAAACTTAAGTTATCTAGCCATTTCAAGTCCGTTTGAGTCAATCTGGATCAAATTTGACTCAAAGTTGACTTTTGTCAACTTTGTCAACTTACTTGTCAAATTGGCCAAGTTAGGCTCATTGGGTCAATCCTAAACTGACTCACTAAACCATAGGCTATATCTAATAGCAAAATCACACACACACACACACACATATATATATATATATTTTCTTATATATATATATATATATATATTTTTATATATATATATATATATATATATATATATATATATATATATATATATATATATATATACTGCCACCCACCCTTCCTCTGTCCAATCAGTTCTACGCCAAAAAAAAAAATATATATATATATATACTGCCACCCACCCACCCTTCCTCTGTCCAATCAGTTCTACGCCTCGTGCTAGAAGCTATCGACTCCTCCCAGGAGATGTCGTTTCCTGCTGACCTCGTCATAACATCCGGAACGGACTCGGAGGATCTGGGCTCCTCTCCCTCAGAGGAAGCTAAGGAGTCCCTCATAGAGGAAGAAGTGGAAACCCTCCCAACTTCACCGAGCACCACCGACCATCATTCAGTGCATGGTAACCCCGCCATTGTTGCCCTGGCTATTCTAGGGCTAGAACAGGCTTGTAGAGGCCTCCAGGTTCTTGTCGCTGGATTCTTTCTCCAGGCGGAAGGCGACCAGATTGATCCTTCCGACGACTCGCTCATTTTCCCGCCGGAGCAAGCATATCTTGATTCAGCAGGAGAAAAGGCCGCACCCCCTAATTGCTCCGAGGACTCCTACTCATCCACCGATAGAGCGGGGATAACATCCATTGCCACCAGGATCCAAAAATGCACTGAGGACTCTAGCTCATCCTCCAAGAGAGCAGGGGTTACCTCTATCGCCCCCAGGAAATCAGACTAGAAAGGGTCCTCCATGTCCCCATCCATGCACACTAGGTCCGCTGCTAAGCGGTCCAACCAACCCCACCCAAACATCCATTAATGCTGAACATTCTCTCCTGTAATGTCCGCGGTCTGGCAAACTATAAGGAGAATTACCAGCCTTAAGAAAACTCACAAGATCGACATCTTGATTATCTTGGAACCCAAAATCCCTTACAAGAGACCCAAATCCATCCAATTGCAGTTAGGCTTTCACTCGGCCATATCTGGCAAATACGACATTTGGATCTCTGTTCCAAGGCCGTCCAAATCAGAGTCATCCATGATTCCAGACAAGCACTTTCTTGCTGGATTAAACACCCTTTGATCCCCAATCGCGCCATCTTCTCTGCGGTTCACGACAGCTGCGACATAGTGGACCGCAGACAGCTTTGGAACGATCTACTGAACATCATTAATCACAATCACAACACCCCATGGCTTTGCATTAGAGACTTTAATGCTATTACCTACAGAGAAGAGAAAATTGGTGGATGTCCTCCCTCTTCCCGCCATGCAAGACTTTAACAACTTCATCTTCAACTTCCACCTCTCCTCCCTCCCGTTCACAGGCAACGCATTCACCTGGTACAACATGTAGGTTGGCGACCGTCGCCAATTCTCTCGCATCGACAGGGATTTATCGAACGCTCACTGGATATGTATGGGGACTACCTCCAAGCTTCTCACCTTAAAGCTACCGAAACTGGCCACGCCCCCCTGCTAGTCTAAATCACCAGCACCTCCAACCAATCCAGGAAAAGCTTTCGCTTCCTGGATTTCTGGAGCGACCACCCCCAATTTTTAGGGGTAGTCAGGGAAGCTTGGAACAACATGGAATCTACTGATCCTCTCAACCGGGTGACTAACAAGCTCCAGGCCACGAGGAAAGCTCTGACGGCTTGGAGCAAGCAAGCTTATGGTGACATCATTTAAGCCACTCGCGAGGCGAAAGATGACATTACTTGTGTCGAAACCAAGTACATGACCGACTGTTCGCCTTATACCAGGAAGGCTCTGAATCTCACTAAAGCTATCCTCAAATTTAGACTAGATTTTTGAAAGCAGAAAGCTAGGATAAAATGGGACAGCAAGGGGGACAACAACTCGAGATTCTTCCATGCCTGCGTTAATGGGCGTAGACAAAAACTCACTCTCCACTAGATTGTCGCAAAAGATGGTACCAGCATCAGCGATCCTAAAGGTATCTAAGTGGCGGCTACAAAGTTCTACTCCAGATTATTCTTCAAGGATACGGTCCTCAAAGACAACACATTCCTGGACGAGGTTCCCCATCTCATTACTGACACAGACAGTACAAGGCTCGAACAGCCCCTTCAGTGGAGGAAGTGAAGGAAGCCGTCTGAGTTCTCGACGCTCACAGTGCACCAGGGCCAGACGAATTTTTGGGAATTTTTTTCGTACCTACTGGGACATCATCAAGGTTGACATCCACAACGTGGTCTCCGCCTTCATCCAGGGAGCTACTTACCCTAGAGCCATCTCGAGCACCAACCTTATCCTCATTCCGAAGAAAGCAACCCAAAAACATTTAGAGACTTCCGCCCCATCAGTCTCTGTACCTTCACCAACAAGATCATATCCAAGATCATTGTATCCCGCATGGCAGGGCTTCTCCCCAAAATCATATCGGAGGAGCAGAGTGGCTTCATTCGGGGGATAAATATCCAAGATAACATCATGTTGGCCCAAGAGTTAGTCACCTGCATGAAGCTTCCAGCAAGAGGGGGCAATATAGCCATCAAATTGGACATGGAGAAAGCTTACAATAGACTGGATTGGCAATTCATTATCTGGGTCTTCAGAGCTTTCGGATTTTTTGAAACTTGGACCAACACCGTGTGGAGATTGATCAGCAACTCGTGGTTCTCCATGGTTATTAACGGCCAAGCGTACGGTTTCTTCAAATGAAGTCGTGGGGTTAGGCAAGGAGATCTTCTATCCTCCACCATATTCATCATTACGACGGACGTATTAAGCAGAAACCTTAATAAGATGGGGAACTCCCCCAACTTCTAGCACTTCCACACAGCAAGCGGCTGCCCGATCATCACCCACCTGGCCTTCGCAGACGATATCCTCATTTTATCCTCCGAAAACACCGGATCGGTGGATGTCGTCCACAATATGCTCCAAAGATTCGAAAGGTATTATGGACAGAAGATCAACTCGGACAAAAGTGTTGTCTACACCCACCACAATATCAAGAGAGAGCAAGCGGCTAGCATCTCTACCACCACCTCATTCCCCATCCAGCACCCTCCACTCCACTACCTCGGGTGCCCCCTCGTGTACGGCAGATCTAACACCGGAATCTTAGAAAACCTGATCACCCGCATCAGGAAGAACTCAAGGAATGGCACAATGCTGCGCTTTTCCCCGGAGGCAAGATGATCCTCATCAATCACGTCCTCACTTCCATTACCATCTATACCCTATCAGCTTGCTCCCCTCCCAAGAAAGTTTTATCCTACATCGAGAGCATCTTCAGCAACATTTTATAGGGACACAACGGCGGCCATGACAACCACCATTGGGCCAGCTAGGATACCATGGCTCGGCCTACCGGGGAGGGAGGCTTAGATTTCACTAAACTTTCTCATATCATTAATGCTTTCTCCATGAAATTATGGTGGAAGCTTCGCACGAGTAAGAACCTATGGTCCAGGTTCGTGAAGGCCAGATACTTCAGGCACATCCAGCCATCTACGGCCATTGCGAACAACAGATCCTCAGCTGTCTGGCGTCGCATTCTCATCAGTCGATCCCTCACCGAACCAACGATTCACCTTAAAGTGGGCAGCGACGAAGCTTCGCCATTTATGGAGCGTTGGGTCGGCAATATCTTGCTTCCTAAAATTTCAGCAGCCCCCAGGAACAGGTCTATCAAGGACTTATGGGACCCTACAAATAACACCTATAATTGGAACAAAGTACGGACATGGGCGGGGTCTGAGCCGGTCGAATCCATTCACAGTAGCATAGTACGGATCGGTCCGGACGCTGATAAGCTTGAGTGGTCTCCAGATGCCAATGGGGCATTCTCGATTAAGTCGGCCATGTAGGAGCGTAAAAAGTGCTTCATAGACTGAGTTAAAGAGATAGAGCCTTTACACTCAAATGAGCTGTTTTACGCCAACTACTTTATGCCAGGGACAGGTCAACTACTTTACGCCAGGGACAGGCCAACTATTTTACACTTGAGACAGGTTGTCAAATCATGCATTTAATGAAAAGTGATAATGGGTCTGACATAAAGATCTACTGACAGCGTATAACACAGAATTCGAAGGGATTTGTTTTACACAGAAACTAATATTGTCGTTTAGTATATAGACTGAGCTATTTTACGCTCACAAGATGGCTTCTTTTACATATGAATACTTATGAGCTTTTTACGCTCAAAGTTGACGTGTACATAAAGTTTATTTGGGCTACTTTACGCTCAAGGTTGTTTTATCAACCACTTTACGCGAGAAGTCCATTTTAGGGCTATTTTATGGCTAGTCTACTACTTTACGCTCAGAGTATATTTGGGTTGTTTTTACGCCCTACCCTTCCTGACTACTTTGGAACGTGGTTTGCCTACGTGGCTTTCATGCCACACATCTCAAGGAACGTGTGTACGTGCATCCTATTCATATTGAAATAATGGGACACGTGTCAACGTGTGTAGAGGATGACTTCAGTCATGGATGGCAGTTACTAGCATAAAGACAGAACTTTGCTGAGTTTTACGCACAAAAAGCCAAGTCTATAAATAAACTTATTTTTATAGACAGAGACACACAGAAACAGACAAAGACAGAGGAGAGAATACAGAAATTAGAGCCCATAAACTTTGATTCTCGAGAGCATTCTTCTTCAACTTTTCTTCCAGAACAGAGTGAAGCAAAGCAGGAAAGCATTCGACCTTGCCATCAGTGCCCAAGTGCGTCGATACCTTTCTGGTGACTTAGTTCTTCCAGTTGTTCATCTTCTAGCAGTGATCTTCATCATCATCGTATGGTCCAAGGAACAAAGTGATCGCCTTCAGATCAGACTTCCATAGCAATACTTCCCAAAACAATTTGTACTTCTTGTACTTTTTCTCGTTTTATTTTCAAAAGCCAATTTCAAGGCATTTTTGTTAAGTAAAAAAAATGGCGACTCTGCTGGGGACGACCTTCTCCTCTGACGAGGAGGCAATTGCTCAATATGATGATGTGTCGATCAGATCGACAAAGAAAACTCTAGTTGTACACTTCGACCAGACTGCTTACAAAGAAATGCTCCGAACTGGGGGTAGCACTCGCTGCTCCAATGTTCAGAAATTGCGGAAGGCGCAAAAAGTTTGGGTTCCCAAATCCAAGAAATTCTCGAATCTTCCTACTGTCTCTGCAGCCAAAGGAATCCTTCCTACTCCTGTTGTAGAGGCTCCCATCTGTGATGAGGCAGTCTCTACTTCTGTGATATGCCATGCGCATAAAAACAAGTTTTCTGTTTGTAATGTGGCAGATTCTCCAGTATTATGCCCTGGGCGTAAAAATCAGGTTTTACGCTCTGAGCGTAAAAACAAGTCTCCCGTTTGTAACGTGGCAGACTCCAATGCTTTACGTTCTAAGAGTAACAATAAGTCTCCCGTCTGTGATGTGGTAGACACACAAAATTTACGCTCTACTCGTAAAAAAAAATCTCCCGTCCATGACATGGCAGATACTCATGTTTTGCACTCTATACGTAAAGGTAAATCTCATGTCTGTGACAGTATAGATAAAAGTCACAATGATGCTTCTGTATCTAAAGTGAATGTACCTGCACGCATAAAGCATAAAAACATAGTTGGTAAAACTTATGTTTTCAACCAACAACCTTCTTATACTGCTGTACACAAGGTACCAAACCTACAAATTACACGCAATGAAAATGGAGTCCTTCATGCTCAAAAATCTCAGGATTTACGCACGCAACTCCAAGCGCATAAAAATGTACAGTTTGGTTCTGCGAATGCAACCAGTAATCTTCTTTATACACAAGGGACTAAACGTTTTTCTATCCCAAATGTAATAAAGAAGACTATTCCCTCTACTTCTTCTGATTTACGTGAATTCCTAATGCAAAAACGTAAAAATAGACAATCTCCCGTGACACTCTCCCAAGAAAGTCACCATTGTGAGTGTCACCAGATTGTAATTAAATATTGTTGTTCGGCTTCTAAACGATCAGTTTTTGACCGGTTAAGTTTTAATGTGCCTCAACAACAAGCTGATGACCAAGAACATGAGTTGTCATATGCATCAGTCAACATGGAAACACGTCCCAAACTCCAGGTCAACAACAATTCAACAGACTTCTTGATTCCTTTGAAGGAGTATATCAGAATACTCGATCAAGAAGACAAAGACAATTGCAGACTTCTGATTCAGAAGCTGGGGGTACTCAATCTCTTGAGTCCGAAACTGATAGTGTCGATTCATATTTCTATATTAATCCCTCTGTATCTTCAAGAGAGGTTGAATCGTACGCTATTGGAGATGAACTAGAGACGTCATCTGCTAATACAGAACAACGTCTCACTGTCGTTGAGCAATCACTGAAAGACATGCTTACCATGATGCAAAGCGTGCACCAGATAATAACAGCTCAGCAAACTACTCAACTGGCAATAGTAACACCGGTGCAGGTAGCAGCATAAAATTAAGATAGTCAAGGGGCTGATATACCTTTGAATATTCAAGAGCCTGCTGTTAACCAAAATTCTGCATCTCCAGATCCTATCATTTCAAAAGATGTACAATCTCCGGTGGGGGTTACGGTACATCCAACAATCATTCAATCAAATGAGCTTCCTCAAACTAAGGAAGCCATTCAAGCAGTGCGTGAGCTCAAAGCACAGTTTGAAGTTTTGAAACACAAGGATCAGCTCCAGGGGTTAGGGATTAAGCAACCTTATCCTCCTCATTGGAATGATGTACCCTTTCTACCAAAATTCAAGCCCAATCAATGGTATTGTTTGATGGAAAGGCTTCTCCTAGTTAGTATATCAATTACTTTGATATTATGACTGTACATCTGCAAAAAAATGATGCTTTTCTCACTCGGGTGTTCATTGGGTGCTTGACGGGTTCAGCTTACGACTGGTATCGTAGTTTACCCGACAATTGTATTTCGTCTTTTGACGAATTTAAGGCAATATTTCTCTTCCGCTTCTATGAAGGAGGTATGGACATGAACATGTCCTCCTTAATAGAAATCAAACAAAAAGAGAAAGAAGATAATCGGACGTTCATTGAACGTTTCTGACAGACGACTCTAAAGATGCCCCCTGGTATGCCAGATTCAGCATTAATTGATACATGCAAGATGAATCTGCGACCATTCATTGCTGTCTTCACGGGTTCCCAATTCACAGATTGGGCTTCGTTTATTATAGCAGCAGTTTTTGCCGAGACCAATGGTAGGTTGGCTCGTGAACATGGGATGATTTTTGCCTCAGAGGATAAAGGAAAGAAAGGTAATCCTGGTAATAATTCTGGCAATCGTAATATAAAATGAAAGGACACCCTTATGGTTAATCTTTCCAAAAACAAAATGACACCGAATAATCAGGAGTCTTCTAAGCCAAAAGAAGAATATTCTTTTGACGAGAGTGATATCCCAGGGATATTCCAATGTCTGGTGAAGAGTGGCAAACTCCAGATCCCGGAGCCAAAGAGGCCTAATGAGGTGAATCTGACTGACAATCCCAAATATTGTATCTATCATAGATACATAAATCATCCCACCAGGGCTTGTTATGTCCTAAAGAAGAAGATTCAAGGGCTGATTAATGCCAATGCCATCTCCTTAACTAACGATGAGCATACGGTCACAACCAACATGGTTTCTCTTCAATTCGGAGATTTTCCTTCTCAACAAGTACCAGATGGGATTGTCCCAATTCCGAAGGCGATGATGAAGATTGTGAATATCCCGCCTGCCAGGGAGGAAAATAAAGGATTGTTGCCTCTCACATTAAAGAATGGTGAAATTATGTGGCTACATCCTGACTTTGTACCTGAAATGGAAGATGAAGGTAAAACTTCAAAATCCAAGAAAGGTAAGAAAGTCAAAACCTGCAACATGATTTCTCATGTTACTCCAGATCTTAATGATTTGGATCATCTATGGGATGGCATTCTTTTCGAAGATAGACTGAGAGGATTGAACATATGTCCTCCAAATCTGGCTCCTCCTACCAAGCTCAAGCTTACTCATCAGCAGTGGCTAGCCATAAATAGTGTTCCTTTATACAGGGCACAAAAAGTCTTCGCTGCTTATGAAAAAGCTCCTACAGGGATTTTTCCTCGTATCTCAAATCTTTCTCCACCCGTAGTTACAGAGACTTATATTCATCATTCTCCTGTAGTTACAGAGATCCCTTCTTCTTCCTCTGTTGAACCACCTGTTAAGAGTCCGCTACTACTCATTTGTATAGTCAGCAATCTGTCATTCTCATGAAGAAGATGGGTTATGACTTTCAAAAGGCAGAAGGTTTGAATTATGATAAAGGAATACGACTTCTTTTACAAATTCAAAGTCAAAAATCAACTGTTGGATTGGGTTCTGAGGTTCCTCATAACAATTCTCGTAAGGAGAAGGCTAAAGGAAGGAAGATTAAATCCTGCAATATGGTACTTCTTTCTTCTAAGTCTGAAGAAGAAACCTTTGCTGGTAAAAGATCTGGGAAAGAGTACCACAAGGATTATGAAGGATCCTCAAAAGAAGCAGAGGATATTGAAGCACCATCAACTCAACCGTCTCCTGTTCCTGCTAAACCATCTGTGGTTGAAAAGGGGAAACAGAAAGCAGTACGCTTTGACGTCCCGTTGAAGTCTGCTTCCAGTCAGGGGGTGGTGATAAAACCCTATAAATTTGATATTCTAGCCCAGTTAGCTAATACTCTGGCTAGATTATCTATCTTCGAGTTGCTTCGCCTTTCTAAAGAAAGTCGCGAAACCTTGAGTGAAGCTTTGCTGCAAGCTGACTCCTGCTTAGCTCAACTTAAGACTCCTGATAATATACCAGTGTCATGCCCACAATGCCATAGTGTGATGGAGGTAATTCCTAATATTACCGTCACACAAGAAGATATGTTGTTGAAACATAACAAACATGACAGGCCTTTGTGCTACACTGGGTATATTGAATCCACTAAAGTTGATAGGATTTACATTGATCCTGGGTCTTCCATTAGCATAATTCTTCAAAGTATGCTAAGACCGTTGAGGATTCCTACTAGTGACTTGACTTACACTAGTACCACAATAGTTGGTTTTAACTCTGGAAAGAGTAAACCACTGAGGAAGATTCGTCTGAAAGAATAAACTCTTCGAACTATGGCAACATTCTATGTTATTAATTCAGACGTATCCTACAACATGCTTCTTGGAAGACCATGGCTACATGAGCATAACATCGTTCCTTCAACTCTCCACCAATGCTTCAAGTACGTGGATTCCTAAGGGGTTGTGAAGACTGAGTTTGCTGATATCAATCCTTTCAAGGGTGTTAAAGCCTATTTTTCTGATTCAAAGCTCTACAAACAAGAGCATATGAAAGAGATATCAGACATGGCTGAAGATCGATCATCTGTCGAAGATCAGTCTATTAATGAAGATTCGCTAGAAGAGCAACCTTTGAAGATCAAAGTCAAAGGGCAAATTCAACCCCAACCTGTCAACAATCAACCTCTGATGATCAAGGTCAAAGGAAAAACTCAAGCTTCATCTGAGGAATCAGTGAATGTTCCTGCTAAGAGCCAAATTCAACCTCTTATGATCAAGGGCAAAGGGTATACTTCACGTACGAATGATCCAGAACCACCATTGATCATCAACCTTGACAAGTCTACGCAGAAGACGGATGATGGTCCGTTAATGATCAATCCGAAGCGTAGTAGTCAAATTATAAATGATGTAAATATTGATCATTCTGTACTTTCCAATATCAATGAAGATTTCCTTTTTGAGTATATGGCTATCAAATTTGTTAAAAGAATGACTTTATCTTCTGATAATCAAAGTCATCATTATAAAGAAGACATAGATACATAGGAAACTTTATACATTGACAATAAGAAAAATTCTTTTCCTTTTCATGTCGATGTTGGACCGTATGCTTAGAGGTTCCTAACATCTTCTCCTTATCTTCTTCCTGCAGTTGCTTCATCGCAAGCTTGTGTAACTTATAGACGTCACGAAGAATCTTATTTCGTGATTCCGTCTGATAAGAAAAATAGGCACCAAATTGTGTTTGGCCTGGCTAGAAATATCCGTGTTGCTCAGACAGATGATCTGAGAGATAAAGATAAAGGAAAAATCTGAATTGAAAAATATAGTCAACAATCTCTCAAGATTATCCAGAATATGGGATATGATTTGAAGACTTTGCAAGGTCTCAATCAAGGCAAGGGTAGACGATTACCATTATGTGGTGATCCGTTTTACCAGAAAATTCGTTATGGGTTAGGATATGATCCGTCCCACATGTTTAATGATGATATACATGAAGAATTCTCTTCTAGCTCTTCACAATCATCAGATTCGGAAGAAATCCAATTCATCAAATCTGATACATCTCACTCCTCATATGTTAAAGGAGGTTATTATGATGAATCTGAGCAAATATCCTCTGTCAACATGGTTCAAATTGATGGTGAATCTGAACCATTTGAGAATGATCCTTGGGCTCAACAGATGGACACTCAATGGGAACTTCGTTATGAACAGCGGCAGCCATCTACAGAGGATGAGATTGTCCAGATTGATGTTGGAGATGGAACTACGTCCAAACCAATATTCATCAGTAAAAACCTTTCTGAGGATAAAAAGGAAGAGTTATAAAACTGATCAAAGAATATATTGATATCTTTGCATGGAGTTATGAGGATATACCGGGTTTAGATCCTAAAATTGCTACTCATAAACTCAATATTCTTCCTAATGCCAAGCCTGTAAAACAACAACAACATCGTTTTCGACCAGATATGATAGATACAATTGAGGCAGAAGTCAAAAAGCTGATCACATGTGGCTTTGTTCGTGAAGAACAACACCCGGACTGGGTTGCCAACATTGTTCCTGTTATGAAAAAGAACAGAAAAGTTCTAGTTTGCATAGATTTTTGAGATCTTAATGTAGCTTGTCCAAAGGATGAATTTCCACTTCCGATTACCGATGTCATGATAGACAATATATGCAATTTTGAGCGCATTTCTTTCTTGGATGGATTCTCAGGATACAATCAGATTAAGATGCATCGAGACGATGAGAAGCATACTGCTTTTCGTACACCCCTTGGGGTTTACTGTTATATAGTTATGCCATTTGGTCTCAAAAACGCCGGTGCCACATATCAAAGGGCTATGAGCAACATCTTTCAGGAACATCTACGCAAGACAGTGCAATGTTATGTAGATGACATTGCTGTCAAAAGTCGATCAAAAGATGATCATATTCAAGACTTGAAGACAGTATTTAAATTGATGCATCATCATCAATTGAAAATGAACCCTACTAAGTCTTTCTTAGGGGTTTCAAGTGGCAAGTTTTAAAATTTGTCATTACTTCTCAGGGTATCCATGTTGATCATGATAAGGTTAAAGTAATTCTTGAAATGCGTCCTCCTCGTAATCTGAAAGAACTCTATGGCTTTTAGGGTCGTATTGCTTATATCAGGAGATTTATATCTAATCTCTCTGGGAGATGTCAACCTTTTTCCTGTCTATTAAAGAAGGGTGTATCATTTGTTTAGGATGAAGCGTGTCAGAAAGCCTTCAATGTCATCAAGCAATACCTTACAAATCTACCTGTTCTGGTACCTCCAGTGGTAGTAAGACCATTTTTGCTATATGTTCGAGCCTTGGATCATTTACTTGGTGCTCTTCTTGCACAAAAAAGTAATATGGGGCATGAACAAGCAATTTATTATCTTAACCGAATGATGGTCGGAGCTGAACACAGATATACTCCTGTAGAAAAGGAATGTCTGGCCTTGGTTTTTGTTGTCCAAAAGACAAGACATTATGTGACAGGACAGACTATTCATGTCATCTCCAGAATAAATCCCATTCGGGTATTGATGAAAAAATCGAGCATTCTTAACTCTAGGTTAGCTACCTGGATGATGTTGCTCACTCCTTATGACATGGTTTATGTACCTCAAAAATCAGTGAAGGATCAAGCATTAGTTGATTTCTTAGCTACTCACCCTATACTTGAAACATCGAAGTTATATGAGGACATTCCAGATGAAGTCATGGATTGCAACATGACTTTGAAGGATGATATCTGGCAATTATATTTTGATGAAGCATCACGGGTTGGACCTAAAGGTAATATTGTCTCTGGGGTAGGAATCGTCTTGGTTTCTCCTGATAAAATGGTCATATACCGTGCCTATTCTCTCAATGAGCCATGCTCCAACAATGTCGCAGAATATAATGCTCTATTGATTGGTCTTCAAGTAGCAAAACAATTGGATGTTGAATCCCTAAAAGCTTATGGAGATTCTCAACTAATTGATAATCAAGTTAGAGGGACTTATGAAGTCAGAAATCCTTATCTCATTCCTTATCATCAAGTGGTAATCAAGTTGGTCCTTTCATTCAAAGGATTCTTCATCGAATTCGTACCACGTTCTCAGAATGTGGAAGCTGATGCTCTTGCTAGCTTAGCTGCAGACTTGGCTGTTCCAATTCGAAGACAAAATACAATTACTTTATTGGACTGAGACTTATTCTGTGATAAAAATAATCTGTATATTGAACAGAGTTATACTACAGAGTCAAGTTCCCAGCAGAGGGATTGGAGTAGTCCATTTATTGATTATACGGTTCATGGGATTTTACCTGAAGATCCAAAAGAAGCTGCATCAATTAAGAGACGATCATTTCGATTCTATTATGATTTGTCTTTACATATGCTATACCGTCGTTCATATGATGGACTTTTGTTGCGCTGTCTCTCGAGAGTGAAGCCAAGCAAACACTCCGTGAGGGTTATGATGGTGTCTGTGGTGCTCATCAACTAGGTCCAAAATTATAAGATCGTATTCGAAGAATGAGATATTATTGGCCTTCTATGATAGCCGATGCTGTAGACTATGCCAGAAGGTGTAGAGCATGTCAGATTCATGCTGATTTTATTCATCAACCGTCTGAATTCCTACATCCTACAGCAGTCTCTTGGCCCTTCGAAGCTTGGGGCATGAATATTATTGGGCCTATTAACCCCCCTTCGTCTAAAGGACATCGATTTATATTAGCTATAACCGATTACTTTTCTAAGTGGGCAGAAGCAGTTCCCCTTGCTAATGTGAAAACATCTAATATGATCAGCTTCATCAAACACCATGTCATTTATCATTTTGGGATTCTTCGACGGATAATTCATGACAATGGACCAAAATTTGCCAGTCAGGCATTTTATCGGTTCTGTAATAAGAATCGAATTCAAAATCTGGCTTCTACGGCATATAATCCAGCTGCTAATAGTTTAGCCGAAGCTTTCAACAAGACGATTATCAAACTTCTCAAAATGTTTGTCTCTTCTAATAAACGTCATTGGAATGAGAAACTTGGAGAATGTTTATGGGCTTATCGAACGACAGTCCGAACTCCTACTGGGTTTACACCATTTTCATTGGTCTATGGATGTGAGCCTGTCCTTCCATTAGAAATTTAGATTCCATCTCTTCGAATAGCCATTTCTAATGAGCTAACTACAGAGAATAATGATCGCTTACGACTCCAAGAACTTGAAGGATTGGACGAGAAGCGTCTTCAAGCTCAACAGCATATTGAACTATATCAAGCCCGTATATCTCGAACTTTCAATCGTAAAGTTAAAGAGAGGGTATTCAAAGTCGGTGAACTAGTATTAGTTGTTCGAAGATCGATGGTGATGAATCACAAAAGCAAAGGGAAATTCCAAGCAAAATGGGAAGGCCCTTATATAATCGAGACCGTGTTTTCCAATGGTGCCTATCGGTTATCCAAGCCCAATGGAGATCTACTCATGATGTCGATCAATGGCAAATTTCTTAAGAAGTACTATATATAAAAAAAGGAGACAGAATGAAAATAAAATCTCTTTTATTATTATTTTTGTTCAGAACAAATGATTAAGGAGGAGGACCACTGCCTTCCTTATTAAATACATACTCTGCCAATGCATCGAAGACATCGTTGCCTGAGTTCACAAAAAACTTGCAGGCAGCCATCCTCTGCGCCTCTTCCTCAGGAGTTTTCCCTGGCTCTACTAAGAAAGCGAGGATGTCTTGTGGTGGCTTGGGCGTGGAAGAGCTTTCGCCTACTTCGGTTGGGCCTAACACAATTGGCTCAACGGGGCGCGTCTCGATGACGTCCTCAACCTTCATGGAGACTTCATTCTTTTGTTGCACGTCCTTAGAAGACATTTTCGATAGAGGAGTGGAAATAAGGATGAAGTTTTACAAAAAAGTTCTCATCTATTTATAGGAGAGAGCTATTAATGAACCGGTCCGGGAAATTGAAAACAACTTTTCATTCTCGAAAAGACTTGTTCATTTATTACATCAGATTCATCCATTTAATTGTGGAACTGAATTAACCTTCTCTTCTTCCTGAAAGAAACATTGGTTCATTCATTCTTTCATCGATATTGACGTATACTCTCAATAACGTATGTCTTCTTATTTTTCCAGCTACCAATGTTTGGTTAAGCTGGTAAATTGTCTCTTCGGAGAAGAATTTTTTTATCTTACCAGTTGGTATAAAAGTTGGATTTATTATTTATCATGTTATCATGACCTCTGAATAAATATTAAATCTGCTTGTATTTTCTATCTATCATGTCCATTTGGCCTCTGAATAGATAGTAATCTAGTTTTCTTTGAGTTGTTACGATCTATCATGTCCATATTACCTCTGATAGTGTTGTATACTCTGAAAAAGAAAACGAGATTTTATTTATGTCTATATTACCTCTGGATAGATACAATTTATTGAGTATAGAAGACTTGTCATTTCCATTCTCATTTTATCATCATAAAAGTCTATTACATTTCTTAGACTTTCCTACAAATCATAATGGAAATCTATTACATCTTGGATTTTCATTCTATACGACAATGATGACCTAATCGAGATCTATTTCTTCTTTGGATCTTCTTCATCGGATTCGTTGTTGGTATCAATTCCTTGCTGTTTGAGCCTCAATGGCGACAAGAGCAGTAGGAATTAACTTTGTGTTTGCAAAAACAAAAGTATGAAACTTTATTGATACAAACTTTGTAAAGATTACAAAAATTCTGGGAAAGTACAACTGTAGGAATCCAATCTAGAAGACGATTGCTTTATCCCTTGGACGATGTGAACTTTGAAGACGGTAGCCTCTGAAGTTGACTTGAAGGCAAAAGCCTCAGAAGAATGCAGCAGCACTTGGGCAAGAACTCCTTGACTCTTTGATAATTCGGATCTGTGATCTCTCTGATCCCCCTGAATGGAGACTTAAAACTCTATTTATAGAGTTCTAGAAATAACTAACTTTTAGTTATTCTGGAATGCGCATGATGGATTGCGCATGAATTGGATTGCGCAACAGTAGATTGCGCAGGCTGTTGTCTGATCATGGACCAACTGTCTTGGACACATGGCATCATTTGATTGAAATGCGCATGATCGTGCATAGACGGTTGCCACATAATGAGCAATTGATGGCATGAATGCCACGTGTACTTTTGTCAGTTGTCATGATGAAGTGCGCCACATGAATTGCGCTGACTGTGGATTGCTCTAGGATGGATTGCGCAGACGATATATTGTGCAGGCACTAGATTGTGCTGCATGTACAGCTGTCCTCGAGTGCTGTGCGGCACAATAAACGAACAGTCTCCTCATTCTTTGTGCTTTCAGCTGTCAGAAAGATTTGATTTTGTCAGATAATGATGACATTGCCACGTCAGCCTGCGTAGTTGAAAGTGTGCCCAGTCTGGTGTGCGCAATCTGAATGAAGCGCAATCTGAAGTCTGTGCAGTTCATTTGAAAGTTGTATTTCTTGATTTTCTAACTTTGTTAATAGGTGCGACTTGATTTTTTAGGACCTACAAGACCCCCTTCAAAGTTTTCGAAAGTTGAATTTATTCAAAGTTTCGAAATACTTTGAATTTTAAATCAAGTTGCGCATGAGCTGTCTGCGCAATCGGATGAGTCGAGCCCTACTTTTTCGGCGCAATCTGAGGCGGTCGTGCTCCTTTGAAAAACTATAAATAGTTCCTTATTATCTCTCTATCATTTTTTACTTGCTTTCGAATTTCCAGAAAGAGAAACTTCTTGAGCTTTTCCGATTCTCCTCATCGATCTTCATGGCCCCCAAGCGATCCTCCGCCGCTGCCAAGGGCAAGGCCCCCGCCGAGCCTTCGGCTAGGGTTGTACCCCATCCTTCTCGACATAAGACTGCGCATCCCGCTTTACTAGGTAGATGACTCAATCGAAAACTCTTTTTAGGGTTTTTTGACTTCACTGATCTTCAAAATCCATCTCTTTTTAGAGATGTGATCATATTGCGCCACCCTTTTTAGGGTCTCGGTTGCACGAACTAGTTATTCTTTATTTTTATGAAGAATACTTTCTTGCACAACCGGTTGAATTGTGCTGGCCAAAGTCAGCGCAATCGGCTAATTTGCGCAAGCTTTATCAGCACAATCTGATGGTTTCGCAATCTGACGATTGTGCGATCTGATGGTTGCGCAATCTGAGGGTTGCACAATCTGATGGTTGCGCAATCTGAGGGTTGCGCAGTCTGATGGCTGCACAATCTGATGGTTGTGCAATCTGATGACAAAATTTCTGACTTTGACTTGTACTGAATTTTGCTTTCTTCTGTTGAATGCAGTGAATACCAGAGAAGATCCCGAGTATGAAACTTTTGTAGGAACTCTTGCAGAATCTGAGTTCAAAGAGGACTTGTCCCACGTACATTTTTCGTAATATGCACTTCCGTCCTCTCGTCAGACTATTCTAATAGCACAAGATAATGAGATATTACTATGCCTGATGAATGGACAGCCTTTACAGACTGTTGATGCTGTCATCCACAGAAAACCTATGTTCCTGTTTGGTGAAACAATTGACAAAAGTTCTCAACCAAGACCACGTGTTGAGAAGAGAACTTTTCAGTGGAAGAAGAAACTGATTTTGCTACCAGATATTGCCAGGTGCCATCCTTTGGCACGATATGCTCATGCTAGCTACCCCAGGAGAATGGACTGGGACATCACTCCTCTTCAGCAGGCTCGGACTGGAAAAATCTGCGTCAAGAAGGACCGGAATAACAAAGACATGTTCTATAGTTCCTCAGAATGACACAGTACTTTACTTAGAGGATTGAAACCAGGGTACATCCCTCCAGAGAATTCTTCTCTGTTAATGCCTGTGAGGATCCCAATCTTTGTAAATGAGTACGCAAAGGTTGAAGGCAGTTACCCGGAGCAAGACATCCGGTTGACAGGTCTGGTAAACCCAGACATCAAAAGGTGGAGCAGTATAGCAAATTGGATACTAGTTCAGTTTGGAGATAAACTTAGAGAGATTGAACTATATGAAGCGGTACATGCTACCGTATATGGCTTCTACCCGAACCCTCATCTGTTTTTGGCACTGGCAGAGAGGTACAAATACAGGACATTCATGACTCCCTGCGGAGAGATGGGGTTGGCTCTCCACGAGATGAAGTATATCTCGTACTTATCAATGGCAGACTTTCCTTACGAGGAGTATGTCCCCACCAACGACGAGTTAGAGAGACTGCGTCGAGAGAATTCGAAGATGGTAGAAGTCTTTGACGAGTTGTTATGCTATTACAACGTATGCTCTTTCCACTACAAGAGTGGCTCGTCTGGTACATGCTATTCTTCGAAATGGCTGATTTATCTTTTTCTCAACCATATTATTGAGAAAAAGACAAAAGAACATGATTCCTGCAATCCAGACTTCTTCCAACCTCTTACCCCTAGTGAAGTGATAAAGTTGATGGAGGAGAATAAGAGACTGGATATTTTAGTAGAGGATGAACATCAATATCCGTCTCTTAAAGTTGGAGATTTTGTTGAGAGCCATGTAAGAATGGGCTACAGATCTATGTCCAAAGAAGCCCAATTAGCAGGATTTCTGTCGTACTGGCTTCGCCGCTTCGTCATGCCGGGGGCAAGTGTTGTAGACCACTTCCACCGTGGTGTCCTTTTTGTTGCTATCCGGTTAGTCTTCGGCTACCGGATGGATCTACTATCAGCGATGACTTACAGAATAAATGCGGGTCTTCGTCTATATGTAGATTCAATGCTTAAGGGTAAGTGTGATAAAGGTACTTTCCCCAGACTGGAATTACCTTATACTTACTTATTCGGATGGCTACTCATGCACCATCCATCTCTGATGAATCCTGCCATGGGGGCAGTAGATGGCAGTTTTCTGCGCCGGTTCTCACAGAGCCGATGGCTATACACTAGCCTGAAAGATTGCAGACGCACTTTAAATCTAGGCAAAGGATGGAATTTTCTTTGTACTCCCCCTCCAACAGGTTATGAATTCATGGCACCAAACATGGTTGACCTTTGAAGGCAGCCTATTGGTCGAATAACTTTTGAATGGTTAAAGGCAATCAGACCGTCACATCTTGTATATAGATTTGAGGAAGAATACTTTCTGGAGCCATATTTGCCGAGTCGCTTTGCTCGACAATTTGGATATGACCAGTTCTACGTGGGGAATACAATAACTTGCTTACGAAGAACAGAATACTTGATCGACGGAGCCAGAGCATGGGCTTATTACAATGCTCGAGACACACGGGCCGTGTTCTCGATGCCATACATGAATAATGCTGGTCTAAAAATGCTGTACACATATTCACAGTTTTATACAGCTGCCAACACTTTTGCCGAAAACTTTAGCCTTGTGGATAGTTTTGCGACGGCAAACCGTCTGAGGAAAGGAGCAACTGATGTACTGGCTCCTAACAATGATGAGGAACACGAACTAGTGGATGATCCACTGGAGGCTTCCAGGGAAGTCAATTTCCCTGAGGAAGTTAATCAACCTATAAGAGTCTCTCTGAAAGTTGCTAAATCTCCAGCCAAGGAAAAGAAAAGAAGAAGGGAAGAGCCTCCTGCTCCCATTGTGAAGAAGAAACTGATTCTGGAACATTCTTCAGAGAAGGTTACGACGAGATCACAATCCAGACAATTGGCTGAGTCCACTCGAGATGAAGCCGCTACACCGACTTCCGTTCAAAAATAAGCCGATGTAGTAAACATAGAGAGCCCTGATAGGCCTCTATATAGAAGGAAAAAGCTGGCCCATAAAAGACAGAATATAATAGTTTCTCCTTCGAGGCAAATTTTATCTTCAATAGTGATGAATGCCATGGCTGGAACCACCCTTCCATCTCCTACCCCTATTTCTGAGGCTGGACATAAAACTCCTAGTCCAGAACAGAGGAAGGATATTGAGGAGAGAGAAGAGATCGACCGGAGAGATGAGGCCATAGAGCCTAGAGACAATATTGCAGAAACAGAGCATGAACCTTTACAATCTCCATTACCAACCTCAGCGGAAACTCATCTTCCTGCCATATCGGAAGCAAACCGTGAGGAGGAAGATCGTTTGATGATCGAAGCTCTATATAGATGTGACTTCGGTTATCAAGAAGAAATTGATCATGCCACTGCTGCTGTTAGTGAAGAGGCTCCCGAGGACAGTGAAAACGACGAGAGCACCTCATCAGAAGCTGCTGATGAGACACAAAATCCGGAAGAGAATGTTGAGATCCAAACATCTCCTCGAGCTATTGATGACACTCTGACTCCTGAAAAAGAGGCTGAGGTGCCGATATCGCCAGAGAAGATTGCTGATGAAGAAGCGGATTTAGAAAAAAACTCTAGTTGCTGCTCCCGAAGGTATTGTAATGAAATTAGCGATCTTGTTTTAATAAGTAGCTTGATAGTTAACATCTTTACTTTTATCCATACATAACCCGGATCTTCTTCTGCTCCTCCAACATGCATGGACATAGTACTGGCAACGACAATTGCTAGTAACAGCCGCCATTTATCTTGTGGCTCTGAAGGAGGAAGTAGTCAGGCCACAGCGTCTGAGGCTACTTCTGCTCAGCTAAATTCTGTGCCTGCAGATGATAAACTTATTACTGAATCCATCCATGGTAAGACTATTTTCACTTTTAATTCTCTTTATCAATAGCCAATGACAGATAAAATGACAGTATTTAATTTTGCAGAGGAACAACCAGGAGAAGCATCCAGCGCTACTTTGGTTCCTTTATTTAAAGAGCCTGTTGTTCAGAAACAAGAAGTTGAGCGTCCTACTGCTTCATCATCAACAGGAGTAGCTGCGACTCCTGGTGCTCTGGCGACTAATCAGCTTGTAATCCAATCATTCACTATATGCTTCTTCGAGTCCTTGGGACCTTTGATAAATAGAATGATGGACAAAGCAGACGCTGATTTCTTTATGGTTAGAGGTCCAACCTCCTTCTTGGTGAAGGCCATCTGAAAGCAAGGTGATGAGGCTCAAGCCACTTTCCTTGACCATATCTTGAATGAGCTGGAGATCTCCATGAAAAATTATAAAGATCTCAACAAAGGGGAAGTGGAGCCTTTAGTGCAGGCAGAATTTGAACAAATGGCTCAGGCAGCTACGATTGAAAGAGTGAATCTCCAGAACCTCTTGGATGCCTACACTACTAAATCTGCTGAATATAACTCCAAGTTGGAATCAGTGATCTCAGCTGCTGAGAGAAGAGAGAAAAGGATTGCCGAGCTGAGGGCAGAGATTGTTCGTCTCGAAGAAGAACTGGAGAATGAAGTTACATAGCATCAAACTTCAGTCCAACAAATTGATGCTCTAACTCAGGAAAGAAATGAGTTTGTAGAAGCTCATGATACGGAAATCACTCGCCGAATGGTGACCATGCCCTTTTTAATGAAGAATCTGGGATGGAAGAGGCCAGGAGGAGAGTGATGACATCTCATGAAGAACGGTTGCAGATTCTGAAGTAGCAAATTGCTACTCTGATAATGCCTCTGTCTCAATAGAAAGAACTTTTTGTATCTTCTCGTCTTTCTTTTGCTTATGTAATGTCTCAAATTTTGATCAATAAAAGACATTTTGTTGTGGCTCTATTATTTCTTGCATATCTTATTCAGATATAAATAATAGCGATAAATATATTCAGAGGTGCATGACATAATATATTTTTTGATGATTTTGTAGAAAATAATTATATTCATTATATCTGCTCAGAGGTAATATGGACGTGGCAGAATATAACTTGTTGAATATTATTATTTCAAAATAGACAACTTAATCGAAGATGACAAGTTGCTGAAATGGATAATGAACGAAAATGAATCGTCAAAAAGGTGTGAATAAAATAAATGAACGAAACGAATCGTCGTGATGAACTAATGGACCGTCTGATAAATTGATTGAACAGATGAACCGTCAGATGATGATGATGAACGGATGAACCGTTAGATGGTAATAATGAATGAACGACGAACCGTCAAATAAATGTGATCAAACGGATGACCCGTCTGATATTAATGAACGGATGAACCGTCAGGTGAATGTGATGAATGAACGGACGAACCGTCTGATGAATGTGAATGAACGGATGAACCATCTGATATTAATGAACGGATGAACCGTTAGATAGTGATAATGAATGAATGGCGAACCGTCAAATGAATATGATCGAACGGATGAATCGTCTGATATTAATGAACGGATGAACCGTCAGGTGAATGTGATGAATGAACGGATGAACCGTCTGATGAATGTGAATGAACGGATGAACCGTCTGATATTAATGAACGGATGAACCGTTAGATGGTGATAATGAATGAATGGCGAACCGTCAAATGAATGTGTCATTTCATTATTTTAAGAGTCTCTGCCTATAAATAGAGAGAAATCTGATAGGAATGAGCACTTCCACTGTTCAACATAAAAAATGTCGTCTGAAGATGCATCCAAGAAGGCTGAACTCGCCCCGAAAGTTGAAACGGGTGTTGAAGAACATCCGGCCGAACTGGTCCAACCAAAGCAGGTAGAGGCAGGCGAAGGTTCGTCTGTTCCCAAACCACCGAGTGATATCCTGGACTTCCTGCTTGAACCGGGAAAGACTAAAGAAGAAGAGGCCATGAGGATGGCTATTCGCATGTTCCTCGTGGGTTCCAGCAACGATGTTCTCGGCTCTTTTGCCGATTATGTCTTTGATAAGGACGGCAGTGGTCCCCGTCCTAATGTCGAAAAGGATGACATTGATCTTCCTCGATATCATGTACTTATCATTCATGATGAAATAAAATTTGAATTTTATTTATGAACTTGAACTTGTCTAATGATTTACAAGCATTTACATTTATACATAATACTTCTTAAGGAATTTGCCATTGATAGGCATCATAGCAACTCGACCATCGAGCTCTGAGAGTTGATATGCTCCGTTTGAGAAGACTTTACTCACGATATATGGACCTTCCCACTTTATATCGAATTTGCCTTTGCTCATATGAGTCATAGTCATTGGACGTCTGACCGTTAGAACAAGTTATCCTTGCTGAAAGGCTCTGACTTTAACTTTGCGGTTGAAAGTCTTTGAGATGCGGGCTTGATATAGCTCAATATGTTGCTGAGCCATTAACCGCTTCTCGTCGAGTGCCTCCAATTCTTGAAGTCGAAGAAGGTCGTTGTTCTCTGTAGTGAGTTCATTGGCAATGGCAATCCTTAAAGAAGGAATTTGAAGTTCTAGAGGGAGAACTGTTTCACAACCGTATACCAGAGAGAAAGGTGTAAAGCCTGTGGGATTGCGGACCGTAGTTCGATAGGCCCAAAGACATTCACCAAGATTTTCACTCCAATTTCGTTTGTTAGTGGATACAAACTTCTTGAGAAGCTTAATGATAGTTTTGTTGAAAGCTTCCGCTAATCCATTAGCAGCAGAATTGTAGGCTGTCGAAGCGACATTGTTAATTCGGTGATCATCACAGAATCTGGTGAACTTCTGACTGATAAATTGAGGTCTATTGTCGTGGATAATTCTTCGAGGTACACCAAATCGATAAATGACATGATGTTTGACGAAGTTGATGACACTACTAGTTTTGACTTCAGCCAAAGGTATAGCTTCAGCCCATTTAGAGAAATATACGGTTATTGCTAGTATGAACCGATGTCCTCTAGAAGAAAGAGGATTGATAGGACCTATAATATTCATGCCCCAAGCTTCAAAAGGCCAGGAAGCAGCTGTCGGATGCAGGAATTCTGAAGGTTGATGAATGAAATCAGCATGGATTTGACAAGCTCGACATTTTCTTGCATAGTCGATGGCATCAGATACCATAGAGGGCCAGTAGTAACCCATACGTCGGATGCGATCCTGTAGTTTAGGATCGGGTTAATGTGCTCCGCAAACACCATCGTGAGCTTCATGCAGTACTTGTTTTGCTTCATCACCAGCTAGACAGCATAGAAGAAGACCGTCATAAGTCCGTCGATAGAGGGTTTTTATGGTTTGGTTGTAGTAGAATCGTAGGGACCTTCGACGAATACTCGTGGCCTCTTTTGGATCTTCAGGGAGTATGTCATGAACTACAAAGTCGATGAAGGGGGCTCTCCAATCTTCACTGATAACATTGACTTCAGTGCAATTAATGAATTTAATATTACGATTGTTTTTAATGCAAAATAATTCTCGATTAGAGATGACCACTACTTGCTGTCTTTTGATGGGGATGGCTAAGGCTGCTGCAAGATTGGCCAAAGCATCTGCTTCAGTATTACAAGCTCGCCGAACATAGTCTATGAAGAAGGCTTTGAATGACGTAGCTATGTTGATTGCTACTTCATGATAAGGCACTAGGTCTTGATGACGAACTTCATAGGTTCCTCTAACCTGATTAACAACCAGCTTAGAGTCACACCATAGACTTCAAGATATTCAACGTCAGGTTGTTTGGCTAATTGAAGGCCAATGAGTAGAGCATTGTACTCTGCCACGTTGTTAGAGCATGGTTCATCTAGAGAGTAGGCTCTTTGGATAGTTGATCCATCTGGAGAAACGAGAACAACTCCTACTCCTGCTACAATTGTACCATTGGGTCCGATTCTGGATGCTCCGTCAAAGAATAGACGTCAGGTTGGAGATTCTTTAGAGATCATGTTGACTTCCAACGTCTCGTCTGGAATTTCATCGTAAAGTTTGGACGTCTCTGGAATAGGATGAGCTGCTAGGAAATCTGCCAGTGCTTGACCTTTGACAGACTTTTATGGAACATACACCATGTCATATTGGGCTAGTAGAATGGCCCAAGTAGCCAGCCGAGAGTTGAGCGTACTAGGCTTCTTCATCAGTACCCGAAGAGGATTGACTCGGGATATGACATGAATGGTTTGACCAATGATATAATGCCGAGTCTTTTGAACAGCAAACATAAGAGCTAGACATTCTTTTTCGACCGGACTATAATGGTGTTCAGCACCAATCATAGTACGACTGAGGTAGTAGATGGCTTGTTCGTGGCCTTCTTTATTCTTTTGGGCTAGTAAAGCACCCAATGAATGGTCCATGGCACGAACATACATTAAGAATGGTATGCCGGAGATTGGTGGTACCAAGACTGGTGGATTCATGAGATATCGCTTAATGTCAACAAATGCTTGTTGACATTCTTCGGTCCAAACGAAAGATACACCCTTCTTCATTAGTTGAGTAAATGGTCTACAGTGTCCAGACAAGTTCGAAATGAACCTCCTGATGTACGCAAGTCGACCTTGGAATCCTCGTAGCTCTTTTAGGTTACGTGGAGGACGCATCTCTTGAATGGCTTTGATCTTCTCGGGATCCACGTGTATACCTTTAGAGGTAATAACGAAGCCGAGAAACATACCACTAGAGACACACAAGAATGACTTGGTGGGATTCATCTTGAGCTGATGTTGGCGCATGAGATTGAAGATAGTTCTCAGATCTTGGATGTGATCCTCTTTCAGATGACTTTTGACAGCGATATTGTCAACGTAACATTCGACAGTTTTGCGAAGATGATCTCTGAAGATGGTACTCATAGCTCGTTGGTATGTTGTACCAGCGTTCTTGAGACCAAATGACATTACTGTGTAACAGTAGACTCCACGAGTGTCACGACCCGCACCCACTGTGAGGGTACGAGAACGTAACAGCGCCCAGCCTACGCCGCAGTGTCGGCGATAGAACGCTGTTCTAGGTCATGAACTATAACTAACATAATAGAATACTCTCCATAAGGAGGCCAACACAGAGGTACAACTCAATCACAAACTAGAGATAGAATATGGTATGATAAAATAGATAAGAGAATCCTCAACTGAGGTACAACAGAAAGAATACAAGTCTCAATCATCTCTACAATATACAACTCTGAAACCAAGACAACAGCTAAACATGAAAAGAAATAGTCTAAGCTATCTAAACTATACAAGGTATCATCCTGAGCAGCTGCCTGAACCTCTCCAGGGGTCCAGGTCGCGAGTGTCATCTAGGCAAGCTCCAAGTAAGGGTACAGAGTTCCTCATCATCCTCTGTAAAATTTTCAACAGGTCCAGTCAGGACGGGAGCGAGCACAGTACATCTCAACAGTTCATAGCAGGTTAGAAAATATAATCATACAGTAAAGTAAGATATAGATACTGAAGAAATGCAGTATGTAAAGAGAGAGAGAAACTGTAATGGATATATCTACTATAACTAAAGAGCTAATAGTGACTAGAGAGTCAGAGTAAAATATAAACATGTGAATGGCATAGGAGATTCATGACTACAGCTAAGAGAGTGATTCATGACTACAGCTACTGGGATAATATTCACATGTCTATTTCCACTCCCCCATCCCCAATCGATACACAAAGATCTGTTCAAGTTATGTTAAGATTCGTGAAACTTCACATGGCTCATAAAATGAGTGATACGTAAAGGTAATTCATGATGGCTCTGTGAACATGAGAGTACATGTGTCACAAGCGATTCGTGAATCAGAGAAAGCATAGAGATACGTGATGATTCGTGAAACGCACAAAATATGCAGTATCCGATGCTCCCGAGGGGGATAACATCTCATGAAAAGATCCATATAGTACCAATCCGTGTGACCAACGTGACAGTATCAAGTAAAGTAATTTAAAGTAGGAAAATAATTCTAAGCAGGATATGAAATGATCAGAGAATGTACTCGCCTCGTATCTGAATGTCTGAAGTAAATGTACTGTCCGAGATGAGGTACCTGACTCCTAGTTAGAGCAACACATGTTAAGATGTATACAGAGGGTAATATATGTAATGTACAATGCATCTGCATGTTGTCTAGGTCAAACTAGACTAAAGTCAACACTTGGTCAACTCCAGTCAACTAGACTAGTCAAACTAGGTCAAGTCCTAGCCCAACAAGTCTAATAAGTCTCACTAGGCCTAACCAAGTCTAATCTAGCAATCACACCAAGGCACATTACATCTAGCTATTGATAATGAATTCATATATATATATATACAACATTACATCTACATTATGTAAATAGAGAGAGGGAAGTTAGCATGCAAGGGTCTATGTGTGTGAACATGGTGGTGAAATAGAAGGCATAGGCTACACTATCTATATCACACATACATTATATGTCAAATATATATATAGTACACACATAAAATAGGATACATATATGAATATACACCTCATTTATATATACAAGTACATATACATATATAAATATGTAGGGAAAACATTAGTGCTCAAGTGGGTGTGTGTTAGGCTAGAGGGTTATGTGCTTAGTGTGTGTGAGAGTGAACAGTGGACTAAATGTGTGTGCCAAGATTCCTGTGACAGGAAATCCTAAGAGAGTGGCCTGTGTGGTGTCTGCATTGGTATCATCATTCTCATTATCAACACATTATCATATATACATGTATATATATATAAGGTAAGTTATATATAGTATTTCATATATACATATATATAGGCATACATTAAAATGAAGTGAATGATATACATTATAGTGTAGTGTGTGTGTGGTAGTGAATGGCATGGGATTGTGAGTGTAATGTGAAGGGGGATGTGAGGATACATAGAGTGAAAGAGTGAGCAAAGTAAGGTGTCAAAATGTGAGACAATGAATAGGTTAAAGTGTGATAAGGAGTGTCAATGTACAAATTGATTCTCAGGTTGTAACATACTCAGTTCAAATCATGCAGTTATCCCAATCAACACAATTTAGTTCTCAGATTTCAAACAATTAAAACTCCCAAGTACATCTCAGGTTTCAGACAATGAAACCCAAGTATGTCTCAGGTTCAACTCAGTTTGCAGTGAAGAAAAGAACTCAGGTTTTCATACAATGAAACTCAGTTTTTTTTACTAAGTTCTCAGGTTATTTAATCATTGGTTTCAGTTAACATAATCTCAGGTTCAACAAACTCAGGTTAAAATATAAACCCAATAATCATATTCTCAGATTATTCAAAGTAACTCTATATCAAAACATATAAGAAATCCCAACTCAATGCAACCAAGTATCAAATCAACTCAGATTAAAATCGAATCTCAGTTAACTTCGAAACCCAATTATCAAACTAAAACCAAATCCCCAAAATCTATTCTCAGTTTGCATTTAAACCAAAACTCATATCCCAAACTTAGTTTCTATATTACATTCTCAGTTTAGGCAAGGTAATGTGAGGTTCAGCCTCAAACTCAGGTTAAATGACTGAAACAAAACTAAATCCCAAGCTTAACAAATCAGTTAACAGTAATCATAAAAGGAAGGAAATCAATTCAGGTTTGTATACACATAACAACCTATTGGAAATGAGACTCAACCCAATGAAATCAAGTCAAGAACCGTAACCTCAGTTTGAATTAAACAAATCTCAGTTATTCAAATATCAGTCAAAGGGAAAAAATCAGTGAAGTTATCAGTTCACAGCCTTATTCTTGAATTTTGAAATCCCAAATCAAAACACAAGCCTCTCTCCAATCACCCCAAACATGAAATAAACATCAACATTCATACATACATACATATACTCAGGTTTTGAAATGTTTCTCAGGTTTTACACAAAGTAATTCTCAGATTTTCTTACTCACATTTCAGGTTTTGTTTTTCCTGAACTTGTGACAAGAAAACCTCAACTCAATATGAAAAACTCAAACCAATGGTTCCCTTTCATTAACACAATCCAAGTGAACTTGAACAACACCCATCAAACATGTAGGTAACTCCTATCAACCATTTAAACATCACAAATAGGAAAAGAATGAAATCGAATTCAGAAAAAATACCTTCAGCCTATGGTATCAGTCGAGTATCAGGGTTCAACAGGAAATTAAAAAATTCGAATTCAAAACCACATCTAATTAACAAACAAAGGGTTGGTAAATGAATATACAATGTGTGCATGTGTTATACAGGTCATTCGTGTCCCATAACTGGACACGAATCGTGTCCAAACCATCATACGACACACAGGGTGAACTCAGTGCACAGCAGTGTCGTGCACGCGTTCACAGAGGTTGTGGACACGACACACGACACGTGTGTCCACGTGGTCATATCCATGTGTAGCCCAGGTATCAGGCTACACATTAGACACCCTGTGAGGTGTCCACGTGGTGTCTACTGCGGACACGAGACCGCGAGTTGCGCGTGCTCAGCCGCCCGCGTGTGACAGCGCACGGCCAGTACGGCTCCGATTTCTCAGTACACAGCCCACGAGAAGCTCTCAAACTTTGGAAGCTTGGTGGCAGACATTGCCCTAAGTTTCCCCCAAAATTTGAGGACACGACGTGTCCTGTGTACAGAGAAATGGACCCCGAATAGCAGGACACTGCCCGTGTGTGCTGTGAGCGTGTTCGTGTCCTGTTTGGACACGGACACGGCTCGAAAACCAACTCAGTCTAGTTGCAAACTAATATACACATATAAATCATCAAATTTGTTCAAACACTTTTCAAAAATAACAAATAAAAATCCTTTGTGGCATTTCTACAAACACCTAGGTTTCCTATTGGATACGCGTCCGATACGGACACGAAATGGACACAAAACTTAGCAATACCTATACCAGTAGTTAGGGTATTCCTAGGGATTCCTATTCATGCAATTAAATTTCTATTTTATGGAAAGGATTAGGAATTACCTAGGTGTGTGAAAAAGCCCAAAAAGCTTCAAAGAGGGGTGTTTCTCTTGCCACACAAACTCCTCCAAATTGCTCCTCCACTGAAATTTCTTACCATAGTCAGGAAATACACAGAGATTAGGATCTATTGTAAGAAATTAGGAGGAAAAAGGAGTTGAAATGGAGAAGTTATGGATTGGGGAAGAAAGGGTTTTACCTCTATTTCCAACTTTGCTATTTCCTAAAGGAGGCTAGCCCTAAGTGGTAGAGACATTAAATAGGAGTGGGGGTGATCATAATGACCAGCCATGGGCTGATTAGAATTAGTGTTAGCTACTTGGGTGGGCCTATGGGCTTTAAGTCTCTAGTCATTATTCATGACTTATGAAGTCAGAAGCCATATTAGTCAAATCAACTCCAACTTTCTCCAAACAAGTTCCAATGGCTTAACCCTCACTAAATTAGGTCTAACCAAGTTTACTCAACCTAACCAAGTGGTCTTAACCTAGGTTAGTCACTAGGTTAGTCTTCTAGTCAACACTAGTCAAAGTCAACCTATAGGGTCAAAATCAATTCTACTAAAATCACCAAAAATCACTAAAAATCATATTAATTATAATAAGTCCAAATAATAAATAATAATTCCAAATAATTCACAAAATTTCAAAATGACCAAAATACCCCTCAATCTAGGAATGATAAACAAACACTAGCAAGACACCAATTCATAAGTCATGTTTTAAAATAGTTTTTAAAATGATTAAAAATTAATAAAAATCATATAAAATTTTAGATATCATAATTAAATATTAAAATATAAAATTTCAAAATTACCCTCATTTTAGAAAATTGGTGTTACAACGAGGAGTGCGGAAAGAAGTATGCTTTTCATCTTCAGGATGCATTCGAATCTGATTGTATCCAGAGAATCCATCCATGAAAGATATTCTTTCGAAACCGCAAGTGTTATCAATCATGACGTCCGTGATAGAGAGAGAAAATTCATCTTTTGAACATGCTTCGTTAAGATCCCGAAAGTCGATGCAGACTCGAACTTTATCGATTTTTTTTAGAACTGGGACAACATTAGCTACCCAATCAGGATGCTGCTCTTCTCTGATAAAACCGCAAGCAATGAGCTTCTTAACTTCATCGTCGATTGCGTCCATCATTTTTGGCTTGAAATGCCGTTGTTGTTGTTTGATCGGTTTTACATTCGGCAAGATGTTCAGTTTATGAGTAGCGACTTTAGGATCCAGTCCTGGCATGTCTTCATAGCTCCAGGCAAAGACATCAATATATTCTTTAATCAGAAGAATTAACTCTTGTTTATCCTCTTCTGAAAGATTCTTGCTAATGAATATTGGACGAGGTGACCCGTTCTCTCCTACATCAATTTGAACTAATTGATCTTCTATAGGAGGTTCTTTTTGTTCGAATCGGAGTTCCCATTGGGTATCCATTCGTTGAGCCCAAGGATCTGTTTCAGGGTTTTCTTCAAGATCCTCGTCATAGCCTTCTGGAAGTTCGGCAGAGACCATGTTAGAAGACACAGTCAATCGATAAATTTGACCAATGCTGGTGTCAGAATCCCATGATCTGGAATCAGAAATGTTAGAGCGCTCTTCACTATCAGAGTCAGAAATTGCTGGGGATAATATTGGAGGAGAAGCATATCCAAGACCTCTTTTGGTCCTGCTGTAGTACATCTCTGACTTTCCTTTTGGAACAGTTATACGAAGAGGAGTCTTTCTATCTTTACCGTAGTTGAGGCCGCTCTTGAAGTCATAACATATTTTTCGGATGATGTCTTTTGATTGTTGACTGTAACGCCGAAGTTGGAGATGTCCTGTATCGTTAAGTTTACTATCATCCATATAACTAAATTGTTGTTCCGGTCCTTTACTAAAAAGTATTGGACTTTCGCCCTTCTTTCGAGAAGGGACAATACGGTAAGAATCATCTGGGTCTTCAAATGAGACTTCTATTTGAAGAGATTGTACAATTTCCATTGTAAATGATTTGAAGCTATCTAACATATCCAAATAGCATTTAGTATAATAAATGACATCAGTATACTGGAAAGTAGATGCTTTTTCATTGATCTATACATCTGTATTTACAACAGGACCTTTAGCCTTAACAGGCTTAGTCAGATTGATTACAAGAGGGAAAGAAGAAGAACGAGGAGGAGGATTAACTTTGTTACGACGGAGGTCGATAACAAGCGGCTCAGAGGATGTAAGCTCCCTTTTTTCCTTATTATGAGGTAGATCTATAACAAATGGCTCAGAAGAAGTGAGCTGCTTTTTGTCCTTGTTACGACGTAAATCAATAACAAGCGGCTCAGAAGAGGTGAGCTCCCTTTGATCATGATCATCATCAATTGGTTTCTTCTGAACTGGTAAGTGAATAGCCAGTGGCTTAGAAGATTGAGGACGAGAAACATACCCTTTAACAAGTATGATAAGGGTATCTTTGGGCACTGCTTCTGATTCTTCTTCAGTATCCAGAGACAAGATAACCTTCATGAATTCATCTTTGTACATGCGAGCGTCGTTGCAGTATGCTTCGACACCCTTGAAAGGATAAAGGTCTGCAACCTCCTTATGAACTTCTCCTTTGTCATCGACATATTTAAAGCATTGATGAAGGGTTGATGGACCAACATTATGTTCATGGAGGAATGGTCTTCCCAGAAGAGCGTTGTAAAAACAACCATGATTATCGATGATATAGAAGGTCACCTTTGTGCGAAGATTGCCTATTTGGAGTTTTAAGCGAATCTTACCCAAAGGTTCACTCCTTCCTTGGTTGAATCCCAAGATAGTGGTGATTGTGCTTGAGAGACTATGTACTGGTATCTTCAATGCGTCTAGCATCGTCTTTGGCATGATGCTGAGAGCAGACCCTGGATCTATCAGGATACGATCGACTTTCATTGAATCGACATATCCTGTATAGTAGAGAGGACGATCATGCCTATTATCCTCCAGCAGCATATCATCCTGAGTGAAAGTGATGTTTGGAATCAACTCGACAAGAGACCGGTTCTGCTTCCGACTTTTGAGAAGAGTTAGGCAAGTTTCAGCCTGCATCAGGGCTTCACTTAGAGTTTCTCGAGTCTCTTTGGAAAGGCGCAAGGGCTCAAAGATTGATAGCCTAACCGGTGTATTGGCTAGTTGAGCCAATATATCAAAGTTGTACAGTTTTTCAAGTCCTGTAGGAGATGATTTCTTCAAGGGTTTGTCAAAGCGGACTTGTTGCTTGCCTTTGTCAGCAACCATCGGCTTGGAAGGAATAGATACTACAACTAGTGAGGATTTAGAAAGAATCTCTTCAGAGGAAGTAGATTGTACTGGAACAGCTTCAGAAGAAGAGGCGAGATTCTCTTGAGTTTCATGATACTCCTTCAAATAGGCTTTCCCTGATCTGGTGCCTAGCAGAATTTCTTCGTCAACTATGGAGTCAAAAGACACCATGTTGCAAGTCTTTGTCTTGCTTTTGGAGCGGTCTTTCTTCTTAAAAGAAGAGGAAACTTCGAACTCTTAAGCAAGATCTGGATGGATCCACATAACTTTGCCATTGTCAAGAGACAAGGGAATGAGACCTTTATTTGGTGGAGGAAGGAGATTCTCAATCTCAAGAGTAGCTTTGGCAATAGGAATGACGCCATGCTGCACCATCTGCGGAGGGAAGTCACCAAACTGGACTGAAACCATATTTGTAGTAACAGTCTTCTTGTCTTGTTGCAGAGTGACGATGCCAGCGTTGACTAGCTCCTGAATTTTGCCTTTGAGCACATAACATGCTCGAGTGGGATGTCCGATGAACCTGTGATAGACACAGTACTTGGGATGATCAGTCTTACCGACTTCATCGGGCTTATTTGGATCTGGAAGTTGAATCTTGTTGCTTTTGAGTAAGCAATCAAAAATGCTTGTAGTGTCATTCTCATCAAAGGAATACTCTACTTTAGGATGAGGTTCCCTTGGAGGAGGTGCAGAAGGAGTAGAAGTGGATGTAGGAGGATCTATATTAACCGCCAAAGATTCTTTGTTCTTATTCAAATTGATGTTCAAAGTTTCTTTTGGTTTGCGGTTGTTCTGGCGGTTGCCACCGCCTGATGTTTGATGTTTATCCCGATCGAGGTTAGACATTTGTATCCCTAGCTGCTTGAATTTGTCAGCACTAACTTCAGCAGCTTTCGCGTTGACAATAAAAGAGGGCCAATCTTGGAACTGAGTAGATCCTGTCCACATACAGATAATAGACAAAAGATTTGCCTTGCAAGTATCAATAGTGACAGCAGCTGGAGTTCGAGGAGGCATCTTCAAGGCTTCACGGCAGAACTGTTCGATGAAACTCTCAGCTGTTTCATTGTGTTTCTGTTTGATTTTATTGAGGGATGACATAGTCATGTCATTGATCCCCTCGTAAAATCGTTCCAAGAATATTTGCTTTAAGCCAGAGAAGGATGTGATACAACTATCGGGCAAGCTTCTATACCAATCGTATGCTACGCCGGCTAAACAGCCGACGAATACTCTGGTAAGAAGAGCGTCATTTGGTTGAAGTTGGACAGTCATAACCTCAAACTGGTTAATGAACTGACTGGGAGAGGTGCTGCCATCAAACAACGAGATGGTTGGGATCTTATACTTTGGAGGGAACGGGACTTCCTTCCATTCAACTGGGTAAGGTTGCTTAATCTCCAATCTTTACAAGTTATCGTTTTCCTTGAAAGCTTCGAACTGAGTTCGCAGGAGCTTCACAGCTTCATTGGCATCTTCCACTGATGTAGAAGGAGCAGGCTGAACCACAGTGTTAGGAGGAGGAACAGCATGATAAGCACTACCCCCAGCACCTGACTGACTAGGTGTAGGTTGAACTTGTACAGAGGGTATTTGAGGAGATACCACCCCCAACCCAGCATTGATAGGTACCGAAGATGCTATAATTTCAGGATTTACAACAGGTACAGTCGGTGGTGTGGCATGTTGTGCCACAATAATAGAATGCATACTGGCAACCATTTCAGCCATGGTCTTCAGTTTGTCTTCAAGTGTAGCAATCCGTTGTTCTTGATTTGCTGAGGTTGAAGCATCTGGGTCCTCATTGACAACATAAGCTGTCACTTCTCTTGGTACAGTAGAGGACACTGTCTGTTCAGAGCCTTCGCTGTATGCATCGTAGTCGGAGAAAGAGTCATCTCCTGACTGAGAAGTAGGAAGATGACCAGAAGGATCTTAAAGAAGATTCCTTCGACCGATTGTGTCTCGGCTTCGGGACCGGGTATGTCGAAATACTCCTTCAGAAGTTTCTTGAAGTAAATCTAGATACCGTTGGCTTGGTTTGCGAGGTTTGCCGTGCTTAGAGCACCTTCTACCCCCAGTATCTCGGGAAGTCATGTTGACATAAGCGTACAACACTTCTTTATTCTCTAACATAGCTTTCGAGTTTGCAAAAGTTAGAGGATCGAAGAAAGATCTTTTTGTTGTTTGATAACAACATTGGATGATGACTTTGTGATTGCAATGATGATCAGATGATTGAGATGGAGGTGTTGAAACATTGTCTCGTTTTTGTCTGAGATGTTCTCGGAGATCGGGAACAACATCAGGATGAAAAAAACTCTGAGGGATCTGTTCTTTGATAATGTTCGGAACATGATTCCGATTCTTCAAATATTTTGTCCCTTGAGTATACAGGGAAGTGCTCACTTTATTGGCATAGGTGTCAGGATTTTTAACCCTAGAGATTTATTTTTGATGATGTTTGGTCTTCGGCATTGGCTGTTTGTGTTTCATCGAAGTGGGTCTGTTAAGATAAGTTCTGAGATCAGCAAATTCACCCCCAGGGGTTTCTGTTTGAGATACCAGCAATTTTTCCTGTCTTGAGCGGGATATCTTGAGAGTTGGGAGGTCTTGGAACTCTGCTACCGGGGTAGGCAGAATACCTCTTTGATTAGTACAAGTTCTCTTGTCATGAAGGGAAGAAGAACCCTTGTTTGAAGGAGTTCTTGTACTAACTGGTGCCGAGGCACGTTCAGATTGATCTTCTACGGTAAAAACCGAGGAAGATTGAGAAAAGACCAAAGGGCCTTTTCCTTTGTTTTGTAGAGAATGATTAGCTAAAGAGCGTTTCCCTCTGTTGTCTTCCAAGTCATGAGACAAGGAATTCTGGGAGAAGACCAATGGGCCTTTTCCTTTATTTTGAGGAAGAAGAGGAATAGCCAAAAGACTACCCCCAGTGGATTGCGCAGGAGCAACAGGGTATTTGAGAGGAGGAGCAGAGCTTTTCTCCTTGTTGTGAGAAGAAGAGAGTTTAGCCAAAAGGCTGTCACTCTTAGATTGCGCAGGCATGATTTATGCATGGGTTGATGGTGCACTGGCCATTTGCGCATCAATGACTTTGGCAGAAAGTGTACTGGTTTTGGCCACAGAAACTTTGGTTTGCGCATCAGGAGTTCTTGCCACAGAGTGCTTAGGATGGACTTTGGTTGCTGGAGAGTTGTTTTGCGATGGAAGATTGGCAGCCAACTGCGCCATAGGCATAGGAGTCTTGTACTTAGCCAAGGCAGCATATGAAGTCTTCTGTGTACTGGCAACAGCAGATTGTGCAGCAATAGCAGAGACAGATTGTGCAGCAGGCTTGGTGACAGAAGCCCTGGACTGTGCAACAGTCTTGATGGCAGACTGCACAGAAGTCTTGCTGGCAGAAACTTTGGACTGCGTAGTAGTCTTTGGGACCCACACTGGGTGCACCTTGCTTGTGGCAGAAGTTGTTGTAGTGCGAGGAGTGGTCTTGGAGTTGATCATGGCTTCATAGGCTGTCTGGTTGACCTTCACAACCAGAGTCTTCTGCGTCTTCCCGATAGATGCTACGTCACATTGAGTTGTCACTTCCTCGTCGGAGGAGAAAGTCGTCCCCAGCAGAGTCGCCATTTTGTTTGCAAAAACAAAAGTATGAAACTTTATTGATACAAACTTTATAAAGATTATAAGAATTCTGGAAAAGTACAACTGTAGGAATCCAATCTAGAAGACGATTGCTTTATTCCTTGGACGATGTGAACTTTGAAGACGGTAGCCTCTGAAGTTGACTTGAAGGCAAAAGCCTCGGAGAATTGATGGCAAAAGCCTCGGAAGAATGCAGCAGCACTTGGGCAAGAACTCCTGGACTCTCTGATAATTCTGATCTGTGATCTCTCTGATCCCCCTGAATGGAGACTTAAAACTCTATTTATAGAGTTCTAGAAATAACTAACTTTTAGTTATTCTGGAATGTGCATAATGGATTGTGCATGAATTGGATTGCGCAACCGTGGACTGCGCAGGCAGTTATCTGATCATGGACCAACTGTCTTGGACACATGGCATCATTTGATTGAAATGCGCATGATCGTGCATAGACGGTTGCCATATAATGAGCAATTGATGGCATGAATGCCACGTGTACTTTTGTCAGTTGTCATGATGAAGTGCGCCACATGAATTGTACTGACTGTGGATTACGCTAAGATGGATTGCGCAGACGATAGATTGCGCTGCATGTACAACTGTCCTCGAGCATTGTGCGGTGCAATAAACGAACAGTCTCCTCGTTCTTTGTGCTGTCAGCTATCAGAAAGATTTGATTTTGTCATATAATGATGACATTGCCACGTTAGCCTGCGTAGTTGAAAGTGTGCGCAGTCTGGTGTACGCAATCTGAATGATGCGCAATCTGATGTCTGCGCAGTTTATTTAAAAGTTTTATTTCTTAATTTTCTGACTTTGTTAATAGGTGCAACTTGATTTTTAGGACCTACACTCTGGTCTTCTCTCTCAGACGAGAGAAGAACCCTAGAGTGTGGCAGCCCGAAGACGCGTTGCTGCCAATACAATTGGTGGAGAAATGACGGCCCTTTAGAAGAAATAGGAATGTATCCAGCATTGGGATACGATTCCTAGTTCTACCATGAAAGGAACTCTACTACCCAATTTCTCGGGATAAGTTGACTCCACCATCCAACTTTCCGTATATAAAGGCTCTTCCTACCATCTGAGGAAGACCCTTTTATCCCACGAAGAGTTCTGAGTTATCTAGTTTGTGCGTCAAAAGCACATGAGCTCCCTGATGTTGATGTCAGAAGAATGCTCCCCACAGCATCCAAGTCGCCAATGTCGGTTCTGAAAAAGTTTTTCAACCAAGCTTCTGCAGAAAATAGTAGAGAAATTTTTTTAACAGAAGTATCATCAGGCGCATACTGGCCAATTAAAGACTGATGCTCGCGCACCTTATTCAGGCTTTGCGCCCGTGTTTTATGTGCACCTTATCTAACAAGGCTTTGCGCCCGTGTTTCATGTGCACCTTATCTAACAAGGCTTTATGCTCGTGTTTTATGTGCACCTTATCTAATAAAGCTTTACGCCCGTGTTTCATGTGCACCTTATCTAATAAGGCTTTGCGCCCGCATTTCATGTGCTCCTTATTTATCAAGGATTTACGCTCGTTTTCTGTAGGCGTGCCTTATCTATCAAAGATAGGCATTTATTTTCAACAAAAGCTCAAAGGCAGCCGATTGTGCACCATGTTTTAATTAAAAAAAAGAAAGAAGAGCGCACCCTGCCCCTTTTATGTAAATCAAACTTACCATCAAAATCAGATGGTTCAGCCCTAAGAATTGTTGAATCAACGTCTGGTGACCTGGCGTACATAGGAACGACATCGTAAAGCATCGTCATTATCAATCTCTTGTTGGAAAATGAAATCTTGCAAAAAGCTATCTTTGGTGAAAAAGAATGAGAATGAGAATGTGTAAACATTCTTTAACTCAGCTATTTATAAAGGGTCGAAGAAACAGTTGGCGTGAGTCTATTTTGGGAAAGATCCTAATAAGAGGTGCTCATGACCATAGGACAGTTGCCACGTGTTGTTCTGTTTCTTTTGGGAATGAACAAACATGGAAACAGTTAAAAGAGATGTAGAATGATCCTATATTAATGCATCACGAGAATAAAGGTGGAGATAACACCAGGATTTTATTTTTATAAAGAGTAGGCCCCTACAGATAAGTTGAGTGTCTTAATACATATATGACACTCTTACACAAAACATTATTTTTTCTTCTTCTCTCCTTCGTTGGGCTGACGAAGGGAGGCGCCTAACTCGTGCACATTGTAGATCCCTGAACGATGCATCATATTGAGGAATGCTTCTGCATCACCTGATCCTTTGTAGGCAATTGAGGGACCACCATTTATACGATCGAAGATCGCTGGAGTCAGTCCAAAGCACTCCATGAAGTTGCGTGCTCGCTCGATCTCCGTCTCTATGTCAAGCCTTGAGCCTTTTTCTTGTCAGTCTCTATTTATTTCTTTGGTGCCATGACAGAATGAGGATGATAAGTGAGAATGAAAAACTTCTTCCTATATATATATATATATACAATCAATCAACCCTTCGTATTTCCTATGGGAAACTGAACATTATCAATGCAACTCGGGGAGATGAAGAGGCGTTCGAATGTTTTGAGAGAAAATTCATTATGAGAAATGAGTTTTGACTGGCACCATTTCTTTACTTTTCATGTTCAAAGTATTTCAAAATTTTTGAAGTCTTTTCAAATTCCGAAAATTTTGAAGGGGGTCTTGTAGGAGGGTAAAAAGTGCTTCATAGACTGAGTTAAAGAGATAGAGCCTTTACACTCAAATGAGCTATTTTATGCTAACTACTTTACGCCAGGGACATGTCAACTACTTTACGCCAGGGACAGGCCAACCATTTTACGCTTGAGACAGGTTGTCAGATCATGCATTTAATGAAAAGTGATAATGGGTCTGACATAACGATCTACTGACAGCGTATAACACAGAATTCGAAGGAATTTATTTTACATAGAAACCAATATTGTCGTTTAGTATGTAGACTGAGCTATTTTACGCTCACAATATGGCTTCTTTTACGCATGAATACTATATGAGCTTTTTACGCTCAAAGTTGACGTGTGCATAAAGTTTATTTGGGCTACTTTACGCTTAAGGTTGTTCTATCAACCACTTTACGCGAGAAGTCCATTTTAGGGCTATTTTACGCCTAATCTACTACTTTACGCTCAGAGTATATTTGGGTTATTTTTACGCCCTACCCTTCCTGACTACTTTGGAACGTGGTTTGCCTACGTGGCTTTCATGCCACACATCTCAAGAAACGTGTGTACGTGCATCCTATTCTTATTAAAATAATAGGACACGTGTCAATGTGTGTAGAGGATGACTTCAGTCATGGGTGGCAGTTACTAGCGTAAAGACAAAACTTTGCTAAGTTTTACGCACAAAAAGCCAAGTCTATAAATAGACTTATTTTTATAGATAGAGACACACAGAGACACACAGACACAGACAGAGACAGAGGAGAGAATACAGAAATCAGAGACCAGAAACTTTGATTCTCGAGAGCATTCTTCTTCAACTTTTCTTCCATAACAGAGTGAAGCAAAGCAGGAAAGCATTCGACCTCGCCATCAGTGCCCTAGTGTGTCGATACCTTTCTGGTGACTTAGTTCTTCCAGTTGTTCATCTTCTAGCAGTGATCTTCATCATCATTGTATGGTCCAAGGAACAAAGTGATCGCCTTCAGATCAGACTTCCATAGCAATACTTTCCAGAACAATTTGTACTTCTTGTACTTTTTCTCGTTTTATTTTCAAAAGCCAATTGAAAGGCATTTTTGTTAAGTAAAACAGGCCAGAAAAGTGATCCTAATAATACGGCTCCTACTCCTACTATTGCATCCTTCTGGCAAACCTATATCCCCAAGAAGTGGTCCTTCCTCCTTTGGAGAGCCCTACACAACATCCTACCAACTGATGACACTCTCAACACCATAGGATTCAGCCTTGCTTCAGCTTGCACTTGTTGCTCTGATCGACAGTCGGAAACTGTAAACCACATCCTCAGCCAAGGGGAACTATCGATCAAGCTCTGGAGAGCTCTTTTCCGACGTTGCAGATTACCTCATGGGGGCAACAACTTTCTCCACCTCATGGCAACCTGTGTCACGACCCGCACCCGCTTTTCGGATACGAAGCGTGTCCAAGTCCAGCCTACGCCGCAGTGTCGGTGGTAGTACGCTGTCTATACTCAAGTCATGACAATCTAAAGTCACGGGAATCTATATCTCATCCACAGCATAATCACCACAGCCAAGATCAAGAAAAAGACATGAACTGAATCATAACGAATAAACTGAATATCAAGTATCAATGTCACATCCGGTGGACACAAATCCACTACCAGTAGACGAAAAATAGAGAAATACATGAAATAAACCAACTGAGTACAACTGCTAACCAAGTAACCATGACTGCAAGGTACCGTAACCCGAAGCTAACTCAAATCCTCTCGTCTGCTCCTGTCTCAAACTCGGCTAACCTGAAGAGATCATCAGGTCCTCAGAGGATATAGCAAGATACATAATATACATGCCTATCTAGCAGTTTTATCATGCGCAAGAAATAAACAAGAAAGAACAAGAACAAGACCAATGACCACGAACACAATCACGAAACACAAACACTAGAACAACCACGTATAACTGAACTGCCGGATGAATGATAAATACAAGGTCAAAGGAAGAACCAAACCCTCATCCCGAGCGTGGACTCACAGGTTTGAACTAAGCACTAACCCTCGTCCCGAGTGTGGACTCTCTGGCTAGCTCACGGCAAGACACCCTCGTCCCGTGTGTGGACTCTCTGGTATAAATGGTCAGCCCTCGTCCCGTGTGTAGACTCTCTGGTGCCATTTGATCACGACAATCACCCTCGTCCCGAGCGTGGACTCTCTGGTGCACCAAACAACCCTCGTCCCATGTGTGGACTCTCTGGTTGTGTACAACAAAAATCAAGGCTATTGCAGTTCATGACACGCACTTGTTCTATGACACGACTCAAGCAAGGTACTGAGGAGAAACTCCAAATGTGAAACACAAGGCCAAAATATTAACATGGCTATAAACAAATAAAACAACTACACAGAAAATAACACAAGAGCACATGTCCATATATGATTCAAGACAGTAAAATAAAAAGAACTGCATGTAAGTAAAACTGTAGAGAAAGACAAGGTATACTTGCCTGGAGTCCTTAGCTGCTGGTACGGGTCGATGCACTGAGTCAAGCCTAATAAACCTGTTTATAAATTAATAGAATCAAGATTACAATTAAGAGAGTACAAATGAGCCTATTTATTTGGTTATTAAGACTCTAGGTCAAATATCAACTCAAGGTCAAAGAAGTCTATTGGGTCAACACTAATCAAAGGGTCATCCAGTGGTCAATTCTAGTCCAACTACTTAAGTATCTAAGCACCAATCCTATAATTTGACTTTATTCATATTAGATAACTCCAAGTAGTATCCATAGCCACAATCCTATACTAGTCCCATGTTAACCTATAGATACTTAACTCATACCCAGGTGTATCCTCACATTTATGAACCCTGTGTTGTATACCTAAAGAGCTATGTTTATAACAGCTGTTACCTGATACATTCCTTGATACTTCAATGTACCTTTATCTTCAGTCCACCCTATATCTAACCATACTTCCTTTAGGTAAAAATTCATGCACTGGTGCCTAAGAATTACTTGGCTTTCTGTACCAACTGTTTTCCTAGGCGCAGACCATGGCACTGAAAACCCCATACCATCTCTTACTACAAACAACACTATAAAGTATGGTGTTGCTATATCCATCTATACATATTCATCTATCTATTTAATACATTGCATACATGCATGATGCAGTACAAGACTTAGATGGTAGTGCATGGTATATACCATATGACCTTCGACTACCTGGCATTTCCTTCAAATTTTCTTGTTCCTTATCTATACACAGGGTGTCCTTATTTATGTCATACAAACTGGTAGCTACTCACATCCCCTCCTCCTTTACTAGTTTTTTCATTGTACTGCCCTATTATCAAGGCCTTGTACTCTTGGTATCACATAATCCATACTGCTCTCTGTTTTGGGGCTCTTTGCAAGGGTACACCTTCAATGCCTAGGCTTGAAAACTGTTAACCTATGCAAAACAAGTATTGCCCTTCTCTCCTGTATCTTTACTCTAAAGCACTCTTAAACTAGAATAGGACTGAACCTAAATGAGGATTTGAAACATGTGTATCAGTCAGGGCTTGGGCTGATACGAAGGTATAGGAAAGACTGAACGTGTATATATAGTGGACTGCTCAAAGAATGGACTGAATGGAAAGAATCAGAGAACATATCTCTGAACTCAAGTCCAGGGAACCCTCCGTGCCCATACATGCTTATACCAAGGGTTTCCAGTTTAGTTAACACCATGATACCATGGGTGTTAGCCTGAAACCAAGTCCTGTCTGATGGTGTTCATCCAGGAACCGACTCAGGAGAACTACCTGTAACTGATATGGCTATACTCTTGCCTGGAAGTACTCTCAGGTTCACCCATATGGCACTTGCTATAGGGTTAATAAAGTATTAGGGTAGCTTTACTGTTATGGATCATGAATGTGTAGGTAATCATTCAAGGTAGGCAGTGAAATGCAAAGGTCTAACAGAACATGGTAATGTCAGAATCTGTATTAATCCTATCTATCAGATTAATCTCGAGTTCTTGCAGAGTTGTGTCATAGTGTCGAAATACTTGATATCTCCTAATACCTGGTACTTAGGTCATAGGTTGTTCAATTAACTCTTGAACATATAGTATCATGTGTCAAAGAATTGGTTGTCCTGGTTGCCAAGCCAGGTCCTGATACCCGAGATAATAGGCAATCTGGGTTTCCAGGTTACATGAGGAGGGGTGATGTTTGAATACTCTGCTATGGAACACGGCTGACACTAATAATTATCCTAGGATTTGGGATTAGGCTTTACTTAATCTCTATACTTAATACATTAAGATTTCAATCCTGGTTTACTGATACTCCTCAATACCCAGATTCCAACCTACCTTGTCTACCCGTTTCCCGATTCCTATGAGTTATCAATTATTCATGAGTCCATACCACATCGACTGGTATCTGAGTTCTATTAATACTCTTCGAGTATCTACAGGTTCTCATATGATATGATACTAGCTTGACACATCTTGGTATTGGTATGGATATTCTTGGTTTGATTTCAGTTTGTTGCACAACCCCTGTTCCCCCATCATAGTTAAGTCTTCCCTCCTATCTAGCCTATAGAATTCTTTTTATATATATAGGACATGAACTTGCAGGAACCAGGAAGGGTTTACATACCTCGTTGCTAAACTTCGATCCGGAGGGATTCCTCAATTTTTTGTTGGTAGCAAGAACTCTAGGGCTTCTTCCCTTCGTTCCTTGCTGCTGTACAGGACTCAAGAGATTCTCTAGGGTTCCTCTCCTCCTATCTTGCTTGAAACAGAGATCAGGAGTCTCTTAGTCGATGTATATATATATATATATATATATATATATATATATATATATATATATATATATATATATATATGCAAGCGAGGGGGGAAAGATAAGGGTCTGCCAAAAATTAAACTGATATGCCCAATTTAAACTGATATGCCAATTTAAACTGATGGGATTTCCTGATTTCGAATCCTAATTTGAAATAGATTCTACCTAGCTAATATGCCACATCTGGATTTGAATGTTCCAGTAAGCTGGGGTGGGGTCGGTTTAGCAGGGAACTCAGAAAGAGGGAGGTGGAGTACTTGGTACTTTGCAAACATTGAAGTTCTATTTTTAAAAGAAGTTTGAAGTGGTGACAATTTCACCAAGGCCCCTGAAATTCCTATCATTACCAATTGGTCCTCATATGGTTTATAAATAAACCAATATAATACATAACAAGGTGTGGGACAATTTAAATGCTAAAAATAATAATAAATAATAATAAAAAATATACGAGGATAAAATTGGTCAAGGGGTTGACAACTCTACCCCCCTTAAACTAATTTCGTCCTCGAAATTTAAGAAGCCGTGTTCTACTAGAAGGAAATAGTCTAGAAAAACAACTGCTATAAAAGAAATTTCAATTGTTCAAAAAAAAATCAATTCTACTGTGGCCTATTTACGATACTGCCAAACTCTACTGAAAGTTCTCGCCAGCTTCTCCCTGTGTTGTTGTATCCATCGTGTTCATGGCATAGGCTTGTCCTCCCTGTGCGGCTGGTAGTGGTGGTGCAGTCGCATTCCTCTTCGTACAATCTCGAGATAAGTGCTGGTGGGATCCACAAGTGTAGCACAATCCTAACCATCTTCGGCAGTTTTCTTGGACGTGGCCTCTCTTCTTGCAGTAGTGGCAGGTGGGTGCATCTTGGACTTGTTGTGGGGCTGCTCGTGGTTGCTGTTGATGCTGCTGTGTTGGGGTTTTTTGGAAATGTTGGGGCGTTTCGCTGGTGCTGATTGGTTGTTGCCTCCTCCGAATGTGTCTCGACTCCTCTTCGTCTTGTGATTCAGTTCTTCCTCTACAGCTTGGGCGACTTCTAGAATCTTCTCGTAAGTGGTGGCTCGACTGGTGGCAATGGCTAGGCAAATCTCGTGAGATAGTCCTTTTCTGAATCGTTGCGCCTTGTCTTCAGGGGTTTTGACCAAGTTCTCTGCGAAGCGGCTGAGACGGGAAAACTCCGATGTGTACTCGTCGACGGTGCGGTTGTCCTGCTCTAGATGCTCAAACTGTCTAATCAATGCCTCTCGCACCACGTATGGGTAGAACTTCCTCTTGTACAGTCGCTTGAACTCCTCCCAAGTCACGTCTGGAGCAGAAAATTGGGGCTCGCCTTGGTACCATGTCCGCGCGATGTCGAAAAGTTGTCCACTGACTGACTCAATCTTCAAATCTTCTGAAACTCGGGCCATCTTCAGATACCTCTTCACGTTCTCCAGCCATTCGTCAGCGTAGACGATCCCCTCTGTCCCATGGAACGGCAGGGCCTAAAGTCCATGAAGTGCTTGGGATTTCCCGGACGCTGTCGCGGAGCATCTCGAATCTGAAGAACCTCTCTCAAAGTGTCGCGAAATATGTTGGGCTGCTGCTGGATGATCCCGAGGAGTGTGACATTGTCCAGTGCTGGTGGCGGAGGCAGAACATGTGCTGGATACATCGTCGGAGCTGGATACGTCGTCGGCGGTGGGTGCATGGCAAATGCTGGATGCATTGCTGGTGCTGGGTGCATGACTGGTGTTGGACATAGAACTCCTGGCGGTAGGACAGATGTTGGTGGCAGACCGGGTGCTGGTGGTGGAGTCTGCGGAGGAAACTGTGGAGGTGGTGGAATATCGTCCCTGCGGAATCTCGAGAGTTGCGGCTGATTGCCCATATGAGTGAGCTGGCCTCCTTGTGTTGATGGAGTCATGTACGTGAAAGAGCCTCCTGTAGCCGGTGGAGTGTTCAGTGCAGCATGGTTCCTGTCTTGAGAGTTCATCTTAACTGTAATAAGAGCAAACACTTTAGCCTTTTGAAGAGAATTTCAAGCATGATGCAAGTCAAGGATTCAATGAAATCAAGGATAGAATTCAAACAAGGAGTCAAGACATGTGGATGAGATTCTAAGTGTCTAATCCTATTGCAGGCTTATGATGGTATAATGACGTAACCGAAGTGATTAACGTAGACCTGCATGGGCCACCAAAAAAACTTGTCACGACCCGCACCCGCTTTTCGGATACGAAGCGTGTCCAAGTCCAGCCTACGCCGCAGTGTCGACGGTAGTACGCTGTCTATACTCAAGTCACGACAATCTAAAGTCACGGGAATCTATATCTCATCCACAGCATAATCACACAGCCAAGATCAAGAAAAAGATATGAACTGAATAATAACGAATAAACTGAATATCAAGTATCAATGTCACGTCCGGTAGACACAAATCCACTACCAGTAGACGAAAAATAGAGAAATACATGAAATGAACCAACTGAGTACAACTGCTAACCAAGTAACCACGACTGCAAGGTACCGCAACCTGAAGCTAACTCAAATCCTCTCGTCTGCTCCTGTCTCAAACTCGGCTAACCTGAAGAGATCATCAGGTCCTCAGAGGACATAGCAGGATACATAATATACATGCATATCTAGCAGTTTTATCATGCGCAAGAAATAAACAAGAAAGAACAAGAACAAGACCAATGACCACGAACACAATCACGAAACACAAACACTAGAACAACCACGTATAACTGAACTAACGGATGAACGATAAATACAAGGTCAAAGGAAGAACCAAACCCTCATCCCGAGCGTGGACTCACGTGTTTGAACTAAGCACTAACCCTCGTCCCGAGTGTGGACTCTCTGGCTAGCTCACGACAAGACACCCTCGTCCCGTGTGTGGACTCTCTGGTATAAATGGTCAACCCTCGTCCCGTGTGTGGACTCTCTGGTGCCATTTGATCACGACAATCACCCTCGTCCCGAGCGTGGACTCTCTGGTGCACCAAAAAACCCTCGTCCCGTGTGTGGACTCTCTGGTTGTGTACAACAAAAATCAAGGCTATGGCAGTTCATGACACGCACTTGTTCTATGACATGACTCAAGCAAGGTACTGAGGAGAAACTCCAAATGTGAAACACAAGGCCAAAACATGAACATGGCTATAAACAAATAAAACAACTACACAAAAAATAACACGAGAGCACATGTCCATATATGATTCAAGACAGTAAAATAAAAAGAACTGCATGTAAGTAAAACTGTAGAGAAAGGCAAGGTATACTTGCCTGGAGTCCTTAGCTGCTGGTACGGGTCGATGCACTGAGTCAAGCCTAATAAACCTGTTTATAAATTAATAGAATCAAGATTACAATTTAGAGAGTACAAATGATCCTATTTATTTGGTTATTAAGACTCTAGGTCAAATATCAACTCAAGGTCAAAGAAGTCTATTGGGTCAACACTAATCAAAGGGTCATCCAGTGGTCAATACTAGTCCAACTACTTAAGTATCTAAGAACCAATCCTATAATTTGACTTTATTCATATTAGATAACTCCAAGTAGTATCCATAGCCACAATCCTATACTAGTCCCCTGTTAACTTATATATACTTAACTCATCCCCAGGTGTATCCTCACATTTATGAACCCTGTGTTGTATACCTAAAGAGCTATGTTTATAACAGCTGTTACCTGATACATTCCTTGATACTTCAATGTACCTTTATCTTCAGTCCACCCTATATCTAACCATACTTCCTTTAGGTAAAAATTCATGCACTGGTGCCTAAGAATTACATGGCTTGTTGTACCAACTGTTTCCCTAGGCGCAGACCATGGCACTGAAAACCCCATACCATATCTTACTACAAACAACACTATAAAGTATGGTGTGTCTATATCCATATATACATATTCATCTATCTATTTAATACATTGCATACATGCATGATGCAGTACAAGACTTAGATGGTAGTGCATGGTATATACCATATGACCTTCGAATACCTGGCATTTCCTTCAAATTTTACTGTTCCTTATCTATACACAGGGTGTCCTTATTTATGTCATCCAAACTGGTAGCTACTCACATCCCCTCCTCCTTTACTAGTTTTTTCATTGTACTGCCCTCTTATCAAGGCCTTGTAATCTTGGTATCACATAACCCATACTGCTCTCTGTTCTGGGGCTCTTTGCAAGGGTACACCTTCAATGCCTAGGCTTGAAAACTGTTAACCTATGCAAAACAAGTATTGCCCTGCTCTCCTGTATCTTTACTCCAAAGCACTCTTAAACTAGAATAGGACTGAACCTAAATGAGGATTTGAAACATGTGTATCAGTCAGGGCTTGGGCTGATACGAAGGTATAGGAAAGACTGAACGTGTATATAGAGTGGACTGCTCAAAGTATGGACTGAATGGAAAGAATCAGAGAACATATCTCTGAACTCAAGTCCAGGGAACCATCCGTGCCCATACATGCTTATACCAAGGGTTTCCAGTTTAGTTAACACCATGATACCATGGGTGTTAGCCTGAAACCAAGTCCTGTCTGATGGTGTTCATCCAGGAACCGACTCAGGAGAACTACCTGTAACTGATATGGCTATACTCTTGCCTGGAAGTACTCTCAGGTTCACCCATATGGCACTTGCTATAGGGTTAATAAAGTATTAGGGTAGCTTTACTGTTATGGATCATGAATGTGTAGGTAATCATTCAAAGTAGGCAGTGAAATGCAAAGGTCTAACAGAACATGGTAATGTCAGAATCTGTATTAATCCTATCTATCAGATTAATCTCGAGTTCTTGCAGAGTTGTGCCATAGTGTCGAAATACTTGATATCTCCTAATACCTGGTACTTAGGTCATAGGTTGTTCAATTAACTCTTGAACATATAGTATCATGTGTCAAAGAATTGGTTGTCCTGGTTGCCAAGCCAGGTCCTGATACCCGAGATAATAGGCAATCTGGGTTTCCAGGTTACATGAGGAGGGGTGATGTTTGAATACTCTGCTATGGAACACGGCTGACACTAATAATTATCCTAGGATTTGGGATTAGGCTTTACTTAATCTCTATACTTAATACATTAAGATTTCAATCCTGGTTTACTGATACTCCTCAATACCCAGATTCCAACCTACCTTGTCTACCCGTTTTCCGATTCCTATGAGTTATCAATTATTCATAAGTCCATACCACATCAACTGGTATTTGAGTTCTATTGGTACTCTTCGAGTATCTACAGGTTCTCAGATGATATGTTACTGGCTTGACACATCTTGGTATTGGTATGGATATTCTTGGTTTGATTTCAGTTTGTTGCACAACCCCTGTTCCCCCATCATAGTTAAGTCTTCCCTCCTATCTAGCCTATAGAATTCTTTTTATATATATAGGACATGAACTTGCAGGAACCAGGAAGGGTTTACATACCTCGTTGCTAAACTTCGATCCGGAGGGATTCCTCAATTTTGTGTTGGTAGCAAGAACTCTAGGGCTTCTTCCCTTCATTCCCTGCTGCTGTACAGGACTCAAGAGATTCTCTAGGGTTCCTCTCCTCCTATCTTGCTCGAAACAGAGATCAGGAGTCTCTTAGTCGATGTATATATATATATATATATATATATATATATATATATATATATATATCTATGCAAGCGAGGGGGAAAGATAAGGGTCTGCCAAAAATTAAACTGATATGCCCAATTTAAACTGATATGCCAATTTAAACTGATGGGATTTCCTGATTTCGAATCCTAATTTGAAATAGATTCTACCTAGCTAATATGCCACATCTGGATTTGAATGTTCCAGTGAGCTAGGGTGGGGTCGGTTTAGCAGGGAACTCAGAAAGAGGGAGGTGGAGTACTTGGTACTTTGCAAACAGTGAAGTTTTATTTTTAAAAGAAGTTTGAAGTGGTGACAATTTCACCAAGGCCCCTGAAATTCCTATCATTACCAATTGGTCCTCATATGGTTTATAAATAAACCAATGTAATACATAACAAGGTGTGGAACAATTTAAATGCTAAAAATAATAATAAATAATAATAAAAAATATACGAGGATAAAATTGGTCAAGGGGTTGACAACCCGGGCTTCCGTGTCCCATGTCCACCAGATCGTCGCTGCGGTCGCAACGTGGGTTCTCTGAAAAAACAGGAACATGGCTAGATATGAAGGACACCAGTACAACAGAGACCAACTCATATAGGAGACCATTCGTCAATGCCGTAAATAAAGATCTCTCTGTAAACATGGCCAGACAGTTTTCTAGAACACTCTCCTAGCCTCGGATTAGCCGTGTTGACTCTAGTTTTTCTCATATTTTGTCAGTATACGTGTATAGGCTTCGGCATTTTGCGCCTTATGGTATACTTGTAAAGGTTCGGCCTTTCAGCTTTCATGAATAAAATGAGTGGTTGGTTAATATATATATATATATATATATATATATATATATATATATAATATATATATATATATATATATATATACATACATACATACATACATACATACATACATACATAGGGATGTAATGGAAAGGGGAAAGAGTGTGTGTGTGTGTGTGTGTGTGTGTGTGTGTGTGTGTGTGTTTGCTATGTAGTAGGCTGCTGGTAAGGGAAAAATCTGAGAATAACTTACATATTATATATATACTCTGTACACTATATATATATATATATATATATATATATATATATATATATATATATATATATGCAAATGACCTCTAGCCTAGTGGTTAAGAGAGATGCATGCGGCCCAAGTGGTCGGGAGTTCGAGCCTCAGTGGAGGCGAGTTCGTCACAAGTACCCATTGCTTCAAAAAAAAAATATATATATATATATATATATATATATATATATATATATATAGGCGTAGAAGGAAAAGGGGTGTATGTGTGTTGCCAAGGGTGCTGTGTTGCTAAGGGGTGTCGAGGCTGCCCAAAAAGTCCCAAACTCAACTAAAACCCATAACCCCTTTCTATATATAAGCCTATGTATCTATATATACTAACACTATATATATAATATAGATATCTATATACAATGAAACTATATATACATATAGATTTATATACCATGAATGTAACCATAGTTTAACTATAAAATCGAATTCAGAAATATAACCAAATCTAACTCTAAAATTCAGAAATCTAAATTTAACTCATATTTATACATACAAAATATATATATAATATATCAACTAACAATACATATGCTCACAATTCAATGAAAAACCCAAAACCCCAATACAACTCAAAAACCCGAATCAAAACTCATATAGATATACATGAACAAGATTGAAACCTATTTCGAAACTCAGAAATCTGGGTTTAAAATCTCAAATCCGATTTCAATCACAAATCAACTCAAGAATAATTCAATCAAAAACCCGAAAACCAACTTGATACCCAAAACACAAAATACACAACTAGAACTCGCAAAACTTGGTAAACACGAAGGTATATATGTGTGTTACATGCTCGGGTACTCACAGGGTCAAACACGTGTCTGAATCGTGTCCAGTCAGTCCGTATCAGAAGAGTCCGTACACGAGTGAATGAAAACATGCTCGTGGGCACGTGCCGCAATCGATAGAATGCTACATGCAACACGAGGAGCCTCCTGGTCGTGCACGTAGCTAGGCGGGGTCTAGGTCTATGTGTACAATATACTAACACGTCACCACGTCGTGTCCACGTGTCGCTGGACACGCGTTTACCGCGTGGCTATGTGTAACTCCTCTTCCCGAATTTTCAAAATTATTTTTGATTTTAAAGGTGATGTTCGTTGAAATTTTTCTAAAAAATATTTTGTTGTTTGTCGGCTTTCCAAAATCATGGTTTAAAGGTACTAATTTATTTTAATAATTTTTGTATTTTAGTCTGGAAATTATAAAAGATGTTTTGATCATTATTTTTGACTTCCGAATGATTTAATTTCGAGAATGGATTTTAGAATCTTATTTTATAGACAAAAGGAATTGCCAATTTATTTTCAAATATTATATCGAAAGTAATTTCCTAAATTTAGTTTATTTTTCTCCGCGCGATTTAAAATGAATTTTTCCTTAAAATTTAGTATAAGATATTTGCCATTATTTTGTGCTCCCAAAACTAGTTAAGTTGATGATTTAGATTATCACTCACTTTTCATGGAAATGTCTATTTCTTATTATTAGCATTACAAAAATATTTTGTAGTAATTATTGGGCTTTCAAATATTTATTTTGGAAAAATGGTTTTGAATTACCATAAATTATCTTTATTCACTAAAAATATTTATTAAAACATTTCTAATATGATTTTTGACTAATGAAAATATGCCTTCAGATCTTATTTTGAATTGTTATAGTAATCAGTTATTTGATTTGATGTGAATTATATGATTTAAATTATGTGATAGCAATAAATACTATTTCAAAATTATTATGTTGATCGCTTATTCGACTTGCATTTAAATTCGTACGATTTAAATCATTTTGATAATGTTAAATGACGATTTAAATAAATGTTATTATTATCATTAATAGATTTTGATTGGATTGATTTTTATTTAAATGTTTAATTGGTTTAAACTAAAGCGGAGAATTTTGGTCTACAGGTTATCGGATTTATTTGAAGTTATGATTTGAATTAGTTAATCATATTAAATTATATGATCGAATAATATTGACTACTAGTTTAAAGTAATATTTGTAGTCAATATAGGAGTTCGATTGGAAGAATCTGAATTTAAACTACTTTTCTGATCTAAATATATATATGGATATTTATCTACTATAGATCCTAATCCATCCGCTTATAGTCCCGCTTCCTATATATCTATATATGAAAATTTTTCCTTATTTCTCCATGAAAAATAGTATGAACCTGCCCCCTATCTCCTTGCTCCCGAGCACGCCCGTCTTCATCATTACAGAACACTCTCCGAGCATGCCCATCTCCCTCGCCGTATTGCCAATCATTCTCCCAATCACCCTGACGTCGGCATACCACCCGACCACCCCCGCCATTACCTCCTGCCATCTCGTCGACGAGTATCCTCTACAGAACCACCACCGTGTCAACATCACTGCCATTACCATAATAACCATAGACGTGTCGTCGTGTCTGTGTCCGTGTCCAATATATGTTTCCTTCGTATCTATTACATCCAGCATACACCTTCCTGTGTCGGATAATACATCCATCATGTGTCTAACACTTCACCATCCCCAAACCAGTAAAGAAGTAAAGAGAAGCCTAATCTAACCCTAACCTCGCTATCGACGCCACCCGACCCGACGTTCCTCCGGTGCCTCCGTCATGTTGCGAGCACCGCAAATGCTCAATCGACCGCCTGATGGCCGCGTCCCATCGAGCCAGAACCAGCGCTCGGCCGCCTCCGCTCCTGTCCAGTGGACGCCGTCCCCCGCCACGAGCAATTCTTGACCACTCCGTCTCTGGGCCCTCTCGACTCCGACTCCCTCGTACGCGCCCCAGGCGGTGAGCCGCTGCCAACGCCCGCTTGTCCCAGATCCCACCCGCTGTGCCGCCGGTGCCAAGCTTCGAGCCTCACCACCTTCGTGGCGCCCCGCGCTACAGCGCCTCCGGCTAGTGCCCTCACACGGTGTCAGCCACCGCTGCCGGTGGTTACCAAGCTCCGGCCGTGGCTCGATCCAGTGCTCGTCTCCACCTCGGCGATCCCCCTTTCCTCTGCAGCTCCCCGTCGCGCTCCTCCTTCCACCGAAGCCGTATCCGGACTCCGCCTCCCTCGTCCTGCGTTCGCTGCCGTTTCCCGCGGCCAGGCCACGACCGCCCCTCATCTCGGCTCCGATGCTGACCCCTGGACCGCGAGCTCGAGCAGTCGGCCACGTCACTGTGATGCGGAGGACCCCGATGATAGCCTGGCCCGACTGCGCCGCGCTCAGCCGACCGAGCCCTCTCCGCTGGTCTCCGGAGAGCTCTGCCCTCTCTTCTCCGTGTGGACGCCAATCTCCGCCACGTCTTCCAGCATGGTCGTGCACCACGGCTAAGTGCCGCAGAGCTGTACCGAGCTTCCTCCAGTTGCCACGAGCCGAAGTCGCCGCCGTGTGGTTGGATCTCGGTGCCACCAACACCATCCCCCTTCCCTCTCTCAGTATTTTCTCTCTCCACCTCCTTTGCTCTAATCCCTTTATTATTTACTTTGTTTTGTTACTTTAGGGGCTGTTTGGTAGCTAGAAACTCGGATGAAAGTGGAGTTTTTTTCTTTGAACTCAGCTGAACTCGATTGAGTTCAGATGTTTGGTTGTTAAATTGAAAGTGGGGTGAAAGTGTTTGATGGGATGCAGGGCAGTTCCTGTCTCCTTCCTTTTGGGTACAGTTGCACCACACCCCTTTTTTGGGTGAAAGTGGGCTGGGAAGAGAAGGAAAAGTCTGGAAAGAGGAAAAATTTGTCCGTTGAGGATATCCTTCCCTCGCCCAACCGTTGGAGCTTGCGGTCACCCCCCCTCTCCCGCGTTTGCACTGTAAAATTTCGTCCCTATTTTTCTCTTTTTCGACATTCTCCTCCTTTAAACATACATTTTCGTGAAAAATTGCTTTTGATTTCACAGATCTATGTTTTTTGGTACCTAATCTCGATTTTTTCGAAGATTTTCGTGAAATAAGTTGTTCGAATGCACAGATCTATGGCTTACGACCATAGATCTACTATTTTTGGTACCTAATCTCGAATTTTCGAAGTTTTTCATGGAAAATTGCTTTCGATTTCACAGATCTATGGCATACGACCATAGATCTACGTTTTTTGGTACATAATCTCGAATTTTCGAAGTTTTTCGTGAAATAAGTTGTTCGAATGCACAGATCTATGGCTTACGACCATAGATCTACTGTTTTTGGTACCTAATCTCGAATTTTCAAAGTTTTTCGTAAAAAATTGCTTTCGATTTCACAGATCTATGGCTTACGACCATAGATCTACTGTTTTTGGTACCTAATCTCGAATTTTCGAAGTTCGATCTTCTTAAATATGTGAAAAACTGAGTTGTGATGGACATGTTCAGATCATTGATATGTTTATAGTTGGTAGAAAAATTGTAGATCATAGGAAAGCTTTAGATTTTTGGTATACTTACATATCTTGTGTCCAATAAAATTTAGAACAGTATTTTTGGTAGAAAAAAGTTATACGAAATCATGAAATAAAATTTAGAACAATATTAATTTGTTGGTACTGTCTTCACATATTTGCAATGAGCATAGGACCATTATAATTTATCGAAATATTTTGTCTTGTAGATGGATTTATCTAATCCTAAAGGTCCATTGTTACGATCTGCCATCGCAAGCGTAATTACAGTTATTACAATTATAATTACATTATTGGAGAAAGAAGACAATGAACAAAGAGGTGTTCCAAAGGAACCATCATTGATAAGAGAGCAATGGCGGAATGCCCACATGTATCGCATCCTAACGGCCGGTCCACAAAACTGTGTCCACTATCTTAGAATGAGTTGTGGTCCTTTCTATAGGCTTGCAAACATGTTGACTGCCAATGGGTCCCTCAAGGATACGAGACATGTTTGTGTAGAGGAGCAACTAGCCCTCTTTCTTTACATCTTGGGACATAAGTCTAAGAATAGGGTTTGTGGAATTGACTTTATCCGTTCTGGCGAAACCATATCTCGATATTTCAGAAAAGTACTTCGTGCTATAAGTACTATTAAAGAACAATACATGAAGCAACCTAATGGTGATGTCCCTACCGAGATTAGAGAGTCTACTGAATGGTTTCCCTATTTTCAGGTAATATACTATTTTATAATATGTTGGTTAGATTTAGAATTACTATGCTTTGGAAATAGATTTTACACAAGCTCATATTGAACTGTAGGATTGTATTGGGTTGATTAATGGCACACATATCCAAGCAACCCTACCGTCTGCATTGGTACCGAGGTTTAGAGGTAGAAAACAAGTGACACAAAATATATTAGCCGCTGCTACACCCAACAAGATGTTCACGTATGTTTTGGCTGGTTGGGAAGGTTGTGCAAATGACATGACCGTTTTAAAGGATGCTCTCTCGAGGCCCAATGGACTTAAGGTCATTTCAGGTAACTATTGGTTAGTTATTATCTTAGCACTTTCTTTTATCTACGTAGGTTCCTAATACGTAGAATAAAAATCGTATTTTAATTATTGTAGAAAAGTACTACTTAGTGGATGCTGGATTTACAATGATGCCCGGTTTCATTGCACCCTACCGAGGAGTTAGGTACCACTTGAATCCCAAAAGAGGTCGTAATCCTTCGGATCCGAAGGAACTCTTCAACTATAGGCACTCAAAGTTGCGTACTAAAATTGAATGTGCATTCGGAACGCTTAAGAATCGCTTTTGCATACTGGAAGAGAAGAAATTTCATGATTTCTCTACACAAGTTGATATTGTACACGCATGTTGTGTTCTGCATAACTACATACTAAGCGTTGATCCCAATGACGACCTCATCCTTGGTGACAGTGAGGATAGCACATTGGAGGAAGAAGTGTGTGACGATAACTTGTTTGACTACGTGGAATACTCTCAAAATAGTCAACAAGTGCAAAGGAATGCAAAGAAGGCTTGGGAAGCGAAGCGTGATGCAATAGCATTGCGTATGTGGAATGATTACATTGGTGGAGAGGGTAGGGGTTGAAATATCAGTTGTGCTATTTTCTACTTTGTCGTTTGGCTATGAATCTACTTTCTTATGCAAATGTTTTGTACTAATGTCTTGCTAAGTTTGTGCTTTCCATTGCAAAAGGAATTGTTTCTGCTTTCTAATGCAGTTACTTGTACATTTTTTCTAAAGTCCTCACGTCAACAGGTGAGATGTCTGATAATTTCCTAAACTTTCCACCCTTTGTAATCTATGAGGGTAGCCCGTTTGCACCACCTCAATTAAGAAGAAGATCATTGGGGGTGCCTCAAAGTTCAGCTTCACCTCTAGGCGATGAAACTTCGCAGTCCTTACCACCACCCTTCATGACTTCAATGCCCCCTCCTCAATACTGGCCTTATGATACAGGTGCATTTGGGGATTCTTATTCAGCTGTTGATGTTGATGCCAATGTCGCTAATGAACAAAATGTTCCAATTGAGGATCAAGTTTCTTCTCCTTCTAAGAGAAGAATGAAGATGGTAGCTACAAAAGGGAAAAATGTAGGATATGACAAGGGTAAAAATATTAGACTAGAAGGAGGCAAAAATGAAGGGGGCACACCTAACAAGCGATGGCCCGATTCACATTCCGACGAGATGTTAAAGCTTCTTTCTTATGAGGCAGAACAAGGAAGAAAGTGTGACAAGAGCTTCAAACGCGAAGCCTTCACACATGTATGCAAGGTTATCAATAGCAAATTCGGAGAATCGTATACGGTAGAAAATGTACAAAACCACTTGCGAGGATGGAAGACTAAGTGGTTGAAAATTCTGAAAGCTAAGGACCTATCCGGTACAGGGTAGGATGACGATTTGAAGATGGTTGTTTTGGATAGTGATACCCATGAGGATCTTATAAAGGTATACTTGTATTATTCTATTATATACTTTCTAACACTATATAGGTTATGACAAACATATTCATTTCTTCTTCTATAGATAAAATCAGAATTTGCTCCATGGATAAATGTTCCGATAAGGAATTATGATCTGCTTAGCATTGTGTGTGGTGATGACCATGCAAGGGGGATCTGGCATATGATATGTTTTTACATTTAGAAAGATGTGAAAACGTAGATGTCGATGATCCAAATAGACCCATGATAAATAGGTCTAAGATGTCAGAAAGCAATGCTTCTAGAGCGAAGGCTACTTCATCTAATACCATCAAGTCATCGGGGATGAAGCGTCGTAGGAGTACGACAGAAGCAAGAGAAGGAACCATAAGTAAGCTTATTGATGAGGTTAGCGTAATGGCAACCGCTATAAACAAAGGGTTCGATACACCTTTTTATGAGAAGCTACCTTTCATTGAGAAGCTAGGATCTATTGTTTTTGGCATGCAAGGGTTCGATGCCAACTTACTGATGCAGGCATATGATTACCTTGCGGAGCATGAAATTGAGGCAACGAAGTTTATAGGAATGCCAGAAATGTTTCGTGGCCAATGGTTGCATAAGTTTCATGACAAGCACTCTTCCAATTCCCCGAACAATTGACAAGAGAACTTTTAGTAGTATGTTGGGTGATAACATTTTGTGAACTTTTAGTACTATGTTGGGTGATAACATTTTGTGAACTTTTAGTAGTATGTTTGGTGGTAGCATGTCAGTATGTATATATTGTCTACTTTGGTTTAAATTGTGTCTAATGTTATATGCTTTCTAATTAATGCACTTGTTTCTAGTAAATATTACTCATATTTGTATGGCTAATTTGTGTATTAAATCATGGATATCATGTGCAGTTTACGGGGCAATTAATTGAGCAGAGCAGTAACATTTATTGGCAGCATCATTTGTTGGCTTTGGGTATACCTTTGAACTTGGGTATCCTGGGTATCTTGTTGGCAGCATCATTTGTTGGCTTTGGGTATCTTGTTGGCAGCATCATTTGTTGGCAGCATCATTTGTTGGCTTTGGGTATACCTTTAAACTTGGGTATCCTGGGTATCTTGTTTGCAGCATCATTTGTTGGCTTTGGGTATCTTGTTGGCAGCATCATTTGTTGGCTTTGGATATACCTTTGAACTTGGGTATCCTGGGTATCTTGTTGGCAGCATCATTTGTTGGCAGCATTATTTGTTGGCTTTGGGTATATTACTCATTATTTTCTCATGGCTTCGACTTGGGTTTCCTGGGTATCCTGTATTTCCAAAGGATCCATCATTGATAAGAGAGCATGAAATTGGGAAAAGCCCACATGGCAGTATCATTATCTTCTCATGGCTTCATTCGATTTGGACAATGAAGAGTAGGGTGAATACTCTGAGTCGAAATCAAACACATGGCAATGATGACTGAGTAGGATGACTCCTCTGAGCCATATGTTTTTTGTCCCTTCACCAAGGTTAATTATTCTAATATGTTTTCTTGATGACCGGATTTTAAAATGATTGATGAATTCTCAGGTTTTTAGTATCGCTGATGGATGAATTCTCTGAGCCATATGTTTTTTGCTGCTGTTCTATGTGATGTTTTTTTTTCAAATTGATATCATTTGGTATCATTCTAATTTGTTGCCTCTATATGGGTCTCCTTCAATATATGCTGCCTCTATATCAGTTTTGGGGCTTCTTTCTTGCCTTTTTTGCAGCAAACCTGGCAATGATGACTTATTCATAAATATTTCATCTTCTGGTCTATAATTTTTGTCATCTGGGATTTAGTATCTTGAACTTGGCAGCATTTCATCTTTTGTTCTATGGGTCTTTTGGTTTGGTATTCCAGTTCTTGTGATGCTTGGTATCATTCTAATAATTTTTTCAGCATTTGGTTTGGCAGCATCATTTTTTTCAGCATTTGGTTTGGCAGCATCATTTTGTTCTATGGGTCTTTTGTTCTATGGGTCATTTGGTTTGGCAGCATCATTTTTTTCAGTGGTCATTTGATTGCTGCTACTGCTTATCTTCTGGGCTATGATGCTTGGTTTCTGATACTGAAGGTTGGAAGAATAATTTTTCTCATGTGGAATGTGGTCTGGTAGATGAACTAGGCATCCACATGCATCATGAATCTTCACTTTAACTGTAACATGATATGAATAAAGATGTTATGAATCTTCAATTTTCTGATACTCACTTCTCATTTATTTTATTGCCATTCCAGTTCTTGTGATTTGTCCCATTCGATTGGGAGTACTCTATGCGTATGTTTTGATCCTGTGTGGTTTTCAGTGGGCTATGATGAGCCTTATATTAGCAGCAACATTGGTTTTTCGGTATCAGTTTTCTATTGCTCTCTTTATGCTGCTCTGTTCTATTGCTGCTCTCTTTATCCTATGTGGTTTTCACTTTATGCTGTTGCTGCTGTTCTATGAGCATCTTTTGATGTGCAGCAACATTGGGTATACCTTTGTTTGGAAGCATCGTTTGTTGGGTATCCTGGGTTTATGCTGCTGCTGCTGTTCTATGAGTTTTATTTGTTCGTACGATGATATATGAACCATGTACACAAATCTCTGAGCCCAATTTTTCATATATTAAGATTTTTTCTATTATTATTATTATTATTATTATTATTATAACACTTTATCCTGTGTGGTTTTCACTTTATGCTGCTGCTGCTGTTCTATGAGCATCTTTTGATGTGCAGCAACATTGGGTATACCTTTGTTTGGGAGCATCATTTGTTGGGTATCCTGGGTTTATGCTGCTGCTGCTGTTCTATGAGTTTTTTTTTGTTGGTACGATGATATATGAACCATGTACACAAATCTCTGAGCCCAATTTTTCATATATTAAGATTTTTTCTATTATTATTATTATTATAACATTAATATGTTTGATCATGTGGATAGACTTGGATTGGTTTGTTTTGCGAAAATTTGGAGACTTCTTTGTAAACAGAAAATTTCTCTTGCGGCTATTGTTGGAGAATCAAGATGGTTGCATTATTAATTGCCTTGGAGAATCAAGATGATGTCAAGCATGTTTCTCGTGTTGCTGCTTGTTTATAAGCAGGAAATTTGGAGCCTTCTGGTAATAAAATTTGAGTAAAGTAATTTTGTATCTTATGTGTGCAGATTGTAAACATGTGTTACTTGAGAAAGAAAAATCATTGGATTATATTGGAGTAAAGTAAATTTTGTAAGAATATTACATTTATTAAATTTTTTCAATGAAATTTGTTATGTTTTCTATGGAGTAGATTGTTACTTGAGAAAGAAAAATCATTGTATCTTATGTGTGCAGATTGTAAATTTTGTATCTAATTAATTTTGACTGTTATGTTTTCTGTGGAATAAATTAATTATTGTAAAAATATTATCATATTTGTTAGGGATATTTTAGCAAATAAATATTTTGTAACGTTGTCAATTATTTGTGTTGAAGATGAAAATATATTTACTAATTCAACGGAAATTAGTTGAAAAGAAAAAAAAATATGGGTAACCATACCTACGTTTAATATATCTCCAACCGACATCCACTTTCAACAACCATCCAAACAACGGAACTCCTTTTTTTTCACTTTCAACAACCATCCAAACAACGAAACTCCTTATTCCACCACTTTCATATTTTTCAATTCTATCAACCAAACAACTTTTGGAAACTCATAATTTATGCGTACGCATCGCGTGCGCAAATTTCGTTTTTCCACTTTCGTACTTTCATACACTTTCGTTCAACCAAACAGCCCCTTAGTAGCGGGTGATTGGAGACTCTCAGGAAGTGAAAGTATAGGAGAAAAAGTAAATGTTTATTAATTTTATTTACTAATACTATTGTATTATGAATGTACACTTGGGCCGGGTATTGAGTCTCATGGGCTAAGATTTTGGTTGGGTTAATTCTAAAATTGTATATTTGTATAATTGTATAAGTACAGTATTTAGAAAAGTAAATATTTATATACGTATTTGCTGGAATATTATTTTTGTTTTATTATTGGGTTAAATTTTGGGCCCCAAGCCCAATATACTAGTTGATAGTAAAAAATATAAGTTTAATGGTTTGGGCTATAGGCCTTGAAGCTTTATATTTATTTTCGTTATTTGGATCGCGTATGGATCTTAGACCCTAAAATATCTGTTTTGGGATGGGTAGTATTTATGTTTATAAATACATGTATCTATGTAGTTAAATACTATATTTTATTAATGCATTATTAATATATTGATTATTATTATTGTTATTAATCTATATATTAAAGATATTTCTAAAATATAATATTGTATTATTTTTATGATATTTAAATATGCCTCTTGACAAAAAAAATATTTGACAAAATTTGGGTTTAACCTTAAGATAATTATTGTATATTCTCGAAATAGTTATCTAAAACTATTTTAACTAGTAGAATGTAGTTTCAAATATGATAAGTATTCTTAAAATTGTTATACATATTTATGTTCATATAAATTTTGGTTTGAGATTTATCTACAAGAGAACTTATATTGAAATAGTTTTAATGAATATTTTGGTATAAAACTTATAAGTATTTCTAAATAAGCTTTGTTGAAAAAGTTTACATAGAAAGTTTCCAAGACAAGTTATAAAGAATTACCTTTCTTCTAAGCTAAAAACTTCCCCTAGATTATCCATAATCATAAGTAATCAATTATTTTTTATTTATTATAATTCTGACCACTTCATATCGACCCTAGGCTAACTGGACTATTATGAACACAATGGGATTTTCGGTTTCACCTACAAAAGACCTCAGGCAAGTGCACTTTCTGATTGCTTTCGATTCATAGTAGTCTTTTCATTTCATGTTTATACATATATCTTGCTGCTTGTTGACACGCTCGTCACACGGAGTAGTCGGGAGGGGAAATATCTTAGTAGACATGTGGACTACCCAAAAATATCTTCCGTGTCTTTCGTGGAGAATAGCAGCTGCACACGACACGTGCAGGGTGCCGGATTTACCCCTAGCCGTTCACATGTCGAAACGGATATTTTACACCACCTTGGTAGATGTCTTTTATTTTTCCCTTTTCTCTCCTACTGTGCCATGTCTTCAGTACTTTCCAGTTTTTATATCTCATATGCTTTTTTTATGTCTTGTTAATTCTATTGTGTTTTTGCATTGCCGTCGGTTTGTGTACTTGTTCCATTCCTAACTGAAAACCAACATTTTTTAACTTAGCCGAGGATTCACTTAAATTTGGGAGATACGGGTGTACTTGCAGACATAAACCTAGAAATATATAGTAGTGGTATTATTTTTATTAAATGTGTAAGAACATTGTATTTTCTTTCCAATATAAATCTTGTAACTATTGTAATAAATCTTAGAAATATGAATGAGCAATAAAGTGGTTGTTTTGTGATTTTGAGCATTTTTGCCATGACAGCGTTCTACCGCCGACTCTGCGGCGTAGGCTGGCTCGGACACGTCTCGTATCCGAAAAAGCGGGTACGGGTCGTGATATTGTGCGCGTGTGTGCGGCCTCGTGCGCGCGTATCGAGCCCCGTTGCTCGCGACACAAGCCACATCGTGTCACGTTGTCAGGTCTAGGGCTAGCCTAGGTCTAGGGCTGCGTGTCCATGCTCCAGTTTCATGTCCTCGTCGTGTCGTGTCCATAAACGAAGGCCGTGTCAGCGGCAATTTATGCGTGCGTGCACAGTTCAGCCGAACCCGTGCGAGTTCGATTTATCCGTGCACACTCCACAAAACCTCGTGAAATTTTAGGAGCACGTGGGCAGAGGTTGCGTCCACGTGTCCATCAAATTTTATACGAAACCCTGTGCGTCGAGTTATGGCACTCGAACAGCAGGACACGCACAGGGCTGTGCACGGGCCTCGTGTACGCGTTTCTGATTTGGACACCGTAAACGTGCCAAAACGCGATCCATCTTCACGAAAGTTGTTTCAAATATAAACAGCAACAACTTTGTGAAAACATAATCAAAAAATAAGAACTTTCAATTCTAAGCGGTATTTCGTCGAACACGTGTCCCAATACACCGATACGCATTCGATACGCCTATCAAACGGCTACGAAAACCTACCAAATTTTTTGTACAAGTTTGGGGTACCTATATGGATGCATCTACGAAGAAAAATCAGAATTTACAGGTGTTTAGAGGGGTTTACCTTTTGAGAGTCAATATCTCAATGAAACAAGTATCCAAACGCGTCGATGCCAATTTCCTCCGGTCTAACGCCTCCGATTCCTTGCTAGCAAGTCTCTAGAATGTTTCTCTCCTCCCAACGATCACAATGCACTTCATTTGGATGGATTTGGATAAGAATTGACAAAGTTGGACTTTTGGAGGAGAAGGAGAATTCTAGAGTTTTGAAGAACTTGACGGCTACAAGTTTTTTTCACATAAAGAAGGGGGCTGCTGTTTGGCCAGCTAGGGGGTTAGCGAGGGTTAAGTTAGGGTTTAGGATGGGCCACCAAGCACTTAAAGTCCATATAAAGCCCATTAGCAAAAGGGCCAAAAAGCTACATGTAAAAAAATAGCTAGAAAATGATTTAATTTGTTTCCTAATAAGGGCTAATGCTCTAAATTAAAATCTAATTAGCTAAATAGGATTCTAATCACAGGGTTAGTCTTTTAATCAAGGTTGACTAAGGTTAAACCATCTTCTACTACCAAAAATACTAATCAAAGACTAAACACCAATCAATTTTATAATAAATAATAAAAATTCAATTTAGCACACAATGACTAAAATACCCCTAATTAGAAAAAATGGGAGTGACAAATCTACCCTCATTAAAATAATTTCGTCATCAAAATTAAAGACAAAACTGAACAGATGAGAAGGATAGAAAAATCATACCACAAGACTAAAAAAGATAAGGGTATTGCTCGCGCATCTCATCCTCCTTCTCCCAGGTAGACTCTCTGGAGAGTGATGCCTCTATGCGATGCAAACCAAGGGTATCGTCCAGTTCCTCAACACCTTCTTCCGTCGATCCAGAATCTCCACAGGCTGTTCTAGATAACGAAGAGTAGGGCCCACCTCGATCTCGGAATGATCCAGTACATGGCTGGGATCTGCCACATACCGTCTCAACTGCGACATGTGAAATACATTATGGACTCCCTCTAATGCAGGTGGCAAGTCCAGTCTGTTTGACACGTCACTGACTCTTCCACTGATAACGAAAGGTCCGATGAAGCGCGAACTAAGCTTTCCACCTCTACCGAAGCGAATAGTGCCTCGTGTCGAAGATATCCTCAGGAACACAAGATCTCCAACCTAGCATAAACATGGTCTCAAATTTAACTATAACAATCACATGATCGAATAAAATCACAAAAAAACAAAATTCTAATCCTAAGTCTAAGCTGTACCTCAAACTCCAAAGGTCTTTGGTGGCTATCAGCCTAATGCCGTTGTCTGTCCTGCGCCACGCAAAATCGATCTCTGATGATCTTCACCTTCTCCGCTGTGTCAACAACCATCTCAGGTCCCAATAAAGCTCTCTCTCCAACGTCATACCAAGACAAGGGAGTATGACATCTACGCCCGTACAATGCCTCGAATGGTGACATCTCAATGCTGGCCTGAAAACAATTATTGTATGCAAACTCCACCAAGTGCAAATGATCCTCCCAGGAACGTCCAAAATCTAGGACACAAGTCCGCAGCATGTCCTCGAGTGTCTGAATAGTCCTCTCTGACTGTTTGTCCGTCTGAGGGTGGTATGCAGTACTAAACTTGAGCTGAGTACCCAAACTAGTATGCAGACTCTGCCAAAAATGAGAAGTAAAATAACTATCCCGATCCGAGATAATGCCCATTGGAACTCCATGAAGTCTGACAATCTCACGCACGTACATCTCTGCTAACTTCTCTGTAGACAAACCCACTTTGAATGGTAAGAAATAGGCTGATTTGGTCAACCTGTCTACGATGACCTAAATCGCATCTTTCTCTCCTGGTGTACATGAGAATCCTGAAACAAAGTCCATCGTCATGTGCTCCCATTTCCACTCCGGAATGGCAATTGCTGTAACAGTCCTCATGGCCTCTGCCTCTCTACCTTAACCTGCTGACAGACTAAACATCTGGCTACGAAGCGTGCTACCTCTCGCTTCATCCCATACCACTATACATGCTTTTTTAGATCCCTATACATCTTATTGGCACCTAGATGCATAGAGTACTGAGAAAGGTGGGCCTCCTGCATAACCTGCTCTCGAAGGTCTCCACTAGGCACACATAGTCTGGAACCGTGCCTCAATGTGCCATCCTCTGGAATGACAAACTAATCCGCAAGTCTCGTATGAACCTGCTCTCGGATACACCGCAGAGCAACATCATCGAACTGAGTCAACATGGTCCTCTCCATCAAGTCTAACTGAATCCACAGTCTTCACATCTGTATCTCAACTCCCGACACATTTATATCGATCCCAGGCTCTCCAGATCTGCTAACAAGTGACGATCCATCGTCAAACACATAGCTACCAGATACCTGCTAAAAGCATCAGCAACCACGTTGGCCTTTCCTGGATGATACTGCAACGAAATGTTGAAGTCCTTCATCAACTTCAACCATCTCCTTTGCCTCATGTTGAACTCCTTCTTTATAAATACATACTTCAAGCTCTTATGGATTGTGAAGATCTCTACACGCTCTCCGTATAGATAGTACTTCCATAATTTAAGAGCAAAATATAACTGCCGCCAACTCCAAGTCATGGGTAGGCTAGTTCTTCTCATGCGGACGTATTTGCCTGGATGTATAGGCAATCACCTTCCCATGCTGCTGTAAGACACAACCCAGATCGTTTCCTGAGGCGTCACTATAGATAGTGAACCCGCCTGATCCTGATAGGAATATCAGAATCGGGGATGTCGTCAGCCGCTTCTTCAACTCATCAAAAGTGACCTGACACTCCTCTGACCAGGTAAACTCTGCGTCCTTCCGGGTCAGCCTAGTCAATGGCTCTGCAACCCGGGAGAAATCCTGAACAAACCTTTTGTAGCAGCCTGCCAATCCCAGGAAGCTCCTGATCTTCGCAATTGAACTCAGTGTTGTCCACGCCTTAATTGCTCTGATCTTCTTCGGGTCGACTGAGATCCCATCCCCGGTCACAACATAACCTAGGAAATCAACTCGATCCAGGAAGAACTCACACTTCGAGAGCTTGCCATAAAGCTTCTCCTTCCTGAGAGTCTCCAGAACCACTCTCAAGTGCACCTCATGCTCCTCTGGGGTTTCGAATACACCAAAATGTTGTCGATGAACACCACCACGAACTTGTCAAAGTACTGGTGGAACACCTTGTTCATCAAGTTTATGAACACCATCGGGGCGTTAATTAACCCAAACGCCATTACCATGAACTCAAACTGGTAATACCGTATCCTGAAGGTTTTCTTCAAATGTTTTCCTTCTTCAGCTTCACTTGATGGTAACCTGACCTCAGATCAATTTTAGAAAATACCTTCGCTCCGCTCAACTGATCGAACAGAGCATTGATCCTCGGTAGCGGGTATTTGTTCTTGATCATGAGGCTGTTGAGAGCCCTGTAGTCAATACACATCCGTACCGACCCATCCTTCTTTGGCACAAAGAGTACCGGTGCACCCCATGGTGAAGAACTCAATCGGATGAAACCTTTGTCCTGCAACTCATCCACCTGCTTTTTCAACTCCACCAGCTCGCTGTTGTTCACTCTATAGACGTGTTGAGATATCGGCTCTATGCCGGACACCAAGTCTGTAAAGAACTCTACCAATTCTATAGAGAACTCCACATCTCTGGCTGGAGGTAACCCTGGTAACTCCTTTGGAAATACATCCATGAACTCAGCTATCAATGGATGTGGTACGCTCTGCTCCTCTACTGAAACTCTACAGAAGACTCCGCTGCTCTGCTCCATCTTCCGTCTGGTGAACTCAAACTCTGGCTCTCCTGGCACTTTAAAAAAAACTACCACCACGACAATCTATACTAGCATAGTGCCTACTCAACCAATCCATCCCGAGTACAATATCGTAGTTTGATAATGGCATAATGAGCAGACACATCCAGTTCTCGGCCTCCCAACACTACTCTTTGATCCTTGCAAATATTACTGACGTGGATGATTCCAACCCCCGTCGTGATCTTGCTAGTCCTAGGCAACGATTCAGAAGATAGATGGTGTCTAATAACAAATGATACAGACACAAAGCTATGGAAAGCTCCCAAATAAAACAAAGCGAATGCAGAAAAAGAGTCGAGAAGAACAGAACCTGCTATCAGATCTCCTACTACCTCTGTATCCTCAACTGACATGGCAAAAGCTCGTCCCTGCTGACCTCCTCTCGTCTACTGCTAGTGTTAGATAAACTTCTGCTGCTGAGTCTGCAATGGTCCCTTCTACTGACCTGCCGGAGCCTTGGCTCCGGCTCCCTAAGCTGTACGTCCCGAAGACATGGGACAGTCCCTCAGCTGGTGCTTCACTGAACTACAAAGTAGGCACTTGCCTAGCCTCTTCCAACAGTCGTTCCATCCATGCCCTGGCTTCTTGCAGAAGGTGCAACTGATGAATTACTGCTGTCTAGGTGCCTATTATATCTGCCTCTACTGAAAAGGCGCACGACCCTGACTCTGGAACTGCTGCTGCTGGAACGGCTTCTGCTGATGCTGCTGCTGAAAATGGAGCCTCTTGGCCGGGCCTCCACTGCCGTCGGCTGTATATGAATCACGACATCTCTTCAGCTTTAGTTCGAGGTCGTCCTCCGCTGCTATAGCTCCCGACAGAATCTCTTCAAAGGTAGCATTTCTGTGACTCTTGGTCAAGGACTTAACTTCTTTGACCAAGCCCTTCCTGAACCTCCTAGCCTTCTCCGTCTCGCTAAGGCCCTCAATAAATCTGCCTAGGTGGCAGAACTCTAAGGCATACTCCTCTACTGTATGGTTCCCTTGAACCAGGTTCTCGAACTGCGTCTCCAAGGTACCAAGTGCTGTGTCGGGGAAGAACTTCTCCTTGAAAAGCTTCTTGAAAGCCTTCCATGTCTGCCCCTCTGTACCAACCCTGGGGTCGGTCTGGTACCATGTGCGGGCAAGGTCCTGAATCTGGCTGTCCGTTGCCTCTATATGAAGTCTAGCTGGTATCTCCGTGAGGCGAAAGTTCTCCTTCTATATGCTCGATCCAGTCGTCGGCATACAGGATACCCTCAGTACCCTTGAAGCCTCGCGGTCACATCTTCTGAAAGTTCTGAATGCCCGAGGTCCTCGGTTGGTACGGCTGTATCTACCCTCCCTACGGCTGGGCAGTCACCTTCTCTATTGCTACCATGGTTAGCTGATGGACATTGTCAATGTCCTGCCACATATCCTCCGACTGGCGCCACTGAGCCTCCACCATCTGCTTGAAGAAGGAAAAGAACTATGCCATATCAACTGTCTCCTGAGGCGATGGCGGTAGCATCTCTTGAATCCCAGGGGTAGTTCTCAAAACCGTTGGAGGAGCACCTTCAAAAGCTGCAGACGCTCCCACCTGAGTAGGAACAAGAGGTGTTGCGGTCCTAGGTCCTGCTGAATCGGGCAAGAAGTGGCAGACCTCTCAGTAGTATCCCGTAGGCGAGAGCGATGCAATCGTGTCTCCACCATCCTGAAAACAGATCAAACAAAGAATCAATTACTGAGAAGGAAGCGATATAATCGAAGGAGGACAATTTATTTCAAATGAAAGCAATTAGTAGCAAGAATTAGATAAGAGTTTTTCCTAATGTGATTGAGTAGCTTAAACTTATATCCTATATCCTACTACAGGCTGCAGTGATACTCTAGTTCGACCACCACTACAAAATTGTACTAGTTGCGACTCTCGACCTGTATGGGCCACCACTAAAAATGTGTCACGATCCGCACCCAATGTAAGGACACAAAAAGTGGGTACGTCCAGCCTACGCTGCAGTGTCAGCAGTAGAACGCTATCCTAGGTCACAACATCTAACAATATAACTGTACCCGTACAATGATTTGCTCTCCCAAAGGAGGACAACATATAAAGTACAACTCAATCATAAAATCTAAGATGGAATGAAGAGATAAAAAGATGGATAAAATATCAACATTGAACTATAACTGAAAGTTAATAAGTTTAGATATTTAAACAACATCAAAATCCAAAATCTGAAGTACATCTCAAAGACAAAACATCTAAATAAGATAACTTATCTAGAATCTAAACTAGACAATAGGTAAGTCCTCAGCAACTGTTGGATCCTCCTGAGGGTCCAAGTCACTGGTGTCATCTAAGCTAGTGCCATAATAGGTAGGACAGAACTCCTCCTCATCACCTGTAATATTTTTAACAGTCCAATCAGGACGAGAACGAGCACAATACATCTTACACAGTTCATATCATGACAGGAAATATAAAGCATGCGATAGAATAAGATACGTAAAAGCTGTATGAAATAAGTATGAAAAGAAAGAGATAAACTGATAAATAAAAGCTACCTATATATGATAATAGAGAATTGTAAGTGACTATGTGATTTAGAGTATAAGATAGTTATGTGAACGGCTTGAGATTATACACAATTACACTATAGAGTTTATACATGATTACACTACTTTGGAATTATTCACATGACTACTTCTACTCCTCTGTACCCCAATCAATACACAAGGATCTAGACAGGTTATGTTATTGTACATAAAAGTTTATACATGAAGCTCATGAGATCATGAGAGTACATGAGAGCACATGAGAGCACATGAATAATAAGAGTCCATGAAATATATGGTGTTCGTGAAAAGCACATGACATGATATATTTGATGCACCCTGTCACGACCCGCACCCACCGTGAGGGTACGAGTACGTAACAGCACCCAGCCTACGCCGTAGTGTCGGCGGTAGAATGCTGTTCTAGGTCATGAACTATAACTAACTAACATGAAATACTCTCCATACGGAGGCCAACACAGAGGTACAACTCAATCACAATCTAAGGCAGAATGTAGCAAGATAAAATAGATAAGAGAAATCCTCATACTGAGGTACAACAGAGATGGATAACAATCTCAACATCTCTACAATATATAACTCTGAACAATAACAAACAGCTAAACATGAAATGAAGAACAGACTAAGCTAACTACACTATGCAAGGGTGCCATCCTCAGCAGCTGCCTGAACCTCCCCAGGGGTCCAGGTCGCGAGTGTCATCTAGGCAAGCTCCAAAGTAAGGGGTGCAGGGTTCCTCATCATCCTCTGTAAAATTTCTAACAGGTCCAGTCAGGACGGGAGCGAGCACAATACATCTCACGCAGATCATAACAGGTTAGAGAATATAAACATACAAGAGAGTACGATACATAAAACTGAAAGAAAGTACATGATGTAACAGGAAGAGAACTGTAATAGAAATATCTACTATAAGTAGAGAGCTACCAGTGACTAGTGATTTAGAGTACAAATTCGACATGTGAACGACTGGATTTGCATATGACTATACTAAAGAGGTGCACATGGCTATACTACTTGGAATTGTTCACATGACTATTTATATTCCCCCATACCCCAATCAATACACAAGGATCCAAACAAGTTATGTTACGTACATGGTTTTCACATAAAACCCATAAATGGGTGCACATGAAATATAGATGAGAGCTCATACATGAGTGCACATAAAGTTCACATGGGGGCCCATAAACGGGTGCACATGAAATTCACATGAAAACTAAAAAATAAGAGCACATGCAATATAGGTTATACACGAGATACATAGGAAACACGATCGATTCATGAGAGCACATGAGAGTACACGAGCGAGCATGAACGAGCATGATGCACATGAGAACATGAATAACATGAGAGCGAGGAATACACGATGTACATGAAACACATGACACAATGTATCCGATGCTCCCGAGGGGGATAACATCTCAATGTAGGGATCCATATAGTACCAATACGTGATAATATCATGACAGCATCAAATAAGGTAAACTAGAGCAGGAATATAATTCTAAGCAGGTTATGAAATGATCAGAGAATGTACTCGCCTCGTATCTGAATGTCTGAAGTAAATATACTGTCCGAGATGAGATACCTGACTCCTAGTTAGAGCAACACAAGTCACAACAAGTCCAGAATAGTAACAAGATACACTACTATGAGTTCTACATGAATCTAGGTCGATCTAGACCAAAGTCAACTCTTGGTCAACTTCAGTCAACTATACCAGTCAAACTAGGTCAACTATGGTCAAAATAGTCTAGACTCAACTATCTAGGTCTAATAAGTCTAACTAGGCCTAACCAAGCCTAGTCTAGCAATCACACACCAATCACAAGTCATACTAGACTACTATCACACAATCATTGGTGTATTCATAACATACATATAGGCCTTATGCCCTATAGTCCACATCACACATTTCATATATTATATATCTATCTATATACACATGTATATATCAATAGGAAATCACATTAACACATTTAGCCACATGTCATATATATATATATATATATATATATATATATATATATATATATATATATATATATATATATATATATATATATATATATATATATATATATGTAGGATGTGGAAAATTATGACACGCTGTCATTTTTATCCATACGCTTAAAGACAGATGCCAGTTGAAGCCATACGCTCAATCAGAAGTCTCAAGGCCATACGCTCATCAAAAGCCATACGCTCAGTGGATATTTTTTATTATTTCTTAAAAATGACAGCACAGCATACACTAAATGAAGAATGAATCTGACGTCTCGTCTTTCGTGTAAGGATAATGGTCATGAAAAGAGTAACCGTCATTCAGGATTTTGAAGAGTTGATTTTGTCTTTTACGAGGACAGCTCAGCAGATCATTAATGCAAAAGCCATCATTACTGACAATTCTGACAGTCTGTCAGCCGTCATATCTGCAGTCACGACGCTCGAGAAAATCTTTTTGACAGCTTATTAAAAGATATGGTGTATCAAAGAAGATTGATGATAGCCACGTGGCCATTTCTCCAATGAGCGTATGAAATCTATACGGCTCCTTTTTCTTCCCAGTCAAGTGAGCGTATGGACCTCACGTGACTCTTCATCCAGTCAAGTGAGCGTATGGACCTCACATAACTTCTTGCCAGTCAAGTGAGCGTTTGGACCTCACATAACTTCTTGCCAGTCAAGTGAGCGTATGGACCTCACATAACTTCTTGCCAGCCAAGTGAGCGTATGGACTTCACAGGACTCCTTGCCAGCCAAGTGAGCGTATGAGCCTCACATGATTCCTCACATGTCTAAGTGAGCATATGATTCTTCCTCAAAAGGCAGCGTATAGCAGTAGTCATATCCAGAATGACTTTTCAACGTGCAGTCAACACACGTTCTTACGTGTCCTGCACTCAGTTATCCACTTCTTCAGAAGTTATGCAACGTGGCATCCATGCCACCAGTTTCTCCTGAACATGCTCCACTACTTTCAACCGCACGCTAATGTGTCTTCATCAGATTTTGCCACGCGTCCCTGCAGTTTTGCACACGTCTAGTAACTGCCTGAGCGTATGCTTAAGGACAGTTATCCTGAACTCTATAAAAAGGAGTTTCTTCATCTTCATCAAGAGAACAGAGAATTTGTCAGAGAGAACAGAGAGATTGCCCAGTTGCTGTCCAAAGTTCTTCAAAGTTCGAGTGTTCTTCATCGCATCGTCCAAGGGATAGAGTAATCGTCTTCTAGATTAGATTCCTACAGTTGTAATTTTCCCAGATACAAAATAAATAAAGAGAATTTATTTATGGAAAACAAATTGGCGACTCTGCTGGGGAAAGCTGTCTCCTCCAACGAGATAGCAACAACTCAATGCGATACTTCGTCGATCGACTCAACGAAGAAAGTGATGGTCGTGCAATTCGACCAATCTGCTTATAAAGAAATGCTCAAAGTGAAGGAAGGCCGAATTACTTCTTCCACTTCTGTTGCTGCCAAGAAGCAGGGACACTCTGTCTATGTCCCTAAGTCTTCTTCAATGGTCCGAGATGTTTCTGTCACCTCTTATGCTGACAAGAATATGTCTTCAACTTCAATGAAGCTCGCCTCGGCTTCTTTGAACAAAGCAACAGTGGTTTCTCCTGGTCACACTGACAAAATTGGTTCTTTAACCAAGTCAGCATATCCAAGGAAAACCATCTTTAAAAACGGTAAAGTCTCTTCTTCTTCTTCTATTCTTACGACAGCAGTCGGCTCTTTAGCCATCAATGACTCTGTACGTATGACAGTCAAAGGACAGCGTACGGCAAAACCAGCGTATGACAAAGTCCAACATCAGGCAGCATACGCTAAGCCAAAGCCAGCGTATGCAAATAAGAAGGCAGCGTATAGCCGAAGCTCCAATCTGAAGACAGCGTATGCTAACAGAGATGGTCCTTTGACTAATTCTCAAAATCAAACTGGGGGTTCTCTTCCACAGAACATACAAATGATTCCTCCATAAATTGCACATCTGGTGCCAACCAAGGAGAAAGACTCTTTAGTCAATCTCTCAACTCCTGAGGTCTTTACCTCTAGAGTTAATTTGACTAGTAATTCTACTAGATCAAACAAAGGAAAATGCCTTTTGGCTACTTCCTCTAAAGATGGATTATTACCGACTCCCAGTCGGAATAATACTCATCTTCCTTCTCTCAAAATTTCTCGATCTGAGAAAGGTAAATTACAAGTATCTAAGACTGAAACTAAAGTCATATCTACGACGGATCTTCGTAATAAGCTTAAACAGAGTCATCTTGATTCCATTAAAACAAGTATACCAGATCCTGATGCAGAATATGCTAAGAACTATGTGGCTCAAATTAATCAATCATTATACACTCAAGAGCCGAGAAGACAGAAGAACAAAAGACAAGTTTCTATACAGAAACTATCTTCAAATATTTCCCAATCTGTTCCTACAGATCTTCGGGAGTATTTACAAAATAAACGGAGAATTGACACTCCGTCAGGCTATGATATTGCTCATATTTGCCATAAAAAGCATGGCTGCAACTTCCAACCTCGAGTTGTGATTCAGTGTTGTTGTTCATCAGAAAGACAATCTGTTTTCGAACGGATACAATATGAACTAATATTGGATGAAGATGAACCTCTCTATGCTTCTATCAATATGACATCCCGAAATATTGGGGGTAATATACGATCTGATGCTATATCAGATTCTGAAGATGGTGTTTATCTTGGCACCCGATCCAGGACCAGAGCTTTAGCCAGGGTCTCTTCTTCTTCTCATCCAAGTGATAATCCGGAGATCACATAAGACTTCCTTGGAGAGTCCAACTTTCCAGCATTATCTCCTATAAACTGTCCCGGGAAAGATATTGACTCTCACAGTGATGATTCAGAACAAACTGTTTCATCAGCTATTCCTCGAATAATTACCACTTATATGGTAGATAGCAATCAGGAACCTTCAACTAGCTCTGAAGCTCATGAGCAGAGGATTTCTTCCTTAGAACAACAGTTACGAGCTATGGCAGATACATTGAATGCTATACACACTCTTATGCAAACTCAGCATCAAACTCAGCAAGTTCAACAAACAGTACCACCAGTGGTATTAAATACTCATGTTGCTTCAAATCCTGAACCCTCTAATATTCTAGGGGTCAGTCCAATGTTCCTGTACAAACCACTCCAAGTCAGTCTGGAGATGGGGGTGGTATATATGCTGCAGTTCCTCCTCCCAGTTATACTCAACAAGCTACAAATCTACAATCATCCGGAATTGTTACTGAAGAGTTAAAGAATCTCCGAACTCAGTTTGAGGCCTTTAAACAAAAGGATGGTTTACAAAGGTTAGGTATCAAACAACCTTACCCGATAGAATGGAAGCAAATATCATATCCTCCTAAATATAAGCCTCCAACTATTTCTTTCTTTGATGGAACTACCTCTCCAAGTCAGTTCATTAATCATTTTAAAGTAATGACTGATCAATTACAACCAAGCGATGCCCTCCTCACTCGGGTGTTTGTTGGATGTCTCAAAGGAACAGCTTATGAATGGTATAGAAGCCTCCCTGATGGGTGCATTACTTCATTTACTGGTTTTAAGCAAATGTTTCTCGAACGGTTCTATGAGGGGCTTAATGATATGACAATGTCAGCCCTCATAAGAATTAAACAGAAAAATAATGAAACCACTGAGGACTTTATTGAAAGATTCAGAAGAGAAGCCCTCAAAATGCCTCTCGGAACTCCCGATGCTGTTACCATCGATACTTGCAAATCAAATCTTCTACCAATAATCAGTATATGGACTGGATCCACTCAGTTCCAAGATTGGCCTTCTTTCATCGTCAGTGCCAAAGCTGCTGAAGTCAGTGCTGAAACCTTTAAAGGTCTGTGGGTACAAATGGCTCCCAAGGAATCAAATCAGAGTGCTAGCAATAATACTCGACCCAATAATCGCAAAGGGAAAGAGGCTCTTGAAATCAATCTCCAGAGCAGTAGTCAAGAGGTAAAAACTACCCAATCTACTCCAGCTCCGACAAATCAACAACAGAGACCTCCTCGACCGAAGGAAAAATATTCTTTTGATGATGATGATGTTCAGGGTATCTTTGAATGTTTGCTCAAAGGCAACAAAATACAATTACCAGAAATCAAAAAGCCTGATGAAGCTAACAAGACAGATCATCCAAAATATTGTCCATACCATAGAATGCTGGGTCACACAATTCGGTCTTGCTATGTATTAAAAGGAAAAATTCAAGAGATGATCAAGTCAGGAGTTGTAACACTGACGCCCAAAGACAAGACAGTCACAGCGAATGTGATTTCAATGCAGTTCGGTGACTTCCCTCCCTTAATGGTGGAAAGTGGAATTATTCCTATTCCCAAAGCAACTCTCGAAGTTGTAAATACTCCACCAACACAAAATGAAGGACTTGTTCCTATCACAACTAAGAAGGGAGAGATCATGTGGATCCACCCGGACTTAGTAACAGAGTTTGCAGCATCTTCCTCTTCTCCTCGAAGTCTAAAAAGAAACTCGGGAAGACTAAGTCATGCAATGTGACTTCTAGTTTCACACCTGATGCTTATCTAACCTCTACTTTTATCTTGGCAGGAAATTCATTCCCTAATGAGATAAAATTTGTACCTCAATTTGAAAATAGGTACAAGCCAGCATTTCATCTATATAGTTCACAATCTCGTGAATTAATGGCGAAGATGGGTTATGATTTAACCACTGCTCCTGGTTTGAACTCGGGCAAGGGACTCCGAGCACCTTTAGCCATCACTATGAGACATAATCAATCTCGTGTTGGTCTCGGTTTCTGGAATGAAGCTCTAATCAAGCATAAAAGAACCAAGAGCAAAATGAAGAATTGCAATATGGTTTCAATAGAATCCGAACCTGAATCTGAAGTCGAAGCTCATACTGGAACTCGGTCCGAAAAAGTATATCTGAAAGATTATGCTGACATTCTGGAAGAAACTCCTGATGTCCCTCCAATTACAGCTCCAGCACCAGTATCTATCGAAGAACCTACAAATGTTCCTGTTAAGGCAGTTCCTTCTAAACCAACAGCAGCTGACAAAGGCAAACAACAAGTCCGCTTTGATAAACCACTGAAGAAGTCATCTCCTACAGGACTTGAAAAGCCTTATAATTTTGATATATTGGCTCAACTAGCCAATACACCAGCCAAATTGTCGATCTTCGAGCTCTTACGCCTTTCTAAAGAGACTCGAGAAACTTTGAGTGAAGCACTGTTGCAAGCAGAATCTTGCCTAACTCTCCTCAAGAAGTTGGAAATAGACCCTGTTTCTCATTGTCATAATGTATTGGAATTTATTCCAAACATTACTTTCACACAGGACGATATGCTGTTGGAGGATAATCGACATGATCGTCCTTTATATCATACAGGATATATTGATTCTATGAAGGTTGATCGTCTAGTGATTGATCCAGGATCTGCTCTCAGTATCATGCCAAAAGCTATGCTAGATGCATTGAAGATACCTGTGCATAGTCTCTCTGGCACTATCACTACTATATTGGGATTCAATCAAGGAAAAAGTGAGCCTCTGGGCAAGATTCGCCTTAAATTTCAAATAGGCGATCTTCGTACTAAGGTTACTTTTTACATCATCGACAACCATGGATGTTCCTACAATGCTCTATTGGGAAGACCATTCTTGCATGAACATAATATTGTTCCTTCGACTCTTCATCAATGCTTCAAATATGTTGATGATAATGGAGAAGTTCAGAAGGAGGTCGCAGATCTCTACCCATTTAAAGGAGTCGAAGCCTACTTCAGTGACGCTCGCATGTACAAAGACGAATACTCAAAAGTCTTGCAAGCTATGGATGACGATGATGAGACATCCAAAGATGATACTTTTGTTATTCCTGTAAAAGGGCGTATTTTTCCTCCGCAGTCAATTAAATCATCTGAAGAAAATTCACTGATAATTCCAGTCAGTGGACGTACTACTTCATTGTCCGCCCGGACTTCACAAGGTTCACTGATAATTCCTGTCAGTGGACGTACTACTGCATTGTCCTCTCAAGCTCCTCAAGGTTCACTGATGATTCCTGTCAGTGGACGCATTACTCCCCCTCCACCTTCTCAGGCTAGATCAGATACTCTAGTCATACCAGTCGGTGGACGAATTACTTATCCACGAACTTCTTCAAGGGAGCTCACCTCTTCTGAGCCTTTTTGTATCGATCTTAATCGAAACAAAGTTAATGATCAATCTTCCTCTTCCCCTTTTGTTATTAATTTGACAAAGTCTGATAAGGCTCAGCCTTCTGTTGTAAATACAGTATTTGATATTAATGAAGCATCTCCTTTGCAGTATATTGATGTCTACAATCATGTACAAAGTTATTTACAATTGTTAGATAACTTAGAATCATTAACTATAGGAGTTGTTCAAACTCTTCATACAGACATATCATTGGAGTCCATACAAAAATCATACTTTGTAGTTCCTGCTCGAAAGAAATGAGAAAATCCAATATTTTTCTATAAGGGACCCCAAAACCCTTCTGGACTAGAAGAAGATGATGTAAACAATAATACTGGAAGGTTACAACTGCGTCGCTACAGTCAACAATCCAAGAATATTATCAAGAATATGGGTTATGACTTCAGAACCAGTCTCAATAATGGAAAAGGAAGAAGAATGCCTATTCGAATTCCTCCATTAATATACGGAAGGACAAAATGTGGTTTAGGTTACACTGCTCCTACCCCTTCTATCAACATAGTCCATGAAGAATTAAAATCCGATGAAGACAAACGATCTGAGTCTTCTGATTCTCTCTCCTGGGATTCCGACACTAGTATTGGCGATCTCTATCGCTCTATTCTATCCGTCAATATGGTCTCTGTTGATGGCTCGCAAGAGGATGATGAAGATGAAGACGATTTTGAAATATCACCCGAATCAGAACAATGGGCTCAGAGATTAGATAATCAATAGAAATTCAGGTTCGAGCAGAGAGAACCTCCTACTGAAGATAAATTGATCCAAATTGATATTGGTGAAGAAGGGTCCCCTAAACCAATATTCATCAGTGAGAATCTTTCAGAAACAGATAAGCAAGACATAATCAAGCTTATTCGTGATTATATTGATGTCTTCGCCTGGAGTTATGAGGATATGCCGGGATTAGATCCAAAGATTGCCATGCACAAACTTAACATCATGCCAAATGCTAAACCAGTCAAACAGTAATAGCGACGATTTTGTCCAGACATTATGGATGCAATTGAAGCTGAAGTCAACAAGCTTATGGCTTCCGGATTTATTCGAGAGGAACAACATCCTGAATGGGTGGCTAACATCGTTCCTGTCCTTAAAAAGACCGGCAAGATCCGAGTCTGTATAGATTTTCGTGATCTCAATGCTGCTTGTCCTAAAGACGAGTTTCCTCTTCCAATTACAGATGTGATGATCGATAACACATGCGGTTTCGAACGAATGTCATTTATGGATGGATATTCGGGGTACAATCAAATCAAAATGTTTCCAGATGATGAAAAACACACTTCCTTCAGAACACCGATCGGTACATACTGTTATACAGTAATGCCGTTTGGTCTCAAGAATACAGGAGCAACATATCAGCGAGCAATGAGCACTATATTCCGTGAACATCTTCGGAAAATAGTTGAATGCTATGTTGATGACATTGCAGTTAAAAGTCGACGAAAGGAGGATCATATCCAAGATTTGAAGACTATCTTTGATTTAATGCGTCAGCATCAACTTAAGATGAACCCTACTAAGTCCTTTCTGGGCGTCTCTAGTGGCAAATTTCTCGGCTTCGTCATTACCGCTAAAGGTATACACGTGGATCCCGAGAAGATCAAAGCCATTCAAGAGATGCGTCCTCCATGCACCTTAAAAGAGCTACGAGGATTTCAAGGAAGAATTGCTTATATCAGGAGATTCATTTCTAACTTATCAGGACGCTGCAGACCATTCAACAAACTTCTGAAGAAAGGTGTATCTTTTGTCTGGAACGAAGAATGTCAAAAAACATTTGACGATATCAAACAGTATCTCATGAACCCTCCAGTTTTGGTACCTCCCATTTCGGGAATACCATTCCTTTTATATGTTCAAGCCATGGATCATTCTCTTGGTGCATTACTTGCTCAGAAAAATAAAGATGGCCATGAACAGGCTATTTATTATCTCAGTCGCACAATGACAGGTGCTGAACCGCGTTATTCTCCAATCGAAAAAGAATGTCTAGCATTAATGTTTGCTGTTCAGAAAACACGTCATTATATTATCGGTCAAACGATTCATGTTATTTCTAGAGTGAATCCTATTAGGATTATGATGAAGAAACCTGGTATTCTCAACTCCAGACTAGCTAATTGGGGAATTTTATTAGCTCAATATGATATGCATTATATTCCTCAAAAGTTAGTTAAAGGACAAGCTCTTGCTGATTTCCTGGCAGCTCATGCAGTTCCAGAAGATTCTAAATTATATGATGAAATTCCCGATGAAGTTCTGGATTCAAACCTGGTTTCTGAAGAAATTCCTACCTGGCGTCTATTTTTTGATGGAGCATCTAGAATAGGTCCTAATGGTGATATTGTCGCTGGAGTTGGGATTGTTCTTGTATCCCCAGAGGGATTAACTACTCAAAGGGCTTATTCTCTGGATCAATCATGTTCAAACAATGTAGCCGAATACAATGCATTGCTCATTGGTCTTCAATTGGCTAGACATCTAGATATTTAATATTTAGAAGTTTATGGAGACTCCAAGCTTATCATCAATCAGATCAGAGGAATATATGAAGTTCGTCATCAAGATTTGATACCTTATCATCGAGCAGCACTTTCTATGGCTTTTTCCTTTGAAGGTTTCTTTATTGAACATGTTCGAAGAGCCTATAACACAGAAGCTGATGCTTTGGCTAACCTTGCTGCTGTATTAGCCATACCTATCAGACGTCAGCAAGTGATAGTGGTTTATAATCGAGAACTATTCTGTGTTGAGAATAATCTGGCTTTGACTTCTCCTCATAATCCAGATACTGATTCTTTCAACTTTGATGCTGGGTTAAAATTTGACAAAATGTCGTCATCTTCTTCCGATTCTACAATGGAATATGTTTTTTCTAATAAAATAGAAGCCATAGCTGAAGATTGGAGACGCCCATTTCTAGACTTTGTGTTGTATGACATACTTCCTGATAATCCGAATGAAGCAGCGTCTATTCGACGTCGATCTCTCAGATTTTATTACAATCATACAACGAAGACATTATATCGTCGATCTTACGATGGTCTTCTCCTTCGATGCATTGCTGGTGAAGAAGCACAACAGATAATCCGTGAATCACATGATGGTGTTTGTGGAGCTCACCAACCAGGTCCAAAACTTCAAGATCGTATTCGACGTATGGGTTATTATTGGCCCACTATGGTGGGTGACGCCATTCAATATGCTCGGAAGTGTAAAGCCTGTCAAATTCATGCAAATTTCATCCATCAACCGTCAGAGTTTTTACACCCAACAGCGGCATCATGGCCCTTCGAGGCTTGGGGCATGGATGTCATTGGTCCTATCAACCCACCATCATCAAAAGGACATCGGTTTATTCTAGCAATAACCAATTACTTTTCTAAATGGGCTGAAGCAATCCCGTTATCTGAAGTTAAAACTTCTAATGTTATCAATTTCGTCAAACATCATGTTATCTACCGATTTGGTGTTCCTCGGCGTATTATCCATGATAACGGACCGCAGTTCGTTAGTCAGAAATTTACACGATTCTGTGACGACTATCGGATCAATAATTTAGCTTCCACGGCATATAATCCTGCAGCTAATGGATTAGCAGAAGCTTTTAATAAAACAATCATCAAAATCTTGAAAAAGTTTGTTTCTTCTAACAAACGCAACTGGAGTGAGAAGCTTGGTGAATGTTTATGGGCCTACCGCACTACAGTTCGCAATGCGACCGGATGTACGCCTTTCTCCTTGGTATATGGGTGTGAAGCTGTTCTTCCTCTCGAGATACAGATTCCTTCTTTAAGAATTGCGATTTCCAATGAACTTACTACAGAGAATAATGATCGTCTTCGACTTCAAGAATTGGAAGCCCTAGATGAAAAGCGATTGTATGCTCAACAAAATATTGAGTTATATCAAGCTCGAATCTCAAAGGCCTTTAATCGTAAAGTCAAAGTCAGAGCATATCAGAAAGGAGAATTGGTTCTTACTGTCAGACGTCCTATGACCATGACACACATGAGTAAGGGCAAATTTGATGCGAAATGGGAAGGCCCATTCGTAGTAAACAAAGTCTTCTCTAATGGAGCATATCAGCTTGCTTCTATGGATGGGAAAGTCACGATGATGCCTATCAATGGCAAATTTTTAAAGAAATATTACGTATAATATTTTCATCATTCCCCAGCAAATATAATTTGATATCGTTATCCCCAGAGGAAACTGATATTCCATCATGTATCATTTTTCCAGAGAACTTGATATTTCATTTTATTAGACCCCCAGTGGATTTAGTAAAAATCTTGTATAAAAAATCATGTCCATATTACCTCTGAATTTTCTATCTCAGTATGTATCATATTTTTTGTTCTATAAAAATGATATCTCGTCCTTTTGATTTCTGAGTCTAAAGATCAGTGAATGAAAGCAAAATAATGTAAAGCAGGAAGGATATATCATAAACAAAGTTTCTTTAAACAGAGTTTATTTGAGACAAATTCTTCAAGAAATACATTATCATGGAAGATCACTGTTATCCCTTTCGTACTTGGGACGAGGACCACATACATAATTAGCAAAAGAATTGAATACATCTTCTCCTGATCGCATCAAGAACTGACAGGCAGCCAGCCTCATTGCTTCTTCTTCTTCGGTTTCTCCTGGTTCGACCAGAAAATCCAAGATATCTTTCGGCAGCATGGGAACAGACGAGCTTTCGCCCGTCTCCTTCTTCTGTGGAGTTGAGTGCTCTTTAGCATTTTCATCAACTCTGGAGACGACTTCGACTTTCTTCGTGTTCTCTTCGAAAGACATTTTGAATAAAAGAGAATGATGTGTGATCCTTCTACTCAAAGATATGCTCTATTTATAGGCATATGGTTGCCAGAATTAAAGGAACGTGTCCTTTTCCGATATTCATTCATTGAATACTTGACTGTTCATCCGTGCATTTATTATATTCATCCGGTGGTTCGTCTGTTCATAATCTTCTATCGATTGAAATTCGTCATCTTTCACATTTTCATAACATTTGACCTCTGCATAAATACAAATCTGACTTTCTTTTTTTGAGTCTTTACATCCTATCACGTCCATATTACCTCTGATAGTATTGTATACTCTAAAAACAGAAATCAAAATTTCTATTTATCATGTTCTCTTTATATCCAGAAAGATACAGAATCACTTCGGATAAAGAAGATCTATCATTTCCATTATCATATCTTCATAAAAAGTCTATTACATTTCTTAGACTTTCCTACAAATCATAATGGAAATCTATTACAAATCTTGGATTTTCATTCTATGTACAACTGAGATCTATTTCTTCTTGGATCTTCTTCGGCAATCTCGTTGTTGGTGGCAATTCCTGACTGTCTGGGCCTCAGTCACGACCAGATCAACAGGAATCAAACTCTGGTCTTATCTCTCAGACGAGAGGTGAACCACAGAGTATGGCAACACGATGACGTGTTGCTGCCACTACAGCGCGTGAAGGAACGGCGGCACCTCAAGCAGACAGGAATGTATCCAAACCTTGGGATACAATTCCTAGTCCTGCCATGAAAGGAACTCTACTACCCAATCTCTCGGGTAAGAGTTGACTCCACCGTCCAACTCTCCATGTATAAAGGCTCTTCCTACCAACAGAGGAAGGCCGTTATATCTCATGAAGAGTTCTGAGTTGTCTGATTTACGCGTCAAAAGCGTATGAGCTCCCTGATGTAGATGTCAGCAGGATATTCTCCACGACATCCGCATCCCTAATGCCAGTTCTGAAGAAAGTTTTCAGTCGAGCTTCTGCAGAAAACAGCAAGGAATATTCAGCGTGAAGTTATTAAACAGAGACAAGCGTGTATTGTTCAAATCAGAAAAAAAAAATCATTTCATACGTACTGGCTGATCAAGCGTGACAGAATAAGTACGTATACTACAAATTGCTTACCTACAAGCTTGATGTTGAAGATTGGCAGATTCATGTTTGATGCAGTATGCAGAAATCGAACGTTAGATGACATTGCTTTCCTATTTGAGAATGAAATCTCTCAAATATTTCATTCTCAGAGAAGAAAGAAAAGAGTATGGGATGAGTATCTGTAAAACTCAGCTACCTATTTAAAGGATGAAGTACGAGCCTATTCTTGGAAAGGATCCACAAATAGCGCTCATAAAACGTGGAATGAATGACACGTGTACTTTGGAAACTTGCATAGTCTTGGAAATGTTCAAAGAATGCTTTCCACAACGTTGGGAGATGGCGTAACTAACGGCTATTTATTGGTGCACGCTTTTTAGCGTAATTCACGACGTTAAAAGACAGCGTAGTTGATAGCGTAACATACGCTATTCATTGGCATACGCTATCCAGCGTAATTCATAAACATTGGAAGATAGCGTAACATACGCTATTTATTGGTATACGCTATCTAGCGTAACTTATAACTTGGAAAGCAGCACGACATTGGAGACAGTCAAAGAATGCTAATTAAATTAAAAGTACGCAGATCAAACACAGAAATTGTACTTCATTTCTTCAAAGCAGGCACTGGTGGCCTTACAAAAGACAAAACAAAAGTGCAACAAAAGCATGAAGAGTCACTTTCCAAAGCGACTGAGCTTGTTGCCTAGTTCTTCCACGCTCTTAACTCCCAAGCGGTGCAACAGAGCCTTGAACTTGTCACGTTGCTCTATGAGGCTGCGTCCATCAGAAGGAGCTGAGCCATCCAAGCCAAAATAGCTCAAGAAATTCTTGGCTAGTTGTTTGGGGTCATCTTTGAGCTCGAAGACAAAGGGCTCCGGCTCTTCACCCCCAAAAGTGGGGTCCCCATGAGAACAGAATCCCAACTTGCGTGCTTCTTCTTCAGCAGCTTCCTTTGGAGTCATGGTTGCAAGAGACGAATGTCAGGAAATTAAATTCTCTCAGTTTATATAATAGAGCTTGCTGGCTGTTCATATTCTTCCATTAGATTCAATCAATCTCGAAAAATGAAGAGTCATCATGACATTTAATAAATTCATTTTGTATGAACAGACTTAATGCCAGCGTGTCAGGACTCATTCCCACTTTTTGTTCAAAGTAATTTCGAACTTTTGAAACTCATAAAGTTCGAAAACTTTGAAGGGGGTCTTGTAGGATGTAGAAAATTATGACACGCTGTCATTTTTATCCATACGCTTAAAGACAGATGCCAGTTGAAGCCATACGCTCAATCAGAAGTCTCAAGGCCATACGCTCATCAAAAGCCATACGCTCAGTGGATATTTTTTATTATTTCTTAAAAATGACAGCACAGCATACACTAAATGAAGAATGAATCTGACGTCTCGTCTTTCGTGTAAGGATAATGGTCATGAAAAGAGTAACCGTCATTCAGGATTTTGAAGAGTTGATTTTGTCTTTTACGAGGACAGCTCAGCAGATCATTAATACAAAAGCCATCATTACTGACAATTCTGACAGTCTGTCAGCCGTCATATCTGCAGTCACGACGCTCGAGAAAATCTTTTTGATAGCTTATTAAAAGATATGGTGTATCAAAGAAGATTGATGATAGCCACGTGGCCATTTCTCCAATGAGCGTATGAAATCTATACGGCTCCTTTTTCTTCCCAGTCAAGTGAGCGTATGGACCTCACGTGACTCTTCATCCAGTCAAGTGAGCGTATGGACCTCACATAACTTCTTGCCAGTCAAGTGAGCGTTTGGACCTCACATAACTTCTTGCCAGTCAAGTGAGCGTATGGACCTCACATAACTTCTTGCCAGCCAAGTGAGCGTATGGACTTCACAGGACTCCTTGCCAGCCAAGTGAGCGTATGAGCCTCACATGATTCCTCACATGTCTAAGTGAGCGTATGATTCTTCCTCAAAAGGCAGCGTATAGCAGTAGTCATATCCAGAATGACTTTTCAACGTGCAGTCAACACACGTTCTTACGTGTCCTGCACTCAGTTACCCACTTCTTCAGAAGTTATGCAACGTGGCATCCATGCCACCAGTTTCTTCTGAACATGCTCCACTACTTTCAACCGCACGCTAATGTGTCTTCATCAGATTTTGCCACGCGTCCCTGCAGTTTTGCACACGTCTAGTAACTGCCTGAGCGTATGCTTAAGGACAGTTATCCTGAACTCTATAAAAAGGAGTTTCTTCATCTTCATCAAGAGAACAGAGAATTTGTCAGAGAGAACAGAGAGATTGCCCAGTTGCTGTCCAAAGTTCTTCAAAGTTCGAGTGTTCTTCATCGCATCGTCCAAGGGATAGAGTAATCGTCTTCTAGATTAGATTCCTACAGTTGTAATTTTCCCAGACACAAAATAAATAAAGAGAATTTATTTATGGAAAACAATATATTTTTTTATTTTTTTTTAAACCGTTACCTTTATTGAAAAAGAGGGTAATGAGTACATCCGACCTCATGGTAACAAGAAAAAGAAAGAAAATGCAATAAAAACACTACTGTAAAGCCTAGAGAGGAATAGACGGGAGATGACGACAACTCGAGAGAGACTTTCGAAACTGTCGCTTCACCTCCCGAACCAAGAATTCTGGCCCAGCACCATGCCCTTCATATCTATGCTTGTTCATGTTCTTCCAAAGCACCCAAATGATCGCACCAGCCAGTGATCTCCGTTGATGACTGCCCTGACCCCGCCACCACCTTTGAAGAAATACTAGAAAGTCACTATGCAACCGTACCTTGAAGAAACACCGAAAAGTAGACCAAACCGTCATAGCAAGATCCCCGTGGAAAAATAAATGCTGAAGATTCTCCCCATGCCCAACCCGACAGCAATGACACCTGGAGGCCAGTTGGAAGCCAAGCTTCTGAAGAATATCATCGGTAGGAAGCCGGTTGTGACAGACCTGCCACATCAGAATGCTCCACTTCGCCGGAATACACTTGCCCCAAATATTAGAAAAGAGTGAAGAAGTAGGGTAAGAGATCCGACAACATCTCCAAGCCGCAGCCAGCGAGAAAGAACCTTTCTGCTCACCCCAGACCAGAGAATCAGGATCCGAAGTACAAGTCAGATTTGCCTCACTGAGCCGTCCCGCTGCCTCTACTCCAAACTGTTCCGAAAACATTGGCAGATCCCAACCAGTGTCTTTCCAGAAAGATCGAATAACCGGGCCACCATTATCAGAGTTCCTCGCCCTAGAATCTCTGATCTTTCTTCCCCTGTCCGAAAGAGTCCGAACAATCACCACACGTTGGGGAAGAACCACCCTTCTCCCGGCCAATCTAGCCGACCTCCGAAGCTTACCAGTGCCCGTCCGTCCAACCTCAGCAGACACTCTCGCCTGAGATCGGTTTCGCCCCCGAGTCCGTCTCCCCATGCCGCGCCTGGTCCCTGAAGTCACTCCCTCGGCCGAAGGTATAACAACACTATCCAACCGAGGGCCCTCCGGAATCCAAGACTCACACCTTGCCGAACCCTCACCCCGTCCAAGTTTAAACGAAATGCGCGGTTCCGCCAATTTCCTTTCCCTCAAAATCCGTCGCCAAACATGGGAGCATTTGGAAGTCATAAACGCCTCACATGGATGACGCTTACGAAAATATTTCGATTTAAGAAGTTCCACCCAAAGGCCCTTTCCATGCCTCAGCTTCCACCAAAGCTTCATAGAGAAGGCATCCATAATATTATTCAGACACTTGATCCCAAGGCCTCCTTCGGACTTAGTCCGAGTAATGAACCGCCACGCCATCCAACTCCACTTAGCCACCCCATCTTTACTACCCCAGAAGAAAGCCGCAAACATCCTCTCAATCGCCCTGAGAACAGTCCGAGGAGGACAACATGCAGCCAATGTGTACATAGGGATAGATGAAAGTACATTCTTAATAAGGATCAACTTACCCCCAGGAGAAAGAATCTTGTTCTGCCATCCCGTCATCCTCGACCGGATTTTATCTAGCAAATAGCTAAACATCCCCGCATTCCTTCTCCCACAAGTTAACGGGCACCCCAAGTAAGAAAAAGGCAATGTACCGGGACTAAAGCCGAAAAGAGTAGAGATAGTCCGAGCGCGATCCTCACCCAATGGACTCGCAGTATAAAAAGCAGATTTGGAATAATTGATCTTCTGTCCAGAGACAGCCTCATAACTATACAGAACTTGTTGGAGAGCACGCAATCCAGCAATATCTCCCGAAGTGAAAATGAGAACGTCATCCGCATAAGCCAAATGCGAGATACGAGGTCCCCCAATCGGAGTGTGAAATGAAGATCTCCTATTTGAGTCTTGAAGAAGCTTGAGGTTCCGAGAGAGTACCTCCGCAGCAATAATAAAGAGAGCCGGGGAAAGAGGGTCCCCCTGCCGGATCCCTCTAGACGTCGAGAAAAAAGCAGTAGGAGCGCCATTTAGAAGCACGGCATACCGGGTATTAGCCAGGAGACGATAAATAAGATCACCGAAGACCTCATTAAAACCAAATCTCCGAAGAACCCTCAGGAGAAAATGCCAATTAACTCTGTCATAGGCCTTCTGCATGTCCAGCTTAATAGCAATATTTCCACCATAGTTTGGTTCCCTCATAGATGCCACCATATCCTGAGCAATTATGATGTTGTCCACAATCTCTCTCCCCTGGACAAATGCACTTTGCTCCGGGGAAATAATTTTGGGAAGATAATCCCGCAACCTGCAAGCAATAATCTTGGAAATAATTTTGTTACAGAAATTGCAAAGGCTTATAGGGCGGAAATCAGAAAGGCTCCTCGGGTGCTCGACTTTGGGGATAAGAAATAAGAATGTATCCGAGACTGAAGCCGGAAGGCGCGCCCCCATGAAAAATGAACCAACGACTTCATCCACGTCAGCAGCAACAATGTCCCAACAAACTGAGAAGAATCTCCCAGAAAAGCCATCCGGACCGGTGCCACTAGCCGGATCCATCCCCCGAACAATTTCCAACAACTCTGCTCTGTCAGGGCGACGAATAAGATCATAATTGTCCTCCATAGAGATAATGCTAGGGATGACATCGAGGAAGGCATCGTCATCAGAAATAGGCTCAGCTCTAAACAGTTTCGAGAAGAATAAAGACGCCTCCGTCGCAACCTCCTCGGTAGATCCAGTTTCTGACCCATCAGCCCGAATAATTTTCTGAATACCCGCCTTTCTTTGCCTGCTCCTGGTGCACTCTTGGAAAAAATGAGTATTTTTATCTCCTTCCAGATCCTACCTCAATCTGGCTTTTTGTTTCCAGAAAGAATCTTCAACCTGGACCTTTTGCTTCAATCTGGCAACTGCCTCCATCTAGGAAGCCCTCCCCCTTTCCGAAGGATGAAGCTCATAATCCTGCTCCGCCGCCAAGGCAGCGTCCTCGGCCCGACGGACCTTCTGGAAAACATCGCCGAAAGTAGCTCTGCTCCATCCAGCCAGAACATGCCCCGTCGTCCTCAAGCGCATGCCCAACCGCTCAAGCGCATCATAATGCCAACATGAATTCCACGCCCGAGCCACAATCGGAAGAAAATCCGGATGAGAAGTCCAAAAGTCAAGAAAACGGAAGCCTCTGCGCAGACCCGGAGAAGCTGGCTGGCAGGATATCAATAGAGGAGAATGATCAGATTCTGCCCGATTAAGATGCTCGCAAGAGACCTGGACACCATCCAACCAACTACCCGTCACGAGAAGCCTATCAAGACGGGAACCCTGTCGATCAAGCCCCGTCTGCTCGTTCACCCATGTATAGATGCTACCTCTGAACCCAACGTCGGATAACCCGGCAGCCAACTGAAAGTCGAGAAAATCCGCAATGGCCCTCGTGTTAGGAGGTCGGCCTCCAAATTTCTCATCCGGAGAGGCAATGATATTGAAGTCCCCGCTCACCGCCCAGGGTATGGCAATATCCCTGGCTTGGACGTCTAGAAGATGCCTCCACATAGTCCTCCTCCCCTGTCGTGTCCCTGCACCATGAACTATCGACAGCCGCACCGGAAGCGAAAAACAGCTCAAAGAAAGCTGCACCGTGATAGCCTGATCACAAGAGTCAATATAATTGATCCCAAGGCCCGACTTACAGAAAATCCAAATATTGCCCTTATCATTGCAAAAGCTATCATCAAAACCCAACCTCAGTCGATAAGAAAGAAGCTTAGAGGATATCACCTTGGGTTCAATAATGGCAAGAACATGAATAGAGTTGGTCCGACACAAGGACCTGAGACGGGATAAGGTAGCTCTGTTCGCCGTCCCCCGAACATTCCATATAAGGAATTTAACCATGGACCCTCTGGGGGTCCCGCCTAACCCGGGAAGCATGTGATCGAAGAAGTCTATCCGACTGAGGAGCCAACGACTTCCTCCGCTTACCAGCCGCCTTTTTAAAAGGAACCATCTGCCAACCATTTTCACGACTCTCAAAAAAGGAGGCAGAAGATCTCGCCTCAGGCAATGAAATAGTATCATCACCCGGAGAAAGGTCATAGCCCCAATTTGAGATAGAGTCTTGGACGGGCTCCTCCCACACCACCAAGCTGCGATCTTCAATGTCAGAGTCAGCCGCTATAACACCCTGTCCCAGCTTACTGTGGATAATAATAGGAAGGTCCGGTAAGACAAGGGGCCCAATACCCCGCTCAAGCCCCATCAGTCTATCTAATCTAGAGCCCGAATCGCTACGTCCCCCCTGCATGGGCCTCCCGTCATCCGACCATAAAGCCAGCTGGCCCGAAGAAGACTCCCCCACGTGCCAGGAAGGCGGAACGGAACTTGCGCGAATATCATCACTCCCGCGCGATCCGGGCAGCGTGGTCCCCCTGCTATCATCACGCCCTTGGACGCGCCTCCACTCCTTCCGCGTCTCCTTCCCTTTCTCACGCCTCGATCTCCGCCTCCGACGACCCCTGCTAATCCCACGACCACCCACCGAGCCGTCGTCCACTCGTCCCCCGCCTGAAGAAGGAGCGACTGGGTTGGTCGATCTGACTGCTACATCCACCAAAGGCCGCGCTACGCCTGAAGAAGAATCGACGGGGTTGGGCGGTCCGTCAACTACAACCACAGATGGCGTCTCCAATGGGGACGACCACATGCACTCTCAACGTGACCATGATGGCCGCAAGAGATACAGTAAAGAGGAGTCCTCTCATAAACAACCGGCTGCGAACGAACGCCATCAGGAAATTGGAAGAAAACCTCGTGTTGAAGTGGTTTGCTAACATCCACTTCGACCAAGACCCTGGCCACGCCCGGCCTAGAGAAGGAGGCCGTAGCCTTGTCCGTGAAGAGCGGATTACCAATGCCAGATGCTATTGACAGCACCGCATTGGTATCGAACAAGCAGTGAGGAAGTCCGGGGAAGGCAACCCAGATGGGAACACGAGGATCCTCTCTCATCGGCGAAAAGTCCACCGAAGACCTGAATAACATCATCGGAACCCAACCAACGAACCAACAATCTTTAGCCCTAAGCCGAATAAAGTCACTCTCGACATGAGGCCGAATGAGAACATGACGTTCATCAATGGCCTTCACATCAATCAAACCCCTGAAACCACGCGAATCAAAAGCCTTCCTAATGGTCTCAACCGGAAGTCTCCGCCTAGTGAACTTGCCAATAAGGTCCAACCCGCATGGCTCCGTGAGTGCCTCCATATCCGACTGAGAGAATACAACCACCTTCCGGCCATTGGAGACAATAGCATATCGGAAATCCACCCTCGGCAGGCCTCCCTGTGACGCCGACGCGGTCCCGCCCACCACCGCAGCGAAGGACCGCGTCGAGCCATCCGAACCTCCACCTACCACCTTCGTCTGGGGCTCCGCCGTTGCCGGGAAGGTCAACCTCCGCACCACCTCGTCTCGAACAGGAAGTCCCACCCCAGCAGTCACGGGAACGGATCCCCCCGCCGTAGGAGTCAAACCCACGCGCGCCTCCAATCCTCCCCGCACAGCCGAACCGCCGAAGACGACGCCGTCCAACCCTCGAAGCCCTGAATGGCCGGGAGTACCAGCCCACGTATCCACTGGACCGGAACTCCCTTCCTTGAATTTGTCTTGCCCCGACGAAGCGACGTCGCCACAGACGGCGCCGTCCGATCCGCGCGAACCAACAGGGCCACCGCCCGCCGATCCTCCAAAGCCCGGGGGGCGGAGGCCCCCGCCGATGAACCACCACTGATGTCTGAATCCTCCGTCGGAGAAACACCACTGTCCGGAACAGCCGACGCAGGGGCGGAGCCCCCCGATGCCTCACGGGGTCGCTCTTGCATAACCCGCAGGAGACAACCCCCCGACGACCCACCACTGGGGACAGGACCCCCCGCCGGAGATTCAGCCAAAGCCGACGTCGCCGGCTGGCCGTAGCCAGGGGAGGCGGAGCCCCCCGCCGGAGCGCCCATCACTCGATCACGGGGTCGCTCCTGCAAAACGTGCAGGAGGCAACCCCCCGACGACCCACCACTATGGTCGGAGGCCCCCGCCGGAGAGTCAGCCGAAGCCGACATCGCCGGCGCGCCGCAGGCAGGGGGGGCGGAGCCCCCCGCCGGAGCGCCCATCACGCGAGATCTCAAGGTCGCTCGTGCAATCGAGCAGGAGACAACCCTAATCCTCGCACCAACTTCTCTCAATATTCATATATATATATATATATATATATATATATATATATATATATATATATATATATATATATATATATAATGAGAGAGAGAGAGAGAAAGAAAGAGGGAGAGAGAGAGAGAGCACGTGTATGCGTTCATGGGTGTGTGTGTGTGTCATGGAAGTGCACAAGATCGTGTGTGTGTTAACATGGAATGAGTGTTAGGCAAAGTGTGAGTGAGAGTGTCAATGAGTGAGGGTGTGAGGGTTATATAGTGTAGTGTGCATTGTGTGATAGAGAGTGTGGTGTGTGGGTGAGAGAGTGAACATGTGAGGGAACAAGGTGTGTGTGTGATGAAAATTTAGTGAGAAAACAGGGAAAAATCAGTGAGGTATAGAGTGTGTGTAATAGGCTAGAGTGTCAAGAGGGTATAACAAACTTGTGTGTGTGTAACATGTGTGAGAGTGAGTGAAACATGAAAACAGTGATAAAGTGATGGCTAACAGTGAGTAGGTGAGTCACATTGCATTTAACAGTTAACCAAATCAGTCCAACTAGTGCCCAATGTGAATACATAATAAGAACACAAGGAAAAATCAGTTAACAGCCCTAAATTAATTGCCCAGGTCAAACGCAATATTGTATTCGTATATGTTTCAGTTTTAAACAACACAAAAACAGTTCAAAGTCAGTTGCAGCAGCACACTAAACTTCCAGTTTTTGCCTAACTCTTAAATCTCAGATTTTAAGTCCAATACTCATCCAAATCAATCAAATTTTAACACACACTTAGGATCCACATGTGTGTACATATTAGAGTCTTAATAACAAGTAATTAACAGTGTTTAATAGGTAGAAATTAATGACAAATCTCATTTTCAAAAATCTGGAAAAATCAGGATACTATGGACAGTTCACAGTTTAGTATAATAGGGGAATGGAAATTTAACCATCAAACCAACTTAAAATACTAAAACAGCCCAAGAACTCAGTTATTAACATTAACATTGAAATCAAACTCAATCAATCAAGACTGAAATCTCATGTTTCAAAACCAAACAGTGAATCAACGGTGCATTACAAATGAAGGTTCTCAGGAAACTCAGGTTTTTGTTCTCAGGTTACATGTGTGTGTCAGTGTCAAAACTGAACTAACTTCTGTAAAAAAAAAACTGAACTGAAATCATCAACTGGAAACACACAAATCAATAAATGAAACCTAATAACTAAACATGAATTCAGATTCCAATTTGGGAAGGTAATTGGAATCAAAACCAACCAATTCTTGAGGATGTATCTCAGTAACCTGAGAACAAGCACTACACCAAAATAGACAATTTGTGACAGATTATTTTTTCAATTTGTAACGTTTATTATCGTTATAAACTCGTAACGATAATTACCGTTACAATAGTAAAATAAGTGTTACTAAAATAACTTTTTCTCTCTTTCTCATAAATTTTCATCTTCCTTCTGCGATTTTTCGTTTCCCTCCTCCCATCTCTCTCTAAACCCTCCACAAATTTCCCTTTCGCTCCTCTCATATCTCTGTGTTTCTCTAAACCCTTCCCCCTATCCAAACTCTCTCTCCCTCTCTACTAAACACACACACACACACACACACACACATACACTCTACAGTGGCTTTGGGGCATGACATTCGACTATGGTGCGGTAGGCGGTGGCAGCACCTTGAAGAGCTAGACCAATTTCCAAACCACCAAGACCCCTCTCTGGAGAGAAGGGCAAGATGGATCCAAGGTGAGACCTTTCTTATTTTGTACTTCGATTTCCATTTCGAACTAGATTTTTAATTAGGGTTTTTCTATTTTTTGGGGATTTGGTATAGGAAGATGATGAGGGAAAGATTGGGGATGGGGATGAAAGAGAAGTTGGTGGTATTGAAGATGTAGATAACAGGTCCTGTAGGAATGTGTATACTACATTAAATTGTGTTGGTAGTTTTTTCCAAGTGACTATGCTTAACCATTTATGGTTTTGGCTGTAGCATAAGAAGAAATTGAGCAATTTGACATGCAAATGGAAGCCATATGCTTGATATATTCTTGATGTTGTAAAAACAAATTGAATGTTATTCTTGTCTGTTGGTGTTCTGTTTGTTGGTGTAGGGAAACCTCTTCTTCTCTTAAGCATAGACCTCAGCCATGTCATGACTCGAAAGTCTAATCACTATCAATCAATCGTTAGGGATTTATAAAGATCAATACACATTAAAGAGTCTATGCTAACACAATATTTTTTAAACTTGTTTTGCATTTCGGAGAATTTTGTTATTGTAGCATTAATTGCATTATCCTCACTTCAATGTACGTTACATTGATATCCTCAAGACGAACTACAAACTGCCTTATCCTTCCTTCTATTCAAATTGCATAGTGATATTCAACACCAGGGCCGGCCTGGGGGGTTGATTGGGTTGACTGAGCCGAAGCTTATTTTGGTTGTCCCTTGTCCTGCGACCTCGACCTCTTGCAGGTCATGTTGGATCTATAAGGTTGTCCTAAGCAGAGGAGAGTTGCCAAATTCGAAGTCTTGTCGAACTTGCTCCTGGGCATCCATTGCAACCTAACTCTAATTACCAAACGGTAGCGAAGAACATAGGCATTGCAAGAAGCTACTTCAGGTTATTGAATGGACCTGATAGTGAAATAATAAGATTTGAAGAAATCATCACAATTACTAACAATTGCTACAACCCTGCTCTTGAAACAACAACAGAGAATGTCTAGAGAAAATGCTAAAAAAGACAGTAATAATATATTATTCGACTCTTGATGGATGTTGTTGCTTTTTTATTACAACCCACACACACCTACACGTCCTTACGTTTGGGGGGCTCGAACCCTACCGGCCCGGCCTTGTTTTCTGCGGCTTTCCACATGTTCTTGATGGATGTTGTTATTGACTGTTGCAAACACAAAATTTTGCTAAAGCAACATGCAATGTCGAAATTAGGTTGGAGTTTCAGCTATGCTGCAAAAGTTAACCTGTAGAAGGTAAACTTCAGACGAGTTTAATCTCAGTGCCATTTTGTGACTGATTTTTGGCAGCACTTTAGTTTTTTGTCAAGAGCATGACAGATGGTGTTAGTGTTTGTTATTTTATTCTTATGAAGTAATTATGTAGGATTCCTCAGCTATTGCAAGCACACGGGTACGGCTCAAAATGCTGTCGATATTGAATTCGGGACGAAGGTTTAGATACTGTGAACAGGAATTGGAATATGGAAATTAAAAGTTGTCGATGTTTTGATTTTGCACTGTCGGAGATGAAAAATTCAGTTACTTACGGAGCCCTATCCTAACGGTCAAAAAGTAAAAAACTCCTATACCTGAGGAATAATAAGAAGTTTCTCCTAGAACAAGGAAAACTCTAGATAAAGAGGGAAGTTGATGAAGTTCCTTTCACGATTAAGGAAACATCCTTGGATCTTATATGAGAAAGCAAGACTCATTACTAGAGAGTACAATAAGCTAAAGTCGAATATATTTAGTCATTTGTGTATTATACAAGTAACTGGATTTAAACACAAATTTAACTTTTCAGGTTCTGGTGGAGAAGTCACTTCTTGGATGGAAGGAATACGAGCTTGAGGTGATGAGGGACCTTACTGACAATGCAGTTATTATCTGTTCCATTGAGAATATCGATCCAATGGGGGTTCATACAGGAGACTCTATTACAGTGGCTCCGGCGCAAACCCTAACTGATAAGGAGTATCAAAGATTAAGGGACTACTCAATTGCTATCATTAGGGAGATTGGCGTTGAATGCGGGGGGTCAAATGTGCAGTTTGCTGTGAATCCGGAGGATGGGGAGGTGATGATTATTGAGATGAACCCGAGGGTGTCGAGGTCATCGACTTTAGCTTCCAAGGCGACTGGGTTTCCCATCGCCAAGATGGCTGCGAAGCTATCAGTTGGGTACACACTTGATCAGATTCCTAATGATATCACGAAGAAAACACCATCATGCTTTGAACCGTCAATTGATTACATTGTAACAAAGGTGAGCTCTTATTTCTTGCCCCATATTTATTTATTTATTGATATTGATGTATTAAGTTTTTGGTGCTTAATGTCTTTTGATATGCATTATATAATTTTAGCTTATGGGTATATAATATAACAGTTAACACAGGGTTGACACCGAGATTCTGATTACAAATTTGTAATATCTGTTTATAAATTGGTGTATAATAGAACAATTTAACATGGTTTGTTTGTACTACTTGGTTCTATTGCCGTTATTTGTGTGCCAGGTGTGATGAAAATATGAAATAGAGATAGGATATTGCTTTCTATGCTGGCTTGTCTAGTAGATTACTATTTTAGTATGTAAGCCTTTTGATTACTATATTAGTTATCCTGTTAAGATTCTTCGAATGGGTCATAAACACTGGATCTATTCATTTCTTTCATTTTAAGTGGGAATGCAGCTTAGCATAGGAGTGTTCAATTTTTTTTCCGGTCTGGATGACCTCAACTGTCCTAAACATATCGTAAAAATATTGATTATAAATGCTTCACTATGATGTAATCTAATAGTTCAATCCAATAATAGGTCCTAAATAGATTTGGCAACTGTCTTATTGCACACCTTTTTTCTTTCTTTAATACAGATAGAATAAAAAATTCTATCTATACGCAAATGTAAATGGAAAACTTCCCAAGGCTTCCCACACACCAGACTATTGTTGTTTGAATGCAACATATAATTCTTATTCACATATTTCTAATGTTTTATTGCAACTTTTCGTACATGTTACAACTTGGGCAAGAAGACATACTGCATTACTAAGTCAAACATGTGGCATTCTCAATGCACTGATCCTGACTAAGAGAAGTTTCCTTACACTCGTCATTTATGAAAGTTCTAATAAGTATGCCATTTCATTGATTATTATGTTTTTTTTTGTTGCTCAGTATTAGCTTATGTGCATTCTTGATGTGGAATGGAATTCGAACTTTTAGTGTTAGTGATCCGAACTTAAATGTCAAAACTTTCCTTCTAACCTCTAATAATTTCATCCACCTCCAGCCTCATTCATAATGGCATCATTGTCAATTTTTAATTAAATTTATTCCTCTCTTGTCTATCTTTACTTCTAACATTTATTTGGTGATGAGAGGGCTTTTAATGTTATGAGAGCAATAAGTAACTTATTGTATTCCTTGTCAGCCCCCAAAGTTATAGCCCACACACACACACACACATATATATATATTAAAATTGTTAGTCCCTTGGCGAACAATCGATGGAAAAAACACGAGTTAAGAAACAATTGTAAAGACAATGTTTCTTGCAACAACACCCTAAAGAAGGTGATGTTGTATTACGAGAATCTAAAGAGATTTCGTAATATTTCTCGAAGGCAACAGAATCGTATAACTTCTAAAGAGAAGCGACGATATTCTCGAAGGCAACAGAAGAAGAAGAAAGCCTGCTGGGGTGAAAGATCACCGGCGCTCAAAGCTATATCCGCCTTACGGACAAGCCTCCAGGAACCAGCAAGTTCGAAGAGAACTTTAGAACGCTGGCCAAAAAATGTCGACGACTCCTCGGAATAGCAGCAGCACTTCTCTCTCTCTCTGGAAATTCTCTGTGTATTTTCTGTAACCTTGGAGAGAGGAGATGCTGCTGATATTATAGGTACGAGATGGGCTTTTCAAATTCTGAACGTACGCCCTGGTTTAATGCCAGATCCGGATTTTTTAGCTGTCGTGCTAAGTGCAAAGTGCCATCAAAAAGCCATATTAAGCCTCAAAAGCCCATTAGCCCAAGCCCAAGCCCGAGCCCGAGCCCGAGTCCGAGTCCGAGTCCGAGTCGCTAAGCCCCTTCGGGGCTTAGCTCCATTAGATTTAAATCTATTTACATTTGGCCAAAAGTTGGTTTTTTATTCTCACCTCTATGTAAAATCCCCCCACATGGCACCCTCCATTGGGCCTCAACCTATGTGCATCTCTCTATTCCTTCATAAGTAATATATAGAGATACATATTGGTGTGATTTTTCGATGTGGGACTATCTTTTAACAATAGAGTGTTGTGAACACACAACTCATAGAATAAAACACCAACAATCCTCCACATATCTCTATATATATGAGTTAAGCGTTCCACATAATAACTGTCCATTATGTATTAGGATAGATGTCGCTGACGACTTGAATCTTCCCGCATGGGTTGAACAAAAGTATGATACAAGAATGGACTACGCCTTGAATTCTGTACCACAGCTGTAATTTTTCCCACTCACATAATATAGTTATCTGTGCTTCTGGCTGCACATTAAAGGCCTTGTGCCAGCCTGGATTTCAATGTATGTATTTTGGGCGTCTACAAATTTACCCTCAAGAAACGGCCTATTTTTCTGTCCATACATTATAGGTGAGTTCTTTATTAAAGAGACATGGCATGAAGCGTCCAACGCTTCCTTTGCGGTGCTACGCCGCTATGACATGGCCTTAAGCCGAGGACCTTACCCCGAATCACCGGGAACCTCATCGTAGTGTCATACTACCCGTAGCATGAGGTCTAGCCCCTTTGTAGTGCCAAACTACCCAGCATGAAGCCTTACGCTTCTGTGCAGTGTTACGCCGCTACGACATGGCTTACAAGGCCGAGGCTTTATCCCTAGCCGGGTTTACCTCATTGTGGTGTCGTGCCACCCGTAACATGAGGAACACCTCCTCTTTGTATAGCTGACTACATCCCTCTTTAATTTGATATACAGCATTAGGCCAACTGCCTATTTGCGGTGCTACGCTGCTGTGACTTGGCTAACATAGCCGAGGATTTACCTCCTTCGAGAACCTCATGGTGGAGTCACCGCCACACATAGCATGGAGTCACACTCCTTGTAGTGCTGTGCTACCATGCATCTTGTAAAGCATAACAGACCTTCACTCAGTCTGAGAACTCATTAAGGCATTATGCCATCCTTCCCACAGGATCAATTTTTCGTAGAAAATTCATAGTAGACAACAGTGGTTCTGGGTCCGAAACCCTTCCATGTTCCGCAGAACAAGTACCCACTGTTAACTAATATTTTTCCAGTCAATAGTCCTCCCTTGAATCAAAAAAATTAGATATCTGGTAGATTTCTCTTTGAACCAATAACATAAAATTTATTGATAGGATTATAATGACACAATATTGGAATGCCTTCAAACCCATCTTCCTTGCTGTGTCCTCGACCAGCTGTCGTTTGAGGCCTTTCGTGAACGGATCCGCCAGGTTCTCCTGACTCCGAACATCGATCACTGCAATGACGCCTCGTTTGATGAGATCGTTCACTGCTCTGTGCTTTAACCGCACAGTCCTCTTCTTCCCGTTAAAGAGTTCATTTGATGCTACTGCTGCTGCCGCCTGGTTGTCACAGTATATCAGGATTGCCGGTATCTGAGCTCCAACCACTGGAAGATCATACATGAGCTTCCGAAGCCACTCTGCTTCATCTGCAGCAGCATCCAATGCAAAGAATTCAGATTCCATGGAGGAGCGAGATAACATTGTCTGCTTTTTCGATTTCCACGATATAGCAGCTCCACCCAAAGCGAATATGAATCCACCTGTAGAATACTCGCTCTCCACCTCTGAACACCAGCTAGCATCACTGAAGCCTTCCACTACTGACGGATCTCCGCTGTAGTATAGTGCAAATGTCTGAGTCTTTTTTAGATATCTTATAACACGCTTCACAGCGTTCCAGTGTTCAACGCCTGGGTTGCTAGTGAACCGACTCAACATTCCCACCGCAAAAGCTATGTCAGGCCTTGTGGCAGTAGTAGCGTACATCAAGCTTCCGATGACGCTGGCGTACTCCAACTGCTTGACGCTTTCCCTCGAATTTGGCTCCAGCTTCTGATCACTCCGGTACGGTGTATCAATTATTGGAAGATCTTGATACCCGTAGCGAGTGAGCATCTTCTCAATATAATGAGATTGTGACAGCGCTATTCCAGTACCTGTCCGGATGATCTTGAGCCCCAAGATTACGTCGGCATCCCCCAAGTCCTTCATACTGAACTTGGTCGAGAGGAATTTCTTTGTCTCTGTGACGCAGCCTAAATCCGTACCTAGGATTAGCATGTCGTCCACATAAAGACAAACGATTACTCCTCTTCCGTCAGCAAACTTCGTATAGACACACTTGTCTGTTTCACTGACCCTGTAGCCATTTGACCTTATCACCTTGTCAAACTTCTCATGCCATATTTTGGGAGCTTGTTTCAAACCATACAGAGACTTCATCAACTTGCAGACTTTGTCTTCCAGACCTCTGACGACAAAACCTTCTGGTTGTTGCATGTAGATCTCTTCGGTCAGCTCGCCATTAAGGAATGCCGTTTTCACATTCATCTGATGTATCACCAGCTTGTGTATTGCTGCTAGAGCAATTAACAATCTGATGGTTGTCATCCGAGCTACTGGAGCATAAGTGTCAAAGTAGTCGATCCCCTGCTTCTGAGCAAACCCCTTGGCTACTAGCCTGGCCTTGAACTTGTCAATGGTTCCATCTGCTTTCATCTTCTTCTTGAAGATCCATTTGTATCCGATGGATCTTGCTCCTTCTGGCAGGTCAACCAACACTCATGTGTTGTTGGAGGTGATTGAGTCAATCTCGTTGTCTATCGCCTCCTTCCAGAATACAACATCTCTGGTCTTCATCGCCTCATCATAGGTAAGCGGATCTGCTTCCACATGATAGGTGACGAAGTCATCTCCGAAGTCTTTCGGCCTCCTTACTCGCTTAGTTGACGGCTCAGCGAGTTCTGGTTCAACTGGTGTCTCTTCGACAATAGCTTCTTCTTGGACTACTGGTTCGATAAGGACTTCTGTCTGCTTTGCACTCTCATCATTCTCCGGAAGATCCGCGAGAACAATATTTTTGTGTCTTACAAACTTGTCTTCAAAATATTCAGCATCGCGAGATTCAATGATATGATTTGATTCTATATCAAGGAATCTTCGAGCATCACTCTTCTCGGCATAACCCAAGAAGATAGCCATAGTAGTCCTAGTCCCCAGCTTCTGAATCTTCAGATCTGGGAGCTTCACATAAGCCAGACACCCCCACACTCAAATGACATTCAAGTTAGGTCTGACTTTGAACCAGAGTTCATGAGGTGTTATGTCCGAAGTTGCATACGGTACTCTATTGAGAATGAAAGTAGCCGTTAATGCAGCTTCTCCCCAGAAGCTCTTTGGAAGACCCGTAGTCAACAGCATAGAGTTCATCATCTCTGTCAACGTTCTGTTCTTTCTTTCTGCTACTCCGTTGGATTGAGGATAGTACGGAGCCGTCGTCTCATTTATGATTCCATGTTCTTTACAGAATGATGAGAAATCATGAGACCGATACTCTCCGCCTCGATCACTCCTTAGCCTTTTGAGTTGTTGTCCAGTTTGCCGTTCATCCTCGGCCCTGAACTCCTTGAACTTCTCGAATGCTTCGTCTTTAGACTTGAGCAGGTAGACAAAAGCATACTTTGAAAAGTCGTCGATAAAAGTAATAAAATACTTTATCCCGGCTTTTGTAGAGAATTGTTTGAAATCACAGATATCTGAGTGAACCAACTCCAGAAGATATGTGCTTCGATGGACCCTGTGAAAGGGTTTCCTTGTGATCTTTGTCTGAGCACACACTTCATATTTCTCTACCTTACCCCCACACTTGGAGATAAGTCCTAGGCTAGACATCTTGTTAATTCTTTTACAATGAACATGTCCTAGCCTATTATGCCACAACTCAAAAGAATAGTTCAAAGTAGAAATAGCATTAATATCATTTTTCTGGGTTACAATAAGCTAAATTTTGTACATTCCTTCAGTCTGGAAAGCTTTTCTGAAGAATGTACCCTTCTTGGACATCACCATCTGGCCAGCATTAATCTTCATCCTCAAGCCTGCGTTGCAAAGCAGGCTCCCAGAGATCAGGTTCTTAGCAATTACAGGAACATGCTTCACTCCTTGAAGCGTCAGAGTGTTCCCCGATGTGAGTTTCAGCTCCACCGTCCCGATCCCCAGTACTTCAGCTTGTTCCTGGTTTGCCATTATGACTTTCTCGGAAGTTGGCTCATATGAGTCGAACCATTCCTTGTCTGAGCAGACATGACATGTAGCACCAGTGTCTATCCACCAGTCCGAGTCAACCCCCATATTTGCAACCTGTGCTATCATTGCAACCAGATTAGTAACCAAAGAAACCTTACTAGGCGCACCTTTTTCTGGTTCCTTGCAGTCACTTTTGTAGTGGCCCTTCTTGCCACATTTGTAACAAGTCACATGGGACTTGAACTTCTGATTCTTGAATGAAGGACTCTTCACTTTCAGATTAGTGAAGTCCTTCTTCTTCTTATGAGGAGAAGCCACCTGCTTCCCCTTGTACTCTCTGGTTTGGACCAGATTTGCTTTCACCAGTTGTTTGGACAGAGAATCTATCTTCTGTTGAGAGCGCATCTCGTCCTCAACGTGGATCTCTTGCAGGAGATCTTCCATACATATGACCAGCTTCTTGCGGTGCATCCTTGCATAGAAGTTGCTCCAACCCGCAGGAAGTTTAGAGACGATTCCTCCAACGACAAACTTGTCGACAAGAGGCATCTTCTCGTCATCCAATTTTTGGCACAGCTTCAGAAACTCCTTTACTTGGGGCAGCATAGCCTTCTCATCTTCGAAGGTCCACTTGTGGTATCTTTCAACCAAGAAGATCTTGGACCGATTCTCGTCATCTTCGTACAATTTCCCTAAGGAGTCCCAAATCTCTTTGGCAGAATTCTTCTTGGAATAGGACTCTGCCAGAGAGTCTTCCATGCTATTGAGAATCAACAGTTTACAGATACTGTTTTCTCTAATCCATTTTGCCTGCTTGGACCTAGCAGCGGCAATAACTTCTGCAGTTCCGGTTGTTGGAACGACCGGTTCTTCCTCATTCAGCACGTGGTCAACTTCCACGAGTTGAATGTTTAAGGTTACTTTCCGTTTCCAGATTTGGAAATGTTCGCCGTCGAATTTCTCCAACTTGTTAAAGTCGGTATTGACGAGCGATGCACGTGAGTTATCCATCTTTTCGATATAGCTTTGAGATTGTTAGTCCCTTGGCGAACAATCGATGGAAAAAACACGAGTTAAGAAACAATTGTAAAGACAATGTTTCTTGCAACAACACCCTAAAGAAGGTGATGTTGTATTACGAGAATCTAAAGAGATTTCGTAATATTTTTCGAAGGCAACAGAACCGTAGAACTTCTAAAGAGAAGCGACGGTATTCTCGAAGGCAACAGAAGAAGAAGAAAGCCTGCTGGGGTGAAAGATCACCGGCGCTCAAAGCTATATCCGCCTTACGGACAAGCCTCCAGGAACCAGCAAGTTCGAAGAGAACTTTAGAACGCTGGCCAAAAAATTTCGACGACTCCTTGGAATAGCAGCAGCACTTCTCTCTCTCTCTGGAAATTCTCTGTGTATTTTCTGTAACCTTGGAGAGAGGAGATGCTGCTGATATTATAGGCACGAGATGGGCTTTTCAAATTCTGAACGCAAGCCCTGGTTTAATGCCAGATCCGGATTTTCTGGATCTGAGCTATTTTCGGATCTGAGCCCACAAGACCCGCGGACGTTACATTATTTGAACGGCCCGCTCGACCCGCTCGACTCGCTCGACCCGCTCGACCCGCTTGACCCGTACGACCCGTACGTCCCGTACGCTCCGTAGCGCAACTAAAGCGCACAATGCGCCTTACGACGAGCTGTCGTGCTAAGTGCCATCAAAGTGCCATCAAAAAGCCACATTAAGCCTCAAAAGCCCATTAGCCCAAGCCCGAGCCCGAGCCCAAGCCCGAGCCCGAGCCTGAGCCCGAGCCCGAGCCCGAGCTCGAGTCCGAGTCCGAGTCCGAGTCCGAGTCCGAGTCGCTAAGCCCCTTCAGGGCTTAGCTCCAATAGATTTAAATCTATTTACATTTGGCCAAAAGTTGGTTTCTTATTCTCACCTCTATGTAAAATCCCCCCACATGGCACCCTCCATTGGGCCTCAACCCATGTGCATCTCTCTATTCCTTCATAAGTAATATATAGAGATACATATTGGTGTGATTTTCCGATGTGGGACTATCCTTTAACAATAGAGTGTTGTGAACACACAACTCATAGAATAAAACACCAACAAAAATATATATATGTGTGTGTGTGTGTGTGTGTGTGTGTGTGTGTGTGTGTGTGTGTGTGTGTAGCATACTCAAGAGGTGGTAATGGTGGCATTCGTAAGAATGAAGCCATCAAAATGGGGAGAAAAAAACGTGCTTTTAGTCGAGGAAGCGATATTCTTAGTACTACATATGATGATGCTGAATACTTGAACGCTGAGCTGGATGATATGAAGATGGAGTTGCAGGTAAGGAGCAAAGAGAAGTTGCTCTTGAAGATGCTTTAGCTGAAAAAGAACTCCTAGGAGAAGAATACAAGAGGAAATTTGATGAGGCAAAAAGGAGAGAAAGAGCACTAGAAAATGATCTAGCAAGGATGTGGGTTCTTGTTGCTAAGCTGAAGAAAGATTCAGGTATGACAAAATTTAATACTTTGTACCGGTCAGAAGGAGAATGCAGTTGACTATAATGATGCTCTTCTTAAGGAGAGACGTGTTGGATGAAACAGTAAAGCCAAATAATAACCAGTTGAACCATAGTCCTGAATTCGAACCTCTGCTTGTTCAAAAATCCAAGAGATTAAAGAAAAATATAGGATTCAATTGACAATGGGGATGCAAATTCCTATGTTTGTAAAGTATGCTTCGAGGTACCAGCTACAACAGTTCTCCCGTGCTAGCATTTTTGCTTGTGCAAACCTTGCTCACAGGCTTGTTCCGAGTGTCCTCTTTGTCGCACAGAGATTGCTGATTGGATTATTGCTTTTACATCCTAAAGTGGCAACTTCTGTTAAGGGAGGCACTTCAGAATGTTGTCCCTTTCTTCTGTATAATTGATGCCAATCCAATTCTTTCATTAGTTCAGAAGGTATATATTCACGTCTTCCTTCTGCACAGCTCCGGATTGTTTGTTCCGTCGGACTTTGTAGGCGTTGCCGCCTTACAGTACCAGTTACTTATATCTTTTTTTCTAGAAGAGTAAATCAAAATGTGTCCAACTGCAAATATGTATACAAGCACAATAGCCAGAATTGTGAAGCAATCCTTTTAAAAGGGATGCAAAGAGTGTGAAAGTCTTTAGTGGAGCTGTTGGTTCCCTTATATATATATATATATATATATATATATATATATATATATATATATATATTTTTATTTTATATATATATATATATATATATATATATATATATATATATATATATATATATATATATAGGTTTCATAAAGTTCTAGAAGGGCTCCACTACAAACAACTTGTTTTGACTTATTTACCTTTACTCAAAGCTGATAGGTAAATCATTCTTCAATTGCCTTGCATGGCCGATTGTTGATGTATTACATTTTGTAACATGTTTTGGAGGTTCAATCAAGTAATTTTGTCGTACTCGCAAAGCAAGAAGATATTAATGGATATTCTTGCCGGTGGTGCTTCCTTAAAGGTATCGTCATTGCAGCGCTTCTAAAATATGGAGTTCATTTTTAAGTACTCGTACTTATTTACAATTGTCTAGAGCTTCGATTTATTTATTTTATCTTTATTGTTTGTGCATGTTCATATGTCTTGTTTGGAGATGAAAACTCTTAAAAAGCCATGCTTCTCTGTTAACACGAGGAGTTCTTAGAAAGCCATGCTTCTCTGTTATGGTACTACTCCACAGTAGATTTGGGGCATGTCTGGGCGAACTGGATTTGAGACTTTAATGGAGACTTATATAATTTGGTAACAATCTGTTAACAAATTGGTGTTGTGTCCCTTTTGCTCTGTTTCGGTCGTGTGTCGGCCACAACATAGACACCCAAATAAAATATGACACAGTAACACCATTGTTTTTCTTGTGTTATTGCGTCTAAATGTAAGGCCAAAGTAGACACACATATATAAAAGAAATGAATGACTTTAAAAACTCTTGGTTTTGGTTTTAGGCCGACAAAGACCAGACTTAGCATTTTGGTAAACCTTGAAAGCTTATAATTGATATTTTATAACTTAGGTATGAGAAATATATTTTACTGGAAGAGTTGCTTAATTGTTGAACTTTAAATTGGGGATTGTTGAACTGACAAATGGGGATTGAAACATTGGCAACTTGAAATTCTATTTACCACATATCTTTTACTGGAATGAGTTGCTTAGTTGTTGTACTTGAAATTAAAGAGTTGTGTATTTTTTAGGTTTGCAAGATTTATTTCACACACCAGATTCATGCAGTAGGTACTTCAAGCAGCAAGAACCGATACTTCTATTTTCATTTAACTTTTTACACAATCAGAAGAATGTTAATATGTTGGTCATGTTTGGTGATTTTATAGGTAAATTGATACCCCGCTAGAGGATTTACTATTGTAGGGACGGAGGTGATGATTTTATCCAAGCTATTGTTGTTGCAATTGAATCTTTACTTTAACAACCAATTCCAAAGGTTTGCAAGTATTTGTTCTTTTACTTGCAATTGTTTATCACTCAATATTTTGGCTAAAGACTTTTAGTTACTGTGATTTTTAAGGATTAAAAAAAATTGTCCAGGAGCAATTATTTATCACTATATGATACTTAATGACAAATGAGGAAAATGAGACAAAAATGTATAATGTAATAGTTAAATAAGAAGAAATAATATTTCTTGAACATTCTTTTTTGTAATTTCCAATTCGCAATATTCGATCCTGCTGGATGAGGCTCAACTTTCCTTTGTTAGTGAAACTAACTAGATGAAAGGTTTATCATGAACATGTAATTAGTGTAGGACTTGTCGATGGGTCTAATCGAATCAGAATTGCACTGAAGTGTGTACTCAAATAAAAAAATAAGATTATGCAGCAGTGCGAGGAAAGCAATTCAGGTTTGAACATGTTATTTTCTTCCAATCTTTATGCAGCTGTGCGAGGAAAGCAATTCAGGTTTGAACATGTTGTTTTCTTCCAATCTTTATGCAGCTGTGTGAGGAAACCAACTCAGATTTGAACATGTTGTTTTCTTCCAATCTTCAGGTACTTTACTTGTTAGCTTGATATATTTATTGATAAAGACAATTCTGATTCTTAGAAAAAAAAATGACAGTTCTTACTGAGAGTAAGGGGAAGGAGGAATTGAAGAGATCACTGCCATCATCAGACTTCAATGACTGAATATATATTTTTGGTCAGAATTTGAAGCTGTTATATACATGCTAGAGGTATATACTTAAATATTTCAAAATGATTCTTGGTCTTCTTGATAATGGCTTGAAATGTTTTGTTAACATGGTTGTTTTGGACTAGATTCAGGGGGTATTCACCCACCAAGGCTTTTTCAGCCACAAGGGGCACGGTCTACATGGGAAATCTTCAGGGAGGATTTTTCAGCCTGCACAAAGGGCATGATCTACATGGAAAATCTCCAGAGGGAATCATCCAACAGTTCAACATATATGAACATAGATATTCATTGAATGAGAAAAGTCCTTGTATTGTCTTGGTCCTCAGAAAGAGAAAATAGCTACTTAAGATTATTAGTGCAGGAAGGAAAAACTGATAGTAACCAGCTTTGTTGTTCTATGTTAGAGTGTTACTTTGTAGACATTTGTTCAAACAATGTATCAGGAAATGAAGTGATATAATTATCAACTTTACCTCTCTGTGCTGGAAATTATTGTGGACCTGTATTCATGTTTTAATGATTTTCCTTATCATGTAAGATGTATATATATTAAGGTTCACAGTTTTCAGTTTTGAATTTCGAAACCCAAATCAAACAAAAACCTTCCTCCAATCACCCAAACATGGAATAACCATCAACATACATATGTAGACATATAATTTACATTAAGGAATATAATTAAATGAATTAGCACTCGAGTATTCACACAGTAACAAGTATCAGAGAAATTAAGGAATCAAACCAATCCACCAATTTCAACTCAAACCCAATTTTCACACCCAAGTAGTTCATGCATAGACACAACATATTTAAGGTCTAAAACCAAGTAATTAACAGCATTTAATTAGCTAAAATGATCACCCAAAATTGATTTGAAAACTGGAAAATAAACAGTGAAGAACACTGTTTCAGAAAAATGGAAAAATTATGGATTGAACAATGAAATTGAGTTAAAACAGTAATACAGTGGTTGGTAAAGTGAGAACACATTGTGTACGTGTCATGTGGTGTGTTTGTGTCCACCCAAGTGGACACAAACGTGTCCAATCACATAGAACATGAAAACAGTGCACAATTAGGCCAATCGTCGTGCACGTGTTCACTTAGGTCTAGGACACGGCACGACACGAATTAAGACACGTGCTCGTGCACACGTGTATGCCCACACTAGGGCTACACACTCGTGTCAACACGAGGTGTCCATGTGAGGCGTGTCGCGTGTATGAGACATGTATCAGACGCGAATTTTCGCGTGTGTGCATAGTGCACGAATCAGTACGGGCTCGTTTTTGTGTCCGACATGAAACGAGGTGTCGTGAGACCTTGGGGGAGTGTTCGCAGACACTTCCCCGTGTCCATGCCAATTTTGGCGTGTCCTAGTGTCGTGTACAGGGCGCCCGAGACGCGTGGTAGCAGGGGAGCCAACCGCACTCGCGCGCGTGTGTGCACCCGCGTGTACTCGTGTCCCCCGTGTCCTGACACGACACTAAAACTCCATAAGGACTCTGGAAATCCATAAGCAATCATAAAACCTATTTTTCTAATCAATTACATTTCAGAAAATAAAACGAAATGCCCTTTGGGGCATTTGTCAAACACCTACGACCAAGGCCTGATACGTGTCCGATTCGGACACGTATTGGATACGAACCCTAACAATGCCTATACTAACTGGGAGAGGACACCTAGGGCTTCCTATTCATGCAAAGAAATCGAAAATCCATGGAAGGAATAGGAAGTTACCTATATGTTGAATTTGCATGAAAAACTTGAAAAGGGGATGGTTCTTCTTGCTAGCTAGCTCCTCCAAATTGCCCCAAGGCTGGGATTGCTCCACAAGAACAGCAAGTAGGGATTGGTTAGGTTCTAATGCAAAAGATTAGGGCTAAAAAGGATCAAAAATGGATGAACTATGGATTGGGAAAGGAGTCTATACCTCTCTTTCTTCAAGACTTGCAAGAAAGATAAAAAAAAGAGGCAAGAGTTCAACATTAGGGCTTATATAGGGGAAAAACCACTACATGGCTGGCCATACTAGGGTTCAGTGCCCAATCTATGGCTCTCATCTCCCACTAAGGATCTATGGTCCATATTGATTCTAGGTTTTAGCTATACTAACTCAAGACTATGACTAATCTAGTCATGACTAATCAAGTCATAAGTCATGGCTAACCCACCTTAGTCAATGCTAACATAATCATCAACTTAACCAAGGCTAATCTAGGTTAATCCAATCTATTAGGTTAGGACCTTCTAGGTTAGGCTAATCACATCACATACCAAGCAATTATTCACATATATTCAATAAGTTCTAATAAATCCTATTAAATTCAAATAAATTCCAAAATGACCAAAGTACCCTCTAGGCTAAAATGTACTAAATGGAAACTCTACTCACATGGTTAGGCTCCCAAGGTCATGGTTAGTTTCCTGGTCAAGTAGTCTCTAGGGCTACACTAGCTAAACACCAAAATCATAAGTCATGATTTAAAATAGTTTTAAATGATTAAAAATCACTAAAAATTACATCATGATTTAAATATCATTATTAAAAGACTAAAATTATAAAATTTTAAAATTTATCCTCTTTTGGAAAAACTGGGTGTTACAATCCTACCCACCTTATAAAAATTTTGTCCTCGAAATTTAAGATGGTAGCAGTCCTTCTAGGTCAAACACCCCACAATCAAGGTCTCAAACATACCGTCAAATAATCATATGCGTTTGTCTAAAATCATGATACTCAGAATCTTTGTCGTGCTAGTGAGCAAGGCTACGATAATCACAGAGTCCTCGACTAAGGCACATATCTCTAGAATCATGGTATTTAAAATTTTTGCATTGCCGCATGCTTGGCAGCGAAAACCTTAAATTCCTACCCCCGAGAAATACATCCTAAATCTGACTATATGTCCTCACTATGCCAGCTAAACACGACCATCGAAGATTCTCAATTCCATAACCAAGGTGACCTAGCCCATTTGATTTATCTCAGAAGGAAAATTAATATAACACAAGAACAACAGGACAGAATTAATCAACTAACAAGGAACATAAGGAATCGAAATTTCAAGGCAGTATAAGAAGCAATTGCGGAAAGAAAATTGAATAGATCGGAACCTGCAGCAAGATCTCTACTGGCCTGAGCATCCTCGACTGTCCTGGCGAAAGCTCGCCCTCGCCGGCCTCCTATGGCCTGCTGCTGATGCTGCATATACCTCTGCTGCTGAGTCGGCAAGGGTAATCCCGTCTGCTGGTCTACCGGAGCCCTAGCTCCTGCTCCCTGAACTGTCTGTTCTGATGACTCGGGACACTCTCTCAGACGATGATCGGATCCTCCGCAAAGCAAACATCTACCCAACCTCTTTCGGCATTCGCCCCAACCATGCCCTGGTCGCTTACAGAAGGGACAAATAATAACTAGCTGATGTTCCGGGGCCTGCTGCTGCCTCTGTGGCTGCTGCGTCCACGGAAAGGGTATACGGTCCTGAAACTGCCGCTGCTGAAGGTAGACCCCCGGCTGCTGGTACGGCTGCTGAAACTGTAGAGGTAGCACCAGCTGCGGATACTGCTGCTGAAACTGTAAACTGGGTACTTGCTGCTGAATCTGTAGGTGGGGCCTCTTGGCCGAGCCCACACTGCCACTAGCTTCCTGAGTATCTCGCATCCTCTTCTCCTTCAGTCCAAGATCGTCCTCCGCTGTCATGGCTCCTACCAGAATCTGCTCGAAAGTGGCGTCACGGTCGCTCTTGGTATATGACATGATCTCTCCGATCAAACCCCTGCAGAACCTCCTCGCCTTTTCGACCTCGGTAATATCCTCGATGAATCTGCTCAAACGGCTGAACTCTCCAGCGTACTCCTCAACGGTCTAGTTCCCCTGAACCAAACTCTCGAACTGCGCCTCCAAAGCACGGAGTGCGGTATCGAAAAAGAATTTCTCCTTGAACAGTTTCTTGAACGCTGCCCAAGTCTGACCGGCTGTACCAACCCTCGGGTCCGTCTGGTACCAGGTACGGGCCAAGTCCTGCATCTGACTGGCGGCTGCCTCGATCTGTAATCCTGCTGGTATCTGTGCCAATCGGAATATCTCCTCAATGTGCTCTATCCAATCGTCAGCGTATATGATGCCCTCTGTACCCTTGAAGTCTCGAGGTCCCATCTTCTTGAAGGAATGGATGTCTGGAGTCCTCGGCTGATACGGCTGCATCTGACCTCCCTGTGGCTGAGCAGCCACCAGCTCTACTGTCGTCCTGACCAACTGATGAGTATCCTGAATGCTTTGTCGGATATCAGCAGACTGGCTCTGCTGCATCTGCCGCTGAGACTCCAAGAACTGCTGAAAAAGGACAAATATCTGAGCCGCATCTACTGTCCCTGAAGGTATCTGCTGTTGGTACATACCTGGGATGACGGGGAAAGACCTCCGGGCAGGTGGAGGTGCACTCCCAAAAGCTACAGAAACTCCTATATGAGCAGAAATAGGGGGTGCCATGGTTCCAGCATCCACAATCGGGTGAGGGGTGGTAGGCCTCTCACCAGCGTCTGCTGAGCCAGAGCGATGCGATCGTGTCTCAATCACCATCCTAGAGACAGAACAAACAAGGAATCAATACTGAGATAGAAACGACAATTCAAGGAAGGACAGTTATTCAAGGAAGTATCAGGAATTTAGATGGCAAGAATCCAGTTAGAGTTTTTCCTAATGTGATTGAGTACCTCAAATAAATCCTAATCCTACTGCAGGCTGTAGTGGTACTATAGTTCGAATACCACTACACAAACTCGACCTGCATGGGCCACCACTAAAAACGTGTCATGACCCATACCCACCGTGACGGTACGAGTACATAACAGCGCCCAGCCTACGCCGCAGTGTCAGCGGTAGAACGCTGTTCTAGGTCATGAACTATAACTAACTAACATGAAATACTCTCCATACGGAGGCCAACACAGAGGTACAACTCAATCACAATCTAAGGCAGAATGTAGCACGATAAAATAGATAAGAGAAATCCTCATACTGAGGTACAACATAGATGGATAACAATCTCAACATCTCTACAATATACAACTCTGAACAATGACAAACAACTAAACATGAAAAAAAAAGAACAGACTAAGCTAACTACACTATGCAAGGGTGCCATCCTCAGCAGCTGCCTGAACCTCCCCAGGGGTCCAGGTCGCGAGTGTCATCTAGGCAAGCTCCAAAGTAAGGGGTGCAGGGTTCCTCATCATCCTCTGTAAAATTTCCAACAGGTCCAGTCAGGACGGGAGCGAGCACAATACATCTCACGCAGATCATAACAGGTTAGAGAACATAAACATACAAGAGAGTACGATACATGAAACTGAAAGAAAGTACATGATGTAACAGGAAGAGAACTGTAATAGAAATATCTACTATAAGTATAGAGCTACCAGTGACTAGTGATTTAGAGTACAAATTCGACATGTGAATGGCTGGATTTGTACATGACTATACTAAAGAGGTGCACATGGCTATACTACTTTGGAATTGTTCACATGACTATTTATACTCCCCCATACCCCAATCAATACACAAGGATCCAAACAAGTTATGTTACGTACATGGTTTTCACATGAAACCCATAAATGGGTGCACATGAAATATACATGAGAGCTCATACATGAGTGCACATGAAGTTCACATGGGGGCCCATAAACGGGTGCACATGAAATTTACATGAAAACTCATAAATAAGTGCACATGCAATATAGGTTATACACGAGATACATGGAAAACACGATCGATTCATGAGAGCACATGAGAGTACACGAGCGAGCATGAACGAACATGATGCACATGAGAACATGAATAACATGAGAGCGAGGAATACACGATGTACATGAAACACATGACACAATGTACCCGATGCCCCCGAGGGGGATAACATCTCAATGTAGGGATCCATATAGTAACAATCCGTGATAATATCGTGACAATATCAAATAAGGTAAACTAGAGCAGAAATATAATTCTAAGCAGGTTATGAAATGATCAGAGAATGTACTCGCCTCGTATCTGAATGTCTGAAGTAAATGTACTGTCCGAGATGAGATACCTGACTCCTAGTTAGAGCAACACAAGTCACAACAAGTCCAGAATAGTAACAAGATGCACTACTATGAGTTCTACATGAATCTAGGTCGATCTAGACCAAAGTCAACTCTTGGTCAACTTCAGTCAATTATACCAGTCAAACTAGGTCAACTATGGTCAAAATAGTCTAGACTCAACTATCTAGGTCTAATAAGTCTAACTAGGCCTAACCAAGTCTAGTCTAGCAATCACACACCAATCACAAGTCATACTAGACTACAATCACACAATCATTGGTGTATTCATAACATAAATATAGGCCTTATGCCCTATAGTCCACATCACACATTTCATATATTATATATCTATCTATATACACATGTATATATCAATAGGAAATCACATTAACACATTTAGCCACATGTCATATATATATATATATATATATATATATATATATATATATATATATAGAGAGAGAGAGAGAGAGAGAGAGAGCATGTGTATGTGTTCATGGGTGTGTGTGTGTCATAGAAGTGCACAAGATCATGTTTGTGTTAACATGGAATGAGTGTTAGGCAAAGTGTGAGTGAGAGTGTCAATGAGTGAGGGTGTGAGGGTTATATAGTGTAGTATGCATTGTGTGATAGAGAGTGTGGTGTGTGGGTGAGAGAGTGAACATGTGAGGGAACAAGGTGTGTGTGTGATGAAAATTTAGTGAGAAAACAGGGAAAAATCAGTGAGGTATAGAGTGTGTGTAATAGGCCAGAGTGTCAAGAGGGTATAACAAACTTGTGTGTGTAACATGTGTGAGAGTGAGTGAAACATGAAAACAGTGATAAAGTGATGGCTAACAGTGAGTAGGAGAGTCACATTGCATTTAACAGTTAACCAAATCAGTCCAACTAGTGCCCAATGTGAATACATAATAAGAACACAAGGAAAAATCAGTTAACAGCCCTAAATTAATTGCCCAGGTCAAACACAATATTGTATTCGTATGTTTCAGTTTTAAACAACACAAAAATAGTTCAAAGTCAGTTGCAACAGCACAGTAAACTTCCAGTTTTTGTCTAACTCTTAAATCTCAGATTTTAAGTCCAATACTCATCTAAATCAATCAAATTTTGACACATACACTTAGGATCCACATGCGTGTACATATTAGAGTCTTAATAATAAGTAATTAACAGTGTTTAATAGGTAGAATTTAATGACAAATCTCATTTTCGAAAATTTGGAAAAATCAGGATACTATGGACAGTTCACAGTTTAGTATAATAGGGGAATGGAAATTTAACCATCAAACCAACTTAAAATACCAAAACAGCCCAAGAACTCAGTTATTAACAATAACATTGAAATCAAACTCAATCAATCAAGACTGAAATCTCATGTTTCAAAACCAAACAGTGAATCAACAGTGCATTACAAATGAAGGTTCTCAGGAAACTCAGGTTTTTGTTCTCAGGTTTCATGTGTGTGTCAGTGTCAAAACTGAACTAACTTCTGTAAAAAAAACTGAACTAAAATTATCAACTGGAAACACACAAATCAATAAATGAAACCTAATAACTAAACATGAATTCAGATTCCAATTTGGGAAGGTAATTGGAATCAAAACCAACCAATTCTTGAGGATGTATCTTAGTAACCTGAGAACAAGGTTCACAGTTTTCAGTTTTAAATTTCTAAACCCAAATCAAACAAAAACCTTCCTCCAATCACCCAAACATGGAATAACCATCAACATACATATGTATATATATAATTTACATTAAGGAATATAATTAAATGAATTAGCACTCGAGTATTCACACAATAATAAGTATCAGAGAAATTAAGGAATCAAACCAATCCACCAATTTCAACTCAAACCCAATTTTCACACCCAAGTAGTTCACGCATAGACACAACATATTTAAGGTCTAAAACCAAGTAATTAACAACATTTAATTAGCTAAAATGATCACCCAAAATCGATTTGAAAACTGGAAAATAAACAGTGAAGAACACTGTTTCAGAAAAATAGAAAAATTGAGGATTGAACAATGAAATTGAGTTAAAACAGTAATACAGTGGTTGGTAAAGTGAGAACACATTGTGTACGTGTCATGTGGTGTGTTTGTGTCCACCCAAGTGGACACAAACGTGTCCAATCACATAGAACATGAAAACAGTGCAAAATTAGGCCAATCGTCGTGCACGTGTTCACTTAGGTCTAGGACACGGCACGACACGAATTAAGACACACGCTCGTGCACACGTGTACGCCCACACTAGGGCTACACACTCGTGTCAACACGAGGTGTCCACGTGAGGCGTGTCGCGTGTACGAGACATATATCAGACGCGAATTTTTGTGTGTATGCACAGTGCACGAATCAGTGTGGGCTCGTTTTCGTGTCCGACACGAAACGAGGTGTCGTGAGACCTTGGGGGAGTGTTCGCAGACACTGCCACCGTGTCCATGCCAATTTTGGCGTGTCCTAGTGTCGTGAACAGGGCGCACGAGACGCGTGGTAGCAAGGGAGCCAACCGCACTTGCGCGCATATGTGCACCCGCGTGTACTCGTGTCCCCCGTGTCCTGACACGATATTAAAACTCCATAAGGACTCTGGAAATCCATAAACAATCATAAAACCTATTTTTCCAATCAATTACATTTCAGAAAATAAAACGAAACGCCCTTTGGGGCATTTCGTCAAACACCTACGACCAAGGCCTGATACGTGTCCGATTCGGACACGTATTGGACACAAACCCTAACAATGCCTATACTAACAGGGAGAGGACACCTAGGGCTTCCTATTCATGCAAATAAATCGAAAATCCATGAGAGGAATAGGAAGTTACCTATATGTTGAATTTGCATGAAAAACTTGAAAAGGGGATGGTTCTTCTTGCTAGCTAGCTCCTCCAAATTGCCCCAAGGCTGGGATTGCTCCACAAGAACAGCAAGTAGGGATTGGTTAGGTTCTAATGCAAAATATTAGGGCTAAAAAGGATCAAAAATGGATGAACTGTGGATTGGAAAAGGAGTCTATACCTCTCTTTCTTCAAGACTTGCAAGAATGATAAAAAAAGAGGCAAGAGTTCAACATGAGGGATTATATAGGGGGAAAACCACTACATGGCTGGCCATCCTAGGGTTTAGTGCCCAATCTATGGCTTTCATCTCCCACTAAGGATCTATGGTCCATATTGCTTCTAGGTTTTAGCTATACTAACTCAAGACTATGACTAATCCTAGTCATGACTAATCAAGTCATAATTCATGGCTAACCCACCTTAGTCAATGCTAACATAACCATCAACTTAACCAAGGCTAATCTTGGTTAATCCAATCTATTAGGTTAGGTCCTTCTAGGTTAGGCTAATCATATCACATACCAAGCAATTATTCACATATATTCAATAAGTTCTAAAAAATCCTATTAAATTCAAATAAATCCCAAAATGACCAAAGTACCCTCTAGGCTAAAATGTACTAAATGGAAACTCTACTCACATGGTTAGGCTCCCAAGGTCATGGTTAGTTTCCTGGTCAAGTAGTCTCTAGGGCTACACTAGCTAAACACCAAAATCATAAGTCATGATTTAAAATAGTTTTAAATGATTAAAAATCACTAAAAATTACATCATGATTTAAATATCATTATTAAAAGACTAAAATTATAAAATTTCAAAATTACCCTCTTTTGGAAAAACTGGGTATTACACACCCGAGGGGAATAATCTCATGTAAAAATCAATATAGTACTAATCCGTGAAAAGATTGTGTCAGCATCAAGTAAATTAGTCTACTACAAGAATATAATTTCTAGTAAGTATGAAACGATCAAAGAATGTACTCGCTTGATATTCCGAAAGTCTGATGAGAATATGAGTCCGAACCGGAGTATCTGAGTCCTATTTAGAGCAACCAAGATTACAAAGTGTCCAACATGAATTTAGAAAAATTTACAATGCATTCTAAATGATTCTAGGTCATTCTGGGTCAAAGTCAACCCTTGGTCAACTCTGGTCAACCCTAGTCAATCATTCTGGTCAAACTAGGTCAAACCTAAGTCAACTAGTCAATTAGTTTAAGTTTAAGTCAAACTTAAGTTATCTAACCATTTCAAGTCTGTTTGAGTCAATTTGGATCAAGTTTGACTCAAAGTTGACTTTTGTCAACTTGGTCAACTTGCTAGTCAACTTGGCCAAGTTAGGCTCATTGGGTCAATCCTAAACTGACTCACTAAACCATAGGCTATATCTAGTAGCAAAATCACACACATATTTATATATATCCATTCATTCATTCAATATATATATATATATAGACACACACACACATATACATAGGCATGAAATTGAAAGGGGAAAGAGTGTGTGTGTGTGTGTGTGTGTGTGTGTGTGTGTGTGTGTGTGTGTGTGTGTGTGCTGTGTAGTAAGCTGTTGGTATAGGGCTGCTGTTTGGGGAAAAATCTGAGAATAACTTACATATTATATATATATACTCTATACACTATATATATATAATATCTATCAATAGATATAAAGTAGTATTATAAATATACTCAACACCTCTTTTTTTATATCCATTTATAGATATATAATATCTATCAATGGATATAAAGGAATATATATATATATATATATATATATATATATATATATATATATATATATATATATATATATATAGCATAGCATAGAAGGAAAAGGGGTGTATGTGTGTTGCCAAGGGTGCTGTGTTGCCAAGGGGGTGTTGAGGCTGCCTAAAACAATCCCAAACTCATCTAAAATCCATAACCCCTTTCTATATATAAGCTTATGTATTTATATATATACTAACACTATATATAATATAGATATCTATATACAATGAAACTATATATACATATAAATTTATATACCATGAATGTAACAATAATTTAACTACAAAATCGAATTCAGAAATATAACCAAATCTAACTCTAAACTTCAGAAATCTGAGTTTAACTCATATTTATACATACAAAATATATATAATATATATCAACTAACAATACATATACTCACAATTCAATGAAAAACCCAAAACCCCAATACAACTCAAAAACCCAAATCAAAACTCATATATACATGAACAAGACTAAAATGTATTTCCAAACTCAGAAATTTGGGTTTAAAATCTCAAATCCGATTTTAATCAAAAATCAACTCAAGAATAATTCAACTGAAAACCCAAAAACCAACTCGATACCCAAAACGCAAAATACACAACTAGAACTCGCAAAACTTGGCAAACACGAAGGTATATACGTGTGTGATATGCTCGGATACTCACAGGGTCGACCCCGTGTCCGAATCGTGTCCAGCCAGTGCGTATCGGAAGAGTCTGTACACACGTGAATGGAAACGTGCTCGTGGGCCCATGCCGTGCTCGATAGAATGCCACACGCACCACGAGAAGCCTCATACTTGTGCACATAGCTAGGCGGATTCTAGGTCTAGGTGTACAATACACAAACACGTCACCACGTCGTGTCCACATGTAGCTGGACACGTATTGCAGCTGTGCGCACGCACGGCCTCGTGGGCTCGTATTGAGCCCCGTGGCTCGCGACACGAGCCACGTCGTGTCACGTGGTCAGGTTTAGGGATATATGTCCATGCTCCTGGTTCGTGTCCTCGTCGCATCGTGTCCGCAAACGAAGGCCGTGTCAGCGGCAATTTCTGCGCACGTGCACAGTTTAGCCAAACCCGTGCGGGTTCGATTTCTCCGTGCACTCTCCACGAAACCTTGTGAAATTTTAAGAGCACATGGGCAGAGTTTTCTCCCACGTGTCCATCAAATTTCACGTAAAAATCTGTCCTGTACGTCGAGTTATGGCACTCGAACAGCAGGATACGCATGGGGCTGCGCACGGGCCTCGTGCACGCGTGTCCGTATCCGATTTGGATACCATAAACGTGCCAAAACGAGATCCGTCTTGACAAAAGTTGTTTCAAACATAAACAACAATAACTTCATGAAAACAGAATCAAATAATAAGAACTTTCAATTCTAAGCGGCATTTCGTCGAACACGTGTCCCAATACACCGACACACGTTCGATACCCCTATCAAACGGCTACGAAAATCTACCAAATTTCATGTACAGGTCTTGGATACCTATATGGATGCATGTACGAAGAAAAATTGGAATTTACAGGTGTTTAGAGGGGTTTACCTATTGAGAGTCAATATCTCAATGAAACGAGCCTCCAAACGCGTCGATACCAATTTCTTCCGGTCCAGCGCCTCCGATTCCTTGCTAAAAAGTCTCCAGCAAGTTCCTCTCCTCCCAACGATCGCAATGCACTTCGTTTGGATGGATTTGGATAAGAATTGAGAATGTTGGACTTTTGGAGGAGAAGGAGAATTTTAGGATTTTGAAGAACTTGACGGCTACAAGTTTTTTTCACATAAAGAATGGGGCAGCTTTTTGGCCGGCCAGGGGGTTAGCTAGGGTTAGGTTAGGGTTTAGGATGGGCTACCAAGCACTTAAAGTCTATATAAAGCCCATTAGCAAAAAAGGCCAAAAAGCTACATGTAGAAAAATAGCCAGAAAATGATTTAATTTGTTTCCTAATAAGGGCTAATGCTCTAAATTAAAATCTAATTATCTAAATAGGATTCTAATCACATGGTTAGTCTTTTAATCAAGGTTGACTAAGGTTAAACCATCTTCTACTACCAAAAACACTAATCAAGGACTAAACACTAATCAATTTAATAATAAATAATAAAAATTCAATTTAGCACACAATGACTAAATTACCTCTAATTAGAAAAAGTGGGAGTGACAATTTCCCTTTCGACTCACCCGTGATTCATGTAAACCTTATTTCTTATATGATTTATTTGTGCAAAGATGAAAATTTGATCATGACACCCTTCAGTTATACGGGACTAGATTAGAAAATCCCATAAGAGAAGATTAATGGTATAGTTGATTATGATGATTATTCGATTACAAGGTACATATAAAATTGGTCATAAGTTGAAATATGTGGTAGAACTTACTACATGAAGTAAGGAATGCAAAATTCGTGTTTTACATTAAAAAAAGGATAAAAGTCTTCATCGAAAAAAGAAAAAAAAAAGATTTTTTAGATAATATGATTGTTGGAGAAATTGTTTTTATAGTAATAAAACATGGTATTTGGATTTCGAGATTATTCCATCTTCGAAGGTGGATTTTTTTTATTCTTGATGCCTTAAGGGATTAAATTTCTATGAAGATTATAAATATAAAGTTAAGATGAGTTGATTTTCACCTTTATTAATTAAATTTTTTTGGATTTCAATTTCAAGAAGATTATACGAAATTTGCTTGAACAAAATATTGGAGATTTAATTCAAAGTTTTTGGACTATTAAAAATTCTATTATGAGATCAAATTTGAGAATACGTTTTAAGGAATCAAATTTTTGTGAGTTAAATTCTTTGGATAATTATTCAAATAGAACTAAAGAAAAATATGAGTTCAAGGAAATAAATTTTTTTTGTGTGATGAAGATAAAGGAGAAATCAATCATAAACAGTTATTATGAATAAGAGGATAGTGACGAATCAAGGATCATGGCGATAAACATGACTCAAGTATTGAATTATTGCTCCTAAATTTTGTCGAGAAAGTTATTAACCTATTTGGTGTTATACATTTAAAGATTGAGGGTGGTGTTGATTGAATTTGATATTGATGGGTGTCATATGATCATCGTCTAAACTATGCCGTGAATCAAGTATTGAATTATTGCTCCTAAATTTTGTCGAGAAAGTTATTAACCTATTTGGTGTTATACATTTAAAGATTGAGGGTGGTGTTGATTGAATTTGATATTGATGGGTGTCATATGATCATCGTCTAAACTATGCCGTGAATCTATTTATTTTAGTTATCTAAATTTTGATTATTCAAAAATTGTTTGTTTTCCTGTTGTATGCCTTTCCTTCTCCTCGTCAAATAAATTGATCAATTTTTATCGATAAACTCTTCCTATTTTCGCAACCTTACCTACTCTAGTTATTCCTAAATTTCGAGGACACAATTCTTGTAAGTTGTGTAGGATGTAAACCCTCTAAATTTTTTGATGATTTTTTATATTTTACTTTGGTATTGATTTTCAATTTTTATATTTATACGTCGAGTGCGAGAGCGTACGTGCGAAGAATATATTTTTTTAAAAAATTTTACTTCAGACTTTTCCATTTTAATTTAAATAAGTATACTTCTTTTTCTAAAAATGTATAAGATAAATATTTCCATCTACTTAAAATTTATAAATGCATCGCGACGAGATTTCAAAAATGTTAATTTTATTTATTATAAAAGGCTGTTTTATTTTATTGGTAATTTAGAAAATTTTTGTTTTATGTAAATATTCTATTTGCGAGGTACACAAAATTTAATTTCATGTATAATTTAGCTTTTAAAAACTTCTTGGAATTATTTTATTCATATGAAAAAAGTATTTCAAATATTTAAATATTTATTTTCATTTTTGAAATTATTTAATTATTATTTTTATTTATTATTTAAAGATAACTTGAAATTGTTGATTTAAGCTAAATTATTTATGGTAACTTTATTTTAGATTTGATCTAATTGAAATTGATTTTTAAATAGTTTTAAATAAAGGATTAGATTTATCTAGATTTAATTGGAATTTTGATTTGAATGAAATAGTTTTTTAACGATCTAAATTAAAAGATGGAATTATCCATCGGGATTTAAAATTTATAATCCTTATCCAATTAGGAGCTTCCACCTCCTACAAAAGGAGAGCCTATTTTGCTCTTTTTTTCGTAGAAATTTCACAAACCAATAATTTTTCACCACAACCAATATTTGTACATCGTGTTCGTGCCCCCTTCCCATCCACTATATCTTTCCATTACAATTACAATATTACTCCATCCGGTGTCCGACAATCCCGGACTTCGACACTGCCATTGTCACGCAGGATAGTACAACCCGGCGACAACCATCACCAACTCCGTCCCTTTCACCAACCTCTCCGCTCTCCAGCCCCTGCCAACATCTCCGCCACCGCGGACCCGAAACCACGTCAGTACCCGACCCTTCGACTTCTTCCTTGCCATTAATACCACCGCCGGTGCCACTCTACGCCACCTCCGCCACCACCAACAGACGCCAGCCAAGGCGCCACGACGGCCACCGGCATAACCACCACCACACATCCCCGTCAACCACCCCGTCTTCTCCCAAACATCTGACCACCTACACCCGACTTGCATAATCCCGGCCAACCCAAACCCGACCACCGCCCCAAAAACCCAAATCACCATCACCATCATCGCCAAACAAAAACAACCAGCAATACAAAACCCTAACCCCCAACTTACCTCCGCCTGGCCGGCGAGTCATTCCCGACGAGCTCGAGTTGGTGAGCGCCTCGTCCCGCAGCTGGACACAGTCGGCTCACTGCCTCCGTGCCTCACTCCATCGGATCCAGCCGTCCGACTTTCCGATGAACCACTGTGCTCCTCCTCCTTCAGATCCCCTCTACTATGCCGCAGTACCACTGCTGCAGCACCCGAGCCATCACTTTGCATCCGCCCGCCGGCCTTCCCTCCATCGCGCGATCGCGCCGGCGAACGCGTTCGCCCCTCACGGCAGCTTGTACCGACAGCCGCCAGCGGCGCCATGAACGCACGGAGCGCGCCCCAAGCCGAAAACCCGCCATAAGCCTGTTCTCTCTCCAGCTCACTCTCGAACCCCTTCGACTTCCCTCCTGCTTCCTCACTCACTTTCTCTTACTCCCTTTCCATTTCCATCTCTTCTTTTCTCTCTTTCTTTAAAAATAGAGAACAACAGCTGCTGTTAAGAGCATCTCCAACCCTATTGTGAGTTTGAAAAAAATGGTTGCCACATAGGAATGACAACCATTTTTTCCAAAAGTACTTCTCCAATGCAAATGTGAAATAAAGTGTGGAGTTGACATGGCAATGACATGGCAAAGACAATGTGAAGTTGGTTGTCTAGATCTAGACAATGCACTTCACAATGTCTTTATGTCCACATCATCATTTGTGAATAAAAATATTTATAAAAAAGAAGTAGAAGAGTAAAAGTTGTCTTGGAAGTTGTAAAAAATTATTTGTATTGTCTTCTCAATACTTTTGCATTGGAGATGACTTTTTAAACCCATTGTCATTTGTGAATATAACCTTGCCACCTATACAAGACATTGTCTTGTCCCTCATGCCACATAGGATTCACAACACAAAACAAGACAATAGGGTTGGAGATGCTCTAATGTTTCTTTCATTATGAGTTGTTCTCTATGCTCAATAAGCTTTTGGGAACAATGGGAAGAGTTTTGGGGAACATTGAGAATACACATTACATGGAGTAATATTTATTTAACTAATACTGTTGGTAGTATATACATATTAGTAAACGATTCTTTTCATTTATATCTGGTAGTATTTCATGGGCCTTATTATTTATACAATTAATAATGTTATCAAATATGGCACTAATATTTCAAAACCTATATCTTTGGGCTTGGCCTTAAGTAATTTCAAAGTTTGTTCAGCCTAAAAATATATCATTATTATAATATTTTTATGGTATTTTTTATATAGATGCCTAACAAAAAAAGAGTGTTATATCTTAAAAAAATTAGGATTTAATCTTAAATAATTTTCTAAAATTATTTTGTACTTATCTATAAATATTTTTGAAAATAGAGATTCGAGCTAAAATATTATTTTGATAAAACTTAGAGTTTAGCCCAAAATAATATTTTGATATTTTTTAAAGTATATTTTTCCTAAAATTATGATACTAATAAAATCTAGTTTTAAAATATTATGGATATTTTCTAAGTATAATCTATGTGTGTATTTCCACAAGTTCTTCTTGAATATCCTATCTAATCGTACACTTCTATTTTTGCGAATTCGGACCCTTTTTGCAACGACTATAGCTATTGGACAATCAGGACTTGTCGGATCGTCGCACCATACCAGGGGACACACCAGGTAAGATACCTTGACTTATCTACTGCTTATAATTAGTCTGCATTTTCTTTAGTTATTGCATATTACTGCCGGTGGTTATTTCCAGTTGCCTTCTTTATACAGTTCATACTTGCTTTCAGTTGTACATAATGCTAGTCATATTTTCTTTCTCTCCTTTAATTTTGCATATGAACCTAGAGTTAAGGTATTACTACTAGTTTTGCACATTTTTGTAAACTTGGACACAAATGTGACACGAGTTGAGTGGTGAGTAGCATATAGCCTCCGGATTTGCGTGTTGGCTGATCACTGATACGTATGGGACGTGCGTTAGTTCTAAATGCCAATTGGATGCATTTTAGAAGACTTGGCAGTTAGTAGAGGTACATTGTCGTGGATGCGACTTAGATAGGTGCATCGGGTGGGAGAATATTTTCTTATCATATGGGCTACTATTACACTTTCTTTGTAACCTATAAGCTCTGTCGGAGACGCAGGTCATTGATGCCGTCTGATGTTCACTGAGCGTTATGGACGTACCCCTATATTGATGCCCTCTGACGTTTATGGAGTGTTACAGACGTAGGCCCATGGTGCCCTATACGGGAACCAAGCCAATCCCATTTATAGTCAGAAGTGCCCATGCAACTAAAGGTATGTTCGTAACTACATGTAGACTATAGAATGGTTAGGTGACTCTAGTTGATGTCATGTCACTTTACTTGAGACATTTTGGCGTATTTTATATCCAGTTTATATGGCATGTTCTTCCTGTATCTTGTTACGTCCTTCTAAGGACCTGGTGAATTCTCGAGGTGTGTGTTTATGACATTCTGCAGGTGTTCTAGCCAAGGCTGGGATCTTTCCTACCATTCGAAGATGACTTGCTTTTGGGATCGTTGTTGCTTCGCTTGACAATTTCTTTCATTAATTTATGTACTTCTTCTCTTTTAATATAGTTGGTATTAGATTTGTCTCCGCCTAATGTTTGTACAAATAACAATTTAAAGTTGATTTTGTATCATTATTTATTTACTTTGTGGATGAGATTTAGTGTGTCATGGTTTACTGTATTTTATAGCTTACGTATATTGATTATACGGCTAGCATGTCTACGTTTCTTGTCCTACGTATTTTGGGTCTGGGGCATTACACCATGTTTGCTTTGGCCATCTGCTTGGACAAGGTGTCCACTTTGAGTTTAGCCCTCAACATGTCTTCAATATGTATCCAGTATAAGTGACGCTCAAGATCCACGTCCATTTTCTTGCGGTGCATGTCCGCGTTGAAGTTGCTCCCCCCAGGTGGGAGCTTGGCGACAATACCCCTGATAATAAAAGCATCGACCAAGGGCATGCCATCATCTTCAAGTTCCTGGTGTAACTTGAGAATTTGACTTGTGGATACCTGGATTTGTCATCCACAACCGCATCCTCCAGACCTTTTCGGTCACGTGGATCTTGTTTCTGATCTCATCTGCCTTGTAGAGATTCTCTACCGATTCCCAAACGTCCTTTGTATTGACCGTCTTGCTGTATGACTTTGCCAGACAGTCCTTCATAGAGTTCAAGATCAATAACTTGTAGAGGTTGTTATCTCGCCTCCACTTCGACTGTAAAGTCATGGCTTCAGCAATCCTTCGAGCATTTTCACCCTCTGGAATCAAAGGCTCATAATATGTCAACACGTAGTCGACGCTCACGAGTTGAAGATTAAAGCTAACCTTTCTCTTCCAAACGTTGTAATGCTCCCCGTCAAACTTTTCAACTTTGTTAAAACTTGTATCGAGAAGTTGTGCACTGTTATTTTCCATCATATTTGAATCTTGCTTTGAGATTGTTATTCCCAAAACAGATCTTAGATGGAAATTTCGATCTTTTAGTGGGATACGGAGATGAATACTCGTTCTCTTTGTGAGATACGAGGTTGATGACTCGATCTCTTTGTGAGAACCGGAGTTGATGAAGACAAGTTTGTTGGGGTAATGAAGATCACTGTTGCTCAAGCAAGATTCGCCCGACTAAAGTCTGCTCCCAGGGACCAACAAGTTTGAAAGAACTTCTGGAATGCTCGTTGTCAGCTCCTTCCACGAACTCTCTGAACTCAAATGGACTCCAATGGCAGCGGTGGTGCAAATCTCTTTATCTCTTAATCTAAGTAGTTCTCAACAAAGGCACAAAGAGAAAATTTATAGAGTGGGCCGAAACCCTAATCTCTAATGCTGGCGTAACTAACTGCAAAAAGATATGAGCGAATAATGGAAAGATTTGAATAAATTAAATTCAAATTCCACAAAATATGGATTTGATTAATTGACTCAATCTTTCCATAACCGCTGAAATCTTCTAATCAGCCACATCATACGCCACCTGCGCCCTAGGCCCACTCAGCCCGTCAGCACGTGCGCCTGCGCACAACTGTGCAGCAGTACAGACACGCAACAACATAGCAACGTAGTAGTGCAGCAACACAGCCCCGCAACAGTGCATGTGCGCATACGCGTAAATGTGCATACGCGTATAGCTGCGCTTAGCCAGCGCATGCCCCTGCACATAAGACAAGCGCACGAGCACATCAAGGCGCACAAAGTGCTATGTGCCGATGATGACGTGCTAAGTGCAAAGTGTGCCAATAAAGGGCCACTTTGCGCCCTTGAGCTTGTAAACCCCCTAAATTTTTACTACGTTTTTTAAAAATAATTTGATATCGATTTGTTTGTTTTTCGTAATTGTGCGTCGCGCACGAGATCGCGTTTTTTTGAATTTGCTCGACGAATACGAATATGTGCAAGGTACATATTTTTATAAAATATTTTTTATTTGAGATTTTATTTAGATAAAAGCAATATAGTTTCAAAATAATATATATGATAAATATTTCCATTTTCCATTTGATAAAAGTTGTGAAGAACGACGCATCGAGTATTGCCAAAATTTTATTTTCTTCCTTTATTATAAAAGGGGCTATTTTACTTTATTGGTAACTTAGAAAAACTATGTTCTATGTAAATATTCTAATTGTGAGGTACATGAAATTAATTTCACATATATTTTGGGTTTCAAAAATTTATCGAAATAGTTTTATTCATTGCAAAGTGTATCTCAAATATTTAAATAATTATTATGAATTTCGAAGTTATTTATTTATTATTTTATTTATTATGAAAAGATAATTTAAAATTTAGATGTAAAGCTAACTTACTTATGGTAACTGATTTTTGATTTTTTTGAATAGTTTTAAATAAAGGATTGAACCTATATGAATTCAATTTGGAATTGGTTTTGTTTTAAATAATTTTTTGAATCGATCTAAATTAAAAATAGAATTATCTAGTCGGATTTAAACTACTAGTAATCCTTATCCAACTCTACCTCCTATATAAGGAGACTCCCATTGTTATTCTACCATCCAAAATTCTCCATCAAAATCGTATATCGTGTCGGTGTCACCATTCTCCATCCACTATATCTTATGTTACATATACAATAACCCAACCCCGGGTTCGACAGATCCGAACCTCCGTCCCCATCGTGTCGGACACACCCGATACGATACAACCCAACCCGATAATACAAATGCAAAATTTTAAACCTACAACCTCCATCTCGGCCTCGCCTCTGCCAACACCAGTGCCTCCATCACCACCTCTCCTCTCGACCACCCCGGTCGAGTCAACAACTTCCACCACCTTCCACCAGCCAACCACCATCTCAGTCATCAATAACATCACCGAACCCCCGCCTCCACGACCAGCGCTCTATCCGCGGCGGCCATTCTCGGTCGCCTCCATCAGAATCCTTCAACCACCGTCCCGACTTCACCCAAGCCCTACCACCGCACAATCACCATCACCAGAAACCGACTCCGACGTCACCCTTCGCCGCACTCTAATAGCAGAACCCAGCCCCGGCGCCCAGGACGACCACGACCAAACCACTACCTACAACTACCGCTTCAAAACCCCCATCCCTACCTCATCGTGCCTCCTGATCCGCCCTGCCATGGCCATCGTCGGCCGGTGTTGCCCCCAAAATACCACTCCACCCGATCACCCCCACCACCATCGAAGGAGAAGAATAGAGAAACTTAACCTGACCAAACTGGCCGAACCTGTCTCCGTGCCCTCTGTCGAACTCGAGCCGCACCGCCGACTTACCGGAGCACCACGCCCAATCGCCACCACGCCCGGAGCTGGCGCCGCCCCATCTGCCGCGTTAACTGACGAGACAAGCGCTGCCCTTCGCCCGTCTCGACGTCGTCGCGAGCCGCGCTTCCTTCCGGGACTCCGGTCAGCCGTGCCGAATCGTCCGCGCGCGACCCTAGGTAACTCCGCTCCTCTCCTTCCCGATTCCCCTCTCTCCACTCTTTTTTTTCTTTCTTCTTTAAGAGCAGCAGTCATACTGGCTCCTTGTTATAAATATTATTATTATTATTATTATTATTAATGTTGTCACTTTGTTATTATTATTATTAATGCTAGCACATTTGTTAGTATTATTATTATTATTATTATTATTATTATTACTATTATAATTGAGACTATTGATATATTTGTTACCAATATAAAAAAAATCTAAATTTGTAAATTCTAGGTTTAAACCTAAAATATTATTATATTATATTCATAGGATATGGTGAATGGGTTTTACCTAAATTATTTTTATATTATTTCTTTAAATAATATCTTGATTATTAAAAATGCAGTTTTAAATATATTATGAATATCTCTCGATTATATTGACCCTTAAAGTGTATCTTCTTGATTGCAAAGTATTTTATGGTATTTTTCAAATATTTATCTAATTAATAAAATATAGATTTCTACTAAAATCTTTATATATTACGAATTTAGAATGATTGTAGCCTAAAATTATTTTCGGTTCTTCAAGTATTTAGATGGACATGTATTTGGCTAATAAAAAGGTATTTTTTCAAAATTGTAAATATAAGGTATTTTCAAGTAATTACGTAAACTTATAATAAAAATAGTTTTCAAAAATTAGTACGTGTATTCATTTCCACAAATTCTCTTCAATTATTTTAGCTGATCATGGCTAATCGTACCCTTACTTCCTTCCCGATTTCGGACCCCTACACTTCGATCGTGGCTATTGGATTGTTGGGACATGACAGAACATCGCACCACCAGGCGATACACCAGGCAAGATACCTTGCAATAATTTATTGTTTATAATTTGTTTGCATTTTATTTATTGCATATCACTGTATATTTATTTTTATTTTTATTAACTGTACCATTATTATAGTTCCTGACCTAGTGCATGCTCAGTAATATTAGCTGTATTTTGTTATTATCCTTTAATTCATATGGACCTAGAGTTAAGGGACTACTACTAGTTTACTGCATTACATAAACTTTAAGACTGATGTCCACGAGATGTGTGAGTTGTGAGTAGCATATAGCATCCGGACTTGCGTGTTGGCTAATCACTGATGCGTATAGGACGTGCGTTAGGTCTAACTGTCAATAGTTGTATGTTAGAAGACTTGACGGTTAGTAGTGTTACATGGTCGTGGATGCGACATGATAGGTGCATTGGGTGGGGAGAACAATACCTGACGTATGGGCTTCTTTGCACTTCCCTGATTACCTGTGCGCTCCTCCAGAGACGCAGGCTCCAGGTGCCCTCTGACATTTTCCAGAGCGTTATGGACGTACCCCCTTGCACATGATGCCCTTTGACGATCTTCGTACGTTACGGACGTAGGCCCCTGGTGTCCTATATGGGGACTACGTCGATCCTATTTACAGCCAAGGCTCATGTGTCGAAGGATTGTTTCTCATCTACATGATCACTTTAGGAGGTTATATTACCTTATTGTTTTCTTGTCACTTACTTTTGTTTATGGCATGTTTTATATTCAGTATTTATATGTCATGTTTATTGTAACTTGTTACGTCCCTCTGAGGACCTGGTTATCTCGCCAGGTGTGTGCTCTTGTCTTTCGCAGGTGTTTCATCTATGGCCATGATTATCTCTGCCTCTTCGAGGATGATTGCACTTTTATCGTCTTCGCTTCGCCCGCTGAACTCTTTGTTATGTATTTCTTTTCATAGTTGGCAGCAGATTTGTCTCCACCTAACTACATGTACCAATGACAATTCATAGTTGATTATATGATATCTTTTATTCTTTTATTTTATGGATGAGATTAGTTAGCCTTGGTTTTACTGCATTTACAGCTTATGTATTCATACGAGGCCCATGTACTTCGTATGTATACAGCTGACATGTCTACGTTCCTAGTCCTACGTATTTTGGGACTGGAGCATTACATGTTTTTGTGGTGGCCCATGCAGGTCAAGTTTGCCGTTTCGGTTATATCACTACCAAAATTTATCGTTTTAGCGACGGCCATATCCGTCGCTAAACCGACGGTAATTACTATTAGCGACTGATAACCGACGGATTTTGGCCAAAAAAATCCGTCGGCAATCAGCTCGTCGCTAATAACGTTCCGTCGCTAGGTTGTCGTCACATGACTGAATAGCGACGGATTGTCGACGTCAAAATACGAGGCATTAGCGACGCATTTCCGACGGACTTTCGTCCATTTCAACTATTAAGTACTGAAGTGTGTAGGCAATAGCGACGTAAAATTCCGTCGGTAACCCGTAACAGAAGGCGTATCAGATTGTATCATTCCGTCGCTAAGCCGTCGGTATTCGTCGGTATCTAACGACGAATTAGCGACAGTATTCTGACGGACTATCCGTCGATCAAGTTCTGGAAATGCTTGGCATTTCCAGCACCATGGCAACGGAATAGTAGTCGCTAATACGTCGCGACCGCATCGATACAGCGATGGATTTCTGACTGATTATCCGTCGCCATAATTCTGAAAATATCATGCATTTCCAGAACCATGTCGACGGATTTTCCGTCGCTACGCGGTCGCCCTGGAGACGGATTAGCGGCTGATTATCAGTCGCCCTGCAGACGGATTGCCGTCGCTATTCCGTCGAATATTATACCACCAGAACATTGCCGACGGATAATCCGTCGACCACCCGTCGCTACCTGGAAACACTTTAAAAACTCCAGATAGCGACGGCTTATCCGTCGAAAACCCGTCGGTAACTGGGATTATCCGTCGCTGAACAGTCACTAGTCCATCGCTAACTGAGTTTTTTGGGAAAAAATTGCAGCACTTTTCCTGTTCACAAATATATGCATAAACCAAACCAATATATAATGCACACCAATTATCCAACAATCACATAGACCAAATATATTATGCACACCAATTATCCAAGAATCACATAGACCAAATATGCACATACGAATTTAATGCACACCAATTATCCAAGAATCATATAGACCAAACCAAATTAATAAAAAATAGACATCAATTATCCGGAAGAGTAACCTAATATCCATCGTTATAATCCGATCATTGCACAAATATTCCAAATTTTTCATAAATATTCCAAAACACATAGGAAAGAGTTGGCCAGTTACAGTAACCTAATATCCAATCCTGGCGACCGATCATAACACAAATATTCTAAAATTTTCACAAATATTCTAAAACACATAGGAAAATCGACTTTCGCCTCAACAATGACCACAAGTCAGACGATGAATTCTCACAGCCAGGGATGATAGTTGCGTTGAGGCATGTACCATTCTATCAGCCACTTTGCATACGAAAGCTCAATCTGGTTGAGGTCTTCTGTAGGGACAGGAGGGTCGGTCCCGATGCTACTACTCTCTGACGGTGGCTCCTCCTTAGCTTCAAGCTTGGGAACTGTAGAAGCATGGAATTTCACAACCAGAAAGCCCATGCGCCAGACACTACATGCGCTAGAACTCAGACGAAGAACTTCACAGCAAGATCAATAAAGATAGACATTCGAAAGAAGACTTTTTATTTATATACAAAAGTCTATTACATGTCTAAAAAAAGGTTGTACAAAGGAGAATTTCTACAAAGGAAAGATCCTAAGTCTACAGCCAGCGGCTACCATGCGCCTCCAGATAAGCGCATCAGCCACCATGCGCCATCAGTCAGGCGCAACAGACATCATGCGCCTCCAACCAGGCGCATCCCACCATCTCTTCAGCAGCTCAGTTATGTGCATCCAGCTCAGTTATGTGCATCCCTTCAGCCAAATTCTTCCAGCCAGGCTCACCTGGCCGAGCAGAGCCCAGCTATGTGCCGTCCTTCCAGCCAGGGTCACCGGATAAATGCTTCCACAAAGCATTTAACCCTCTAGCTGGAACCAAGGAGGAGCACGGCAAAACTGTGGCCAGGGGAGGCTTCGAAAGAGCCTCCAAAGCCCAAGGAAGACCGTGATCGAAATCACAGCACAAGGGAGCTCTCAACACAACCAGAGTGGGCGACACCCACTTTGAAGGAAGAGAGAGCCTAGCACCACCATTCCGATCTACGGCTCTTCCAGAACAACGGAGACGGGGCCCGAACATCCCTATCTTTGGATGCAACAGGCACCTTCCGCCTGCCTCAGAAGCCCTCGACTCTGTCTTTTGGATGTAACAGTCACCTTCAAGAGCATCGAAGACAACACAGCGTCTCATCTTCACCCTCGGGAGCACTTCGTCAACAGAATGCACCCGCATGATCAAGTTCATGTTGGAAGTACGTGAGGGAATGAGAAGCCAATCTTCTCTCCATGCCACTATTTATAGGTCGGGCAGATCAAACCCACGCGCCAAGTAGATGGCCCTCCGAATTCCGTGTAATGAATTTGCATTAAATGGATGAACCGGACGCCTCGAATTCAGCCAAACGGCTATTTATAGCACTCGAAGAGCGAGACAGCCGCATCATTAAAGACATGTCCGATGCGCCAGCCAGACAGCGCATCACACGGACGCGCCCTCCAGCATCAGGCGCATCGCACAGACGTGCCCTACGATACTCGGCGCATCACAGAAGATGCGCCCCCGCACATCTCCATACCGAGTGGAACACCAACCAACGTGCCCACTCAGCTGTCCATCGAATGTCACAAACATTAAATGCTGAACTGACAGAGTTGGCAGCACGCTTCCCAAAGTCTGAACAGTTGACAACTTTTTCAGAAAATGAAGCGTCGGCAACGTCAGCATCATCATGACTTTACTCCGACGGCTACTGCCACGTAGTCACCCAACCATCCGTATGTGCCTCTACGGCCATGCGTCCAAATCAACATGCGCCTCAAAAGCCATGCGCCCCAGACTGCTCTCTGATCCCAAAAGACAGAAGAAAAGTCTCCATCCGAAGATTCGCATGCGCCTCAAAAGCCATGCGCCCCAGACTGCTCTGTGATCCCGAAAGACAGAAGGAAAGTCGCCTGCATGCGCCTCAAAAGCCATGCGCCCCAAATGGTTTGTAACTCCTAAAGGTTATGAGCCGCAGCCTCCTCCTGCGCCCATTCCAAGGCGCAGCTCACCAGATTACTCCTCTCCACCAAATCCGAGATCTTCGAACCATGGGTCGATGACACGTGTCCTTTGACTCAACTCGTCCAAGATTTCAGCAACGGAAAGATCTTCTCTCTGCTACGTGCCAGCTCACAACAGCAGTATGAAGAGTTCTCCCCCTCGATCAGGGCGCAGCATCCATGCGCCTCCATCAGCAACCTCCATGTGGCATCCCCACACCGGCGCATCCTGCATGCGCGCATGAGCAGCCGGCCTGCAAAACTATAAATAGAAGGATCATCTCCTTCACACAAAAGACACAAGACTCACAACACAGACAGAATCCACAACAGAGAATCACCAGAGAGGCAGTTATAGACACTCAACGTCTTCCTCCTCTCAGCAAGCTCCAGCACCCAGAGCAATCAACACCTTCAGAGAACCGATAACCGTTGTCAGCCGGTCAACGGAGTCAACGCATTACCACTCGCTCCATTGGCACTAAGGAACCCAGCTTAAACAAAAGTGTACTCCTAGGACTACATCTAAGTCCTACATTGTAACACTGTTCTGTTTGTATTAAGATTTGCAATCAAACAATTTTAATGGCAAACAAGCTGGCGACTCTGCTGGGGACTTCTTTCTCCTCTACCGAGAAAGTTGTGTCACAGGCCGACGACGTGAAGGTGGGATCCTCCCACAAGACGCTGGTAGTGCGCCTCAATCAACAGGCGTACGAGGAGTTCATTTCTGAAGGAAGTGCGAGTCCTTCGAAGCGGCTGTCGAAGCCGAAGAAGACCCGCGCAGTCTGGGTACGCAAAGTCGACGCCTCGGGCACCACCGTTGAAGGGGATGCGCCCGTCCAGCCTTCCCTTCCTGCTGACGTCCGCAGCAGTCAAGGTGCGCCCGCTGATACAGTGCATCTCTCGGGGAAGCGTGCGGCCGATCACGTTCCCCAGCCATCTTCCTCTCAGGCGAGGAAGATACGTCGACGGAGCAGGGGCACAGCCAATGCCCCGCGCATCACTTCTGATGCGCCACAAAGAGCCTCTGTCTTTGACAGACTCACTCGCTGTAATGGCGAGGAGAATTTGGATGCTGAGTACTATGCGCCCCAGCGGGCTGGTACGAAGAAATCCAAGGCAGCACGGGCCATGCGCCACAAACGTGCTATGCCAGCAGCCGGCCAGAGGCACGCGTTTACAATCACGCGCACTGCCGATGGCAAGCTGTACAAGGTTGACTCAAGTGCTTCTGCACCGACAACGAGTCGACCTTCAAAGTCCTCATCTCGCTTGGGCGCATTCACTGCGTGCACAACCAAGTCGAGGGAGGCAAATTCAGTGGTCTTGAACTCTTGCGCCTCCTCTGGTTGTGCGTTTGAGGTCCGTTCAAGTCACTTCAAATGTTGTGGTTCCCCCACTACTGATCGTGATGCCTGCTTGGTATTAGATCAGGGGGCGCAGCACTCTCCCGACCACCCCGGTGCTTGGCTCTGCCATGCGCCTGAGAGGGGTGTGAGGGCAACACTCTCCTCCAACGACCTGCGTAACGTGATCACTCACAAGCGCCGGTCAGGAGAGTTGACCAACAAGCACGATGCGCCTCTCATGGGGCATACTTGTGCAGTGGTCACCATCAACTCCTGTTGTAAGACGGCAGTACCGCCAAAGCAGTCAGTCTTCCAACGGCTACAATCATCGACACCCCTCCGACATCGCCTTGGGACGAAGGTGTCAGCAGAACAGGAGCCAAAGGTTGCTTCATGCAACGTGATCTCCAACTCCTCATCAGTCCGGAAGATGACTGCCAATTCTTCGTCTTCATCCAAAAGCCAGCCGAGGAAAACCAAGGCAGCTGTCTCGACCTCCGGAGTGTTCGAAGGCACTCGGTCGAGGAAGAAGTCCTTGGAGAAAGCTGGGGGTAGCCAGACCCTCGTCGAGCCTCCTTCCGAAGACGAAGATGTCCAAAGCACAGCTGCGGCGGATCTTCATCAAGGCAAAGTCGGCCTCCCTAAAGCCCCTCAGAATGAGGATGTCCTCCAGGACACCGCCGGGGGTAGAGCTGGAGACGAAGAGGCCCTTCAAGACAGAGCTGAGGGCAGTCAGACCCTTGCAGATGCGCCTGTCGAAGACGAACTCCAAAATGTGGCTGGGGGTGGCCAAGCACCAGGAGAGGTGACTCCCCCACATGAGAGCGAGGCTGAGAGCGAAGCCTCAACTAATCCATCCACTTCCGGCCGTGTCATGACAGTATACATGACCGGGGGTGATCTTGAGACTGATGCGCCGCCACAGGACATTGTCCAGCGCATAGACTCACTAGAGGGAGGACTCAAAACCCTCTCTGTCTCAATGCAAGCACTGACTCAAGCAGTGTTTGAGATGCGGTCGGCCTTGATCAGGACACCTTCAAATGGTCCCGACCCAGGAGCCAATGGAGAGTCGAGTGTGCCCCTCCAACGGGCACCCCTCAGACACAGAAGCACCCCGGACGTCGAAGCCCTCAAACGCTCCACTCCAGGCGGTACCTCCTTTCCCGACTCCTAGTTCTACGGAGGACGTGGTCGAAATGATCAGAGATCTGCGAGAGCACTTCGAGTCCAAGAACAGGCAGGAGGAGCGCCAGAAGATGGGCATTCCCCAGCCTTATCCCCTTGAGTGGAACAAGGTGGTTTATCCCCCAAAGTATAAACCACAAATACTCACGCCGTATGACGGGAAGGACTCTCCACGACGGTACTTAACGTACTTCCAGTCGCAGACAGGGCATCTTCCGAAGGAGGACGCGCTCCTCACCAACATCTTTGTTGGGGCCCTAAAAGGGGTGGCGTATGATTGGTACTGCAGCCTCCCCGATAATTCCATATCGTCCTTCGACGACCTGACACGCCTCTTCCTCGACCGCTTCTACGACGGTGGGAAGGACATGACGATGGCGTCTCTCATTGAGATACGCCAGAAGGACAAGGAAACGGTTCGGACATTCATCGAACGCTTCCGTCAGGTCTGCTTCAGGCTACCTCCAGGCATGCCAGAGCATGCGCTTCTCTCCGCTTGCAGTATGAACATGCTGCCTGCAGTAAAGCTCTGGCTTAACTCTACTCCCCCTCCCGACTGGAGCTCCTTAATCATCGAAGCTGAAGCTGCAGAGAAGAAGGTGGCCAATGCACGTCTTCTGGGTGTCAGCTTCCCCGCCTTTGACGATAAGGGGAAAAAGTCCGCAACCAGCAACTCCGGACGAGAAGCAAAGGGGAAACAGGCATTGACTGTTAATGCCTCGAAGGGCGCATCTGTGCCTACTCAAAAGCCTCCATTGGCACCGAGACCCAAGGAGGTTTATTCATTTAATGATGACGACACCCTACAACTCTTTGAGATACTGAAGCAGGGTGACAAGATCAAGCTTCCGGACCCAAAGCGGCCCGATGAGGTCGGGAAAGTGGACAACCCGAGGTACTGTCACTACCATCGGTTTGTCGGACACCCGACTAAGGACTGCTACATCCTCAAAAATTACATCCAGCGCATGATCAATGCGGATGTAATCTCCGTCGACTACGAAGAGAAGACGGTATCAGCTAATGTGGTGTCACTTCAGTTCGGCACTTTGCTGCCGACTACCACACAAGAAGGCGTCGTCCCCATCCCTAAGACGACAATGGAGGTGGTGAACTTGCCACCCACCCGTGACAATGTGAGTGGACTTGTCCCAATCACCACATCTCGAGGAGAGGTCCTCTGGGTTCACCCCGACCTCGTCTCCGAGGTGACTCAACCGAAGGTACGCCCTATCTCCAAAATAAAAGGCAGGAAGATCAAGTCTTGCCGCACGGTCTCTTCTTCAACGGAAGAGGCGCTTCCAGTGCAGACGCGTGCACAACAGAACTCCCAGCCCGGTGAAGCTGCCGCCGAAGTGGTGCCTCCTGGCACCATCCCTGAGGAGGGTCCATCCAAGCCCTCAGCAGCCAATAAACAAAAGCAAGTGGAGGCCCGTTTCGACAGACCTCTGCGGAAAGAAAATGCTTCGGGGCTAGCCAAGCCCCACAATTTTGACATTCTGGCACAACTGGCCAGTACTCCTGCACGCTTGTCTTTGTTCGAGCTCCTGCGTCTCTCCAAGGACTCCCGAGAAGCTCTCTGCGAAGCTCTGAAGGATGCCGAATCATTTCTCAGTCAAGTCAAGCAGCCTGAAGACCTCCCAACTACTTGTGCACACTGTCATTGTACGGATGATGTTATCCCAAACATAACTTTCACCCAACAAGATATGCTGCTCAAGCATCACCGACATAACCGACCGTTGTATTATACAGGGTACATCGGTTCGGTAAAGGTGAGTAGGATTCAGATCGACCTCGGGGATGGGTCTTCTTCTAAACCCATCTTTATCAGCAAAAGCTTGGAAGGAGAAGACCGAGAACCTTTAGTCCAACTGGCTAAAGAGTATATCGACGTCTTCGCCTGGAGCTACGAAGACATGCCGGGTCTCGATCCACAGATCGCGATGCATAGGTTGAACATCTTACCAGATGCCAAACCTATCAAACAACAACAGCGACGCTTCCGCCCGGACATCATGAATGCCATCGATCAGGAGGTGGACAAGCTCTTGACCAGTGGCTTCATCCGTGAGGAACAACACCCGGACTGGGTAGCCAACATCGTCCCTGTCACCAAGAAGAACGGGAAGATACGAGTCTGTATCGATTTCAGGGATCTCAACTCTGCTTGCCCGAAGGATGAATTCCCGCTCCCAATCACCAATGTAATGATCGACAACACATGTGGCTTTGAACGCATGTCCTTTATGGACGGGTATTCAGGCTACAATCAAATCAAGATGTTCCCGATGACGCAAAACACACGTCATTCAGGACTCCGAAAGGTGTTTTCTGCTACACAGTAATGCCCTTCGGCTTGAAGAATGTCGGTGCAACATACCAACGAGCGATGAGTACCATCTTCCGTCAACATCTTCGCAAGACAGTCGAGTGCTATGTTGACGACATCGCAGTCAAGAGCCGCCTCAAAAGAGATCACCTACAGGACCTGAGGACGGTCTTTGATCTCATGCGGGCACATCAACTCAAAATGAACCCCGCTAAATTCTTCCTAGGGGTTTCTAGCGGCAAATTCTTGGGCTTTGTCATCACGGCAAAAGGCATTCATGTCGATCCCGAGAAGACTAAAGCCATCCTCAACATGGACCCTCCGAAGAACCTTCGAGAACTTCGGGGCTTACAGGGACGTCTGGCGTACATCCGGAGGTTCATAGCAAACCTCTCCGGTAAATGCCAACCCTTTACTCAGCTCATGAAGAAGGGAGTCTCTTACGTCTGGACAGAGGAGTGCCAAAAAGCTTTCGACGACATCAAGGCTTACTTAACAAGCCCGCCAGTCCTAGTGGCACCTGTCGCCGATAAACCATTCCTCCTCTACGTCCGTGCCATGGATCATTCCCTCGGCACTTTGCTGGCTCAAAACAGCGATGCAGGCTACGAGCAAGCAATCTACTACCTCAGTCGAACACTCATCGGGGCCGAACACCGGTACAACCCCGTTGAAAAGGAGTGCTTGGCTTTGGTGTTTGCCATTCAGAAGACTCGTCATTACGTCTCGGGCCAGACAATTCACGTCATCTCCCGAGTCAATCCACTCAGAGTTCTCATGACGAAGCCAGGGTCATTAAACTTCCGGCTAGCGACATGGGCGATCCTACTAACGCCATACAACATGGTGTTTGTCCCGCAGAAGGCGATCAAGGGTCAGGCTCTGGCTGACTTTTTAGCTGCACACCCCATCCCAGAATCTTCAAAACTCTATGAAGACATCTCGGATGAAGTCCAAGAATCAAACGTCACTGAAGGAAGCCCCGTTTGGCGGATGTTCTTCGATGGCGCTTCAAGAACGGGCCCCAACGGCCAAATCATCGCAGGAGTGGGGGTAGTCTTGGTCTCCTCCGATCAGCTGGTCATCCAGCGCGCATACTCTCTTTCGAAGCCGTGCTCCAACAATGTTGCTGAGTACAACGCACTCGTCATGGGACTCCAGCTAGCACAACGGCTGGGGGTGGATCATCTGGAAGCCTACGGCGACTCGAAACTCGTCGTAAACCAGATTCGGGGGCAATACGAGGTTCGCCATGAAGATTTAATCCCTTACCATGATGTTGCATTGAACATCATTTCAACCTTCACTGGGTTCTTCATCGAACATGTACCCCGTCTACAAAACTTGGAGGCTGACGCTCTGGCTGGCCTCGCAGCCTCATTGGCCGCACCCCTTGGGACGCAACACTATGTCACGGTAACTGGCCGAGACTTGATTTGTCCCAGAAACAACCTATGTTTGCAAATGGCTCACGCCATGCCGACAAACACCGATGTTAATGTCCGAGACTGGAGATTCCCGTTCATCGACTTCGCCGTCTACGAAATCCTTCCAGAGGACCCGAAGGAAGCCGTCTCAGTCAGGAGACACTCTCTTCGATTCTATTACGATACAGCCACTAAAACGCTGTACCGACGCTCCTTCGACGGGCTTCTCCTTCGATGCCTGTCTAACGAAGAGGCGGCCGAAGCTCTTCGAGAAGATCATGACGGAACTTGCGGAGCTCACCAACCAGGTCCTAAGTTGCAAGATCGACTGCGACGTATGGGCTACTACTGGCCAACCATGGCCGCTGACGCAGTAGAATATGCTAAGAAGTTCCATGCATGCCAACTTCATGCAGACTTCATACATACACCGTCTGAACCTCTACATCCTACAGTCGTCTCCTGGCCATTCGAAGCCTGGGGCATGGACATTGTGGGACCAATCACCCCTCCTTCATCAAGAGGACATCGTTTCATCCTGGCCATCACCGATTACTTCTCCAAATGGGCGGAAGTAGTCCCACTAGCGGAAGTAAAAAGCTCCAGAGTGGTCAGCTTTATCAAACACCATGTCATTTACCGTTTCGGAGTACCCAGGCGGATCATTCATGACAATGGTCCTCAGTTCATCAGCCATATTTTCAGCAGATTCTGTGACAAGAATCGCATTCAAAACGTGGCCTCAACCGCCTACAATCCGACAGCAAACGGATTGGCCGAGGCATTTAACAAAACTATCGTCAGGCTGCTCAAGAAGGTCGTGTCATCCAACAAACGCGACTGGGACGAAAAGCTCGGCGAATGTCTTTGGGCCTACCGCACAACGGTACGGACCCCAACAGGCAACACACCATTCTCCCTGGTCTACGGGAGTGAAGCGGTACTGCCTCTCGAGATCCAGATCCCCTCACTCCGAGTAGCAATCACAAACAAACTCACAGAAGAAGACAATCAACGTCGTCGTCTGCGGGAACTGGAGGCACTTGACGAAAAGCGTCTCCTAGCTCAACAACGCATCGAACTTTACCAAGCCCGTATATCACAGGCTTTCAACAAGAGGGTCAAACAAAGAACTTTCCAAGTTGGCGACCTGGTTTTAGCAGTCAGAAGACCAATGGTGTTAACTCACAAGACACCAGGAAAGTTCGAGCCCAAATGGGAAGGACCCTTCATCATTGAGACGGTATACTCAAACGGTGCTTACCGCCTCGCCAAACCCAATGGGGACTTGTTCATGATGCCCATCAACGGCAAGTTCCTAAAGAAGTACTATTCTTGACATCCTCCAAGACATGTATTTCCCCAAACAACCTCTTCTCACAAAATGAAATGCTTCCGGAACCTAGCTGTTCCGTGGCATCCTTCCGTAGAAAGATAACCACGTCCACATTACCTCTGAGTTGTCTCTCTACATCCTACAAAGCGGAACCTTACATTTCGTAAGCTTACGCTATCCTTCATGTTTACCACGTCCACATTACCTCTGAGTAAACATCCTGTACCAACAACCCCTGCGTTGTCGTACATTGATCGCAGAACTTCTACGTCCATATCACCTCTGAGTTGTTCAGCGTATCCTCCAGGATTATTCCTACCACGTCCATAATACCTCTGAGTAGGAAAATTCTATCATTTGAACCTAATGATTGCCATGTCCACATTACCTCTGAGCAAACATGTTGGTTCCTTCAAACTTATTATCTGTACCTAAAAGCCAAGGTGCGTAAAAGATAATAGGTCCACATAAATCATCAAGTTCATGAGATCAAAAATGAACACATCACAAAAAGAGATAGTGTATTTCTTTATTTTTCAAAAAGAAAAAAGAGAGTACAGAAATACGCTATTCCCCCAGCAAGAGTTGCAAAAAAACACAAACATAAAAAGAGAGAGACTACAGTCCCCGATCCTCTCCAGGGTGGGATGAGAGCTCTCTGACTCGACGTCTCAGGTCAGCAGTGCGAGTTTCCACAGTCGCCTGGACTCGGAGCTCGGCTTCTTGACGTATTAATCCGACAGCCTCAGCGGAAGTTTTACTCTCATACTTCTCATAAAGCTGTCGTCGCTGCTGAGCCAAAGCAAAGGTCCGCTGAGTAAGAGTCGCTTCCTCCTGCTTGAATGCCACGTGTTCAGCCAGGACACGATCAGCTTCTAGTTGGAGTTGGGCCCGTTGGTCCTCAAGACGGCGCATCTGGGCATCGATCTCTACGATGTTAGCATCCACCGCAGCCCGCTTCTCCGTCGTCTTCTTCATAGATTGAGACAACTGCTCCACCGCAGCCTCAGTCCTAGCCACTTCATGCTCCCAACTGCTCACATCGGCCCGATAGGAAGCCTCGATTTCAGCAATCAACTTCCCTATCTCTGCATCTATCAAGACAGAGAGGTCATTTCGCTGGATGCGCTGCAGTTCCGCGAGCCGCTCGTCCAGCTCAATCACCGAAACCTCCAGAATTTCGGCCATATGGTCGTGGCCTTGGTGAACGCGGATCAGCTCGATACAAGGCATTGCCAGAGCTTTTGCTGTCGCAAAGCTCCCCTTGGCATCCATCACTGCAGATACACCTTTCTCCAGTATTTTGTACACTTCCTCGACGAGGAACTTCACATACTCGTCGGCATCCGCCAGCACCTGCGACGTCATAGTAGGAGTTGGGGGAGCTACTACAGTTTGCGGATCGGAGGAAGATCCGCCAACCTCGATCTGAGAGGTTTGAACCTTGGCAGCCATAGGCTCTTCATCAACAGGGGCCAGACTGCTAGTCCGAGGAGCCGAAGGAACAGAAGGAGCCGACACATGAGTCGTGATAGTACCCCAAGTGGAAGGAGCAACAGAGGGTTCCACACCCTTACCCTTCTCAAGCCCGGAGAAACCACCGACGTCAACGGCCACCTCTTCTACCCCCGACGTTCTATCAGCATCAGCTACCTCCCCCGGCAGAACGGGGAGATCAACATTTACCTCCTGGCCAGCCCCAGGAGACAAGATCGGCAGAAGGGTCTCATCTTTCTCAAGTCCCTCTACAGGGACAGAATCTGTCGCTACCGCCTGATCGGTAGCCATCTCAATGTCCATCGTTGGAGCCAAGGAAGGATTTGGCAACGATTCAGCCGACCTTCCTTCATCATGATAAGGAGGGGAATCAACCCTCTCCTCTGTCTCAACTACCTCTGCTGCCCCCGCAACAGACTCCTGCAGCCCTGGAGTGATGTCATCGGAAGATGACGAACTCCATTCCTCTTCACCAGGAAGCTGCGTACTTGCTAAACCTTCGATATGTGAAACCTCCGCTGTAGCCTTCGTCACCTCGGAAGCTGCTGTACCCTCAGGTTCCCTCCTGACATAACCCGGGGATACCGGAACCTCCACGACGACAGTATCCTCCGGATCTTCCTCCATGGGAGACATCATAGTCGGCAGGATGCGCACTCCAGACGAGCCCGCCATCTCTTCTCGCCTACTCCCACCCGACTTTGGGGTACGAGGTTTTCTTTTTAGCGGTTCCTACAAAAGAAAGATGAAGCCTCGTAAATGGTGGAACCAAAATCAGATTACGTGAGACGTTCTTATCTCTTCAGACGCCGAATCCGATGACGCCATCGGTGACGACGCCTTCTTCTGCTTCTTCGGCACAGGAGATTCAGCCCCTGTATCTGCACATCGTTTCGATCGATCGTCCGAGGGTTCTGCTTGTGATGCGGAGGGGGCACTCCGTTGACCCACCCCTGACGAACGATGCGGCCGGGCCTTCACTGGCGTATCCCCGGTCGCTGCTAACTGGGTGCCTGCGATAAGGCTGGTCTCCCTGTCATATCCGGAGGGCGGGGCAGCCATAACACAGTAAAATTTGGCGGCCGAGTAAAGAATAGGCGGCCGCAGATCGGGGACGGGCAACGTAAAACGAGCTCCGGTACATCCGGCATTATAATAATGCCAAGCTCGTGCACCATCCAACAAACTTCCAACATACCCCAGGGTAATACTGGGGTTATCCAACATCATCTGAGCATAACCAAATTACCGCGCAAAGCGGCTCGGCAAGTATGGCTCCAGGTAGCACTGATTCCTGTTCCGGTACACCAGATGGGACGGCCGGATACTTTGCAACCAGCGGAATCCCCATTGAGGCAGAGTGGTGGTACCTTCGCCCAGGTCCCTTAAATCCTCGTTGGCCTCAAAACCCAAGTAGATTGGACCAACTTTGGTAATCTCCCAACCCTGAAGGCGGGATAAAACCTTTCTACAAACAGGGATACCAGTATGCGACCAGCTCCTCCGATGGAAACGACGAAGGAATGCATCTCCAGCCTTATAATCTCCTTCCGAGCCGGGGCTCATCACACTGGGATGATGCAGAATCAGCCATCCCATCAAATAGTGAAACGGCAGTTCGGCGCGCGGGAAGTTATTTTTCTGCCTCTATCATGAATCACATTTCCAGCAAACTCTCGTAAACCTCGCTGCAGGTTACATACCATTGCGGGAAGGAGAGCCAAACGCCGGCCGAAGACCAACTTTACGGCTGGCAGGATTAAGTTTCGAGTCACCCTCTCGACGGCACCGGATCCACCTGCGAACACGCAATCCCGGAGCCATATCATCAGATAGGCGACCAAAACCGCCTTGGATGACATTGGATAAGCAAGGTGCCAGAAGCAGCTGTAGGAGCGTGCATCTGACTGCTGGTCTTCATTTCCTCGGGGATTCTTCTCCCCTAACCTGCTCATCTCGGACAGCACTTCGCTACGAGAGAGCGCCGGCGGAGTAGAAAACTGTGAAGAATCCTCTTTGTCTTGTCTAAAGACATAATCTCTCCAAGCGGTCACATGGGGCTGCGACCCGCTTTTATCCCTTCTCTGTATATAGTAATGATGAATCGCCACTTCCTTGAAGACGGCCGTCATCTCATCAGCTCTCTCCCCCAGGACCTGAAATTCCTCATTGGTTGGAAAGTACTCTTCATAGGGCTCCGACCCCCATGGGAGTTTAGACACCTCATGCATCTTATGAAGTGCGAGCCCTAACTCCCCTACCGGAGTAAAGAAGGTCCCGGTATGGATATCAAACATCTCCAAGAGTGCGAGGAACATGTGCCTATTAAGGTCAACACCCGCCTGGGTAGTACAGATCGCGGCAGTCAACCCGATCTCTCGGAGCTCAGTCCGAAATTGCGACAAGATCCAGAGCGTCAGTTTATCCCATTTGGAGACGTAATGGCACCAACCCTCCACCCGAAACTCTCCTTTCGGATAGGAGCGTCCCATCAAAAACATACGATGTGTAAAAGTTGAAGCACTATAAGCAAGCGTATCAATGGGTACATCACTGTAGAGGCTCCCAGGACGTAAAGTCCGCCAAGTGTAAGAAGACCCAGACCGTACAACGGTCAAAGCATCCCTTTGGTCGGAAGTAGAATCAATTTGGATGACACCAGTCACCGCTCCCCCCTGAGAAGGGGTAAGCTCCCAAGACATCCTCCTCTGGGAAACAAGGCGACAGAAGGACGTCAAAGGCCATTGATGTTCAAGTTGCTTAACAGTCATATGCACTCCATTCGCAGTAAAGAACCAGTCCTCCTTGACCTTCAGCACCGACGAGTCAGTAGAAGTGAGACGGTCTCCAAACAGGAACTCAGGCTTCAGGAAGGTCACTTTATCAGATGTGGAAGATTTAAAAACTCCACGCTCCATCATCCATTTGAGGAACCAATACTGCTGTTCACAGATTAGGGTCATTCTCTCAGGAGGCTGATCCAGCATAAGAGCATCATGAACAGGGTTTATCACTTCCTCGTTATGCTCTACTCCCATTTGGTTGAAGGCAGCCTCCAAGAAAACTTCACTCAAAAGCGGGATTGCCATCGACACTAGCAAAAGATCAGAAAAAGTCAGAAGAGAACACACAATGTGTCTAAAGGAGAAAACTGCGGCGCATCATCAGGGTTTGAACCCATGCGCGTCAGCAGCATAGCCTCGGCGCATCATCAGGGTTTGAACCCATGCGCGTCAGCAGTATAGCCTCGGCGCATCACCAGGGTTTAAACCCATGCGCGTCGGCGGGCAAATACCGCGGCACATCATTAAAGACTCAAGGTCTATGTGCGTTGGCGTACGGACAATGAGACTTACCAACCACCTCCGGCCGAACTTCAACAGGCCGACGGGGAACGACAGCCGCTGCAACTTCCGCGGACTCCTTCGCTTTCTCCTTCCCCTTGCTGGCAGCACCACGAGGAGTCTTGGGAGCCATTCTCTCGAAGAAGAAGAAGTTAGGGTTTTTGAAGAAGAAAACTCTAAAGAAGCAGAGGCACAGAGAAGAAGAACCCTTTCTCTCTCCAACTCTTACCTATTTATAGGGCTTGGTCGCACGCGTGAACAGATGACGTGTGATCTCAGCCATCGCCTCGGGTTCTGTGCAAAGATAGCAGCAAATAAAACCAAAAGATCATCATTAATCTTTTCGGTTACCGAGGCATCATCATCATTAACTGAGAAGAGCATGCGCCCGAACAGGCATGCACCCAGAAATCATGCGCCCTGACCTCCATGCTTCTTATTCAAAGTATTCCAAAACTTATTCAAAAGTTTTGAAAACTTTGAAGGGGGTCTTGTAGAAGCATGGAATTTCACAACCAGAAAACCCATGCGCCAGACACTACATGCGCTAGAACTCAGACGAAGAACTTCACAGCAAGATCAATAAAGATAGACATTCGAAAGAAGACTTTTTATTTATATACAAAAGTCTATTACATGTCTAAGAAAAGGTTGTACAAAGGAGAATTTCTACAAAGAAAAGATCCTAAGTCTACAGCCAGCGGCTACCATGCGCCTCCAGATAAGCGCAGCAGCCACCATGCGCCATCAGTCAGGCACAGCAGACATCATGCGCCTCCAACCAGGCGCATCCCACCATCTCTTCAGCAGCTCAGTTATGTGCATCCAGCTCAGTTATGTGCATCCCTTCAGCCAAATTCTTCCAGCCAGGCTCACCTGGCCGAGCAGAGCCCAGCTATGTGCCGCCCTTCCAGCCAGGGTCACCGGATAAATGCTTCCACAAAGCATTTAACCCTCTAGCTGGAACCAAGGAGGAGCACGGCAAAACTGTGGCCAGGGGAGGCTTCGAAAGAGCCTCCAAAGCCCAAGGAAGACCGTGATCGAAATTACAGCACAAGGGAGCTCTCAACACAACCAGAGTGGGCGACACCCACTTTGAAGGAAGAGAGAGCCTAGCACCACCATTCCGATCTATGGCTCTTCCAGAACAACGGAGACGGGGCCCGAACATCCCTATCTTTGGATGCAACAGGCACCTTCCGCCTGCCTCAGAAGCCATCGACTCCGTCTTTTGGATGTAACAGTCACCTTCAAGAGCATCGAAGACAACACAGCGTCTCATCTTCACCCTCGGGAGCACTTCGTCAACAGAATGCACCCGCATGATCAAGTTCATGTTGGAAGTACGTGAGGGAATGAGAAGCCAATCTTCTCTCCATGCCACTATTTATAGGCCGGGCAGATCAAACCCACGCGCCAAGTGGATGGCCCTCCGAATTCCGTGCAATGAATTTGCATTAAATGGATGAACCGGACGCCTCGAATTCAGCCAAACGGCTATTTATAGCACTCGAAGAGCGAGACAGTCGCATCATTAAAGACATGTTCGATGCGCCAGCCAGACAGCGCATCACACGGACGCGCCCTCCAGCATCAGGCGCATCGCACTGACGCGCCCTACGATACTCGGCGCATCACAGAAGATGCGCCCTCGCACATCTCCATACCGAGTGGAACACCAACCAACGTGCCCACTCAGCTGTCCATCGAATGTCACAAACATTAAATGCTGAACTGACAGAGTTGGCAGCACGCTTCCCAAAGTCTGAACAGTTGACAGCTTTTTCAGAAAACGAAGCGTCGGCAACGTCAGTATCATCATGACTTTACTCCGACGGCTACTGCCACGTGGCCACCCAACCATCCGTATGCGCCTCTACGGCCATGCGTCCAAATCAGCATGCGCCTCAAAAGCCATGCGCCCCAGATTGCTCTCTGATCCCAAAAGACAGAAGAAAAGTCTTCATCCGAAGATTCGCATGCGCCTCAAAAGCCATGCGCCCCAGACTGCTCTGTGATCCCGAAAGACAGAAAGAAAGTCGCCTGCATTCGCCTCAAAAGCCATGCGCCCCAAATGGTTTGTAACTCCTAAAGGTTATGAGCCGCAGCCTCCTCCTGCGCCCATTCCAAGGCGCAGCTCACCAGATTACTCCTCTCTACCAAATCCGAGATCTTCGAACCATGGGTCGATGACACGTGTCCTTTGACTCAACTCGTCCAAGATTTCAGCAACGGAAAGATCTTCTCTCTGCTACGTGCCGGCTCACAACAGCAGTATGAAGAGTTCTCCCCCTCGATCAGGGCGCAGCATCCATACGCCTCCATCAGCAACCTCCACGTGGCATCCCCACACCGGCGCATCCTGCATGCGCGCATGAGCAGCCGGCCTGCAAAACTATAAATAGAAGGATCATCTCCTTCACACAAAAGACACAAGACTCACAACACAGACAGAATCCACAACAGAGAATCACCAGAGAGGCAGTTCTAGACACTCAACGTCTTCCTCCTCTCAGCAAGCTCCAGTACCCAGAGCAATCAACACCTTCAGAGAACCGATAACCGTCGTCAGCCGGTCAACGGAGTCAACGCATTACCACTCGCTCCATTGGCACTAAGGAACCCAGCTTAAACAAAAGTGTACTCCTAGGACTACATCTAAGTCCTACATTGTAACACTGTTCTGTTTGTATTAAGATTTGCAATCAAATAATTTTAATGGCAAACAGGAACAATCTCTTCCCTGATGGTCATCGGTTCTTCCTTGACCTCGACCTTTGGTAACACCTTCTCCTTAACAGTCACCGGCTCTTGTTTGATAACGGAGACTTCCTCCGTGTTGACCTCCAAGGGTTTCTTGCCTCGACCCCTTCCTCGACTAGCAGCACCACCTCGACGAGTCCTAGGAGCCATCTTTCTGACAACAGAAATTTTTATATAGGGTAAAGAAATTTACTCAAGTTATAAAAGTTGTGACGTTGGTTTTTTGTGTTCATCATCATTAGAGGGAGCAGCACTGGAAAAGTTGTGACGTTGGTAGCATGAGAGAGTAAAAATCTGTATCACAAGACTAACAGAATTACTATATAATCATGTACTCACCAATAACCGGATGTAACTGGAGTCGTTGGGCCTATCGTGCAGTAATTTGTAGATCCGCTGGTATAGGCCAGATGTACTTAGTATCTAGTGTATCAGATTAGTATCGGTCTATCGGTTTGGTATAGGACGTATCATATTGGTATTGGCCTTAACAAATTGGTATCGTCATATATCCGATATGTACATGTATCGGCCGTATAACTAGGATTCATATTGGCCTTATTGATTTGGTATCGGTCATATCCGATAGGTATCGGCCGTGTTGGATTATTATATACCATTTTGGATTAGTTTCGTGGAAGGTTTAGTAACAACTGTACTTGGATTTCTCTCTTCTCGAGCTAGAATACCATTACAAGAGAATCACCAGATCGTGATTGGCCAGTTACAGTAACATACATACTTCCTTTTCCATCAGGAAAAGTGAGATTGAAAAGGAAGTATGTATGTTCTGTAACTGGCCATTTACGCTCTCTGACTCTCTTGCAATGATAATCTAGCTCTAGAAGAGAGAAATCCAAGTACAGTTGTTACTAAACCTTCCACGAAACTAATCCGAAATGGTATATAATAATCCAACACGGCTGATACCTATCGGATATGACCGATACCAAATCGATAAGGCCAATATGAATCCTAGCTATACGGCCGATACATATCGGATAGGACGATACCAATTCGCTAAGACCAATACCAACCGATACGGTCCATACCAAAACGATATATCGATACTAATCCGATACGGTCAATACTTATAAGTACCTACGGTCCAGGAGGTTGATCCGCTATAGTACACCCATGTACGATCAATAAAGTAACGATCCATTTCAATTTGGATGTAAAAATCTGTATCGTAAGACAAACTAAACATAATTAGTTCTATTTCACATGCTTAATTGCCAAGTATGGGAACGAATGGCTCAGAACACAACCCAAAATTCATTCTAGCATACATTAGTGTGAATCATCTACGTTCTGTACATATAGTGTAGTATATGTTCTTATCGTATCTAGTATCTGAAAGATGTAACAGAATCAAGATGAATTCACATAGATTACATGTGCCCCATATTTGAGTGCTACACCAAGACTCACCGTGATGAGGTTAGTGATTTATTTAACCTAATATAGTAATCTTGTAATTTAAAGTTGGAAGAACGTACAAGTAGCCTATAGTTTCTGCCTCGCCAGTCGAATGGATTAATTGCCAAGTATCGGAACGAATGGCTCAGAACACAACCCGAGATTCATTCTAGCATACATTAGTGAGTTCATCTTGATTCTGTTACGTCCTTCAGATACTAGATACGATAAGAACATATACTACACCATATGTACAGAATATAGATAATTTATACTAATGTATGCTAGAATGAATCTTGGCTTGTGTTCTGAGCCATCCGTTCTGATCAAGCATCTTCCTTCTCCTCTCCTCCACCATGGCTCTGAACAAATCTGCTCCTCCCTCTACTTCCCTTCTTCTTATTTAACTCTCTTAGCAACATATGACATCCAGCTCAAGTGTAGAGTCGGGGGAGAAGAAGTGGGCAGAAAGAGGAGGGGGAAGCAGTACAGTCGGCGACATGACCCGGAGGAAGTACAGAGATTTTCTTCAACAGGTAGGAGAACTATAAGGATATATCGTTTCACAATATATCACCTTGTCAAAGACCCTTAATGTGACAATCATGTTACCGCGCTGTCGGAAGACTAACATGTCATAATTTTCTAAGCCGTTTGTTTTGACATAATCCTGAAAACTCTTTCCTGCTATATAATAATACAAGATTACTACATAGGAGGAAAGAGTTGGAAAGATTATATCAAAATACACGGCTTAAAAACTTATGACATGTTAGTCTTCCGACACCGCGGTAACATGATATTCACATGAAGGGTCTTTGACAAGATGACATGTTGTGAAAAGATATATCCTTATAGTTCTCCTACGGCTGTTGAAGAAAACCTCTGTACTTCCTTCGGGTCATGCCACCGGCTGTGCTCCTTCCCCTCCTCTTCCTGTCTACTTCTTCTCCCCCGACTCTACACTTGAGCTGGATGTCATATGTGGCTGAGAGAGTCAAATAAGAAGAAGGAAAGTAGAGGGAGGAGCAGATTTGTTCAGAGCTATGGTGGAGGACGAGGAGAAGGAAGATGCTTGATCAGAACAGATGGCTCAGAACACAAGCCAAGATTCATTCTAGCATACAATAGTGTGAATCATCTATGTTCTGTACATATGGTGTAGTATATGTTCTTATCGTATCTAGTATCTGAAGGATGTAACAGAATCAAGATGAACTCACTAATGTAATACTAAGACATCATCTACTACTATATAAGATATAGTGATAGGTTGTCGTATCATCATTGCCGAGGGATGAGGGTCGAAGGACAGTCAACTTTATATAAGGCTACTTGCATAGTTTCTGCCTCGCCAGTCGAATGGCTGCAGGGACTATGTCCTGATCACCATGGCGTACCGTAGACTAATGAAAATGGAGCTGGAAATATCCGTCGCTAACCGGTCACTAGTCTGTCGGTAACTGAGAATTTTTTTGAAAATAAAATTGCAGCACTTTCCCTGTTCACAAAAATATGCATAAACCAAACCAATATATAATGCACACCAATTATCCAAGAATCACATAGACCAAATATGCACGTACGATTTTAATGCACACCAATTATCGTATCAACGACTACATAGTTTCTGCCTCGCCAGTCGAATGGCTGTAGGGACTATGTCCTGATCACCATGTCGTACCGTAGATTAAAATACAGAAACCAAAATGCAAAATACAGAAACCAAAATACAAAATATAGAAACCAAAATATAAAATACAGAAACCAAAATACAAAATATAGAATCCAAAATAGGACCCTCTGTGAGAACGGATGGCTCAGAACACAACCCAACCGGAGAGAATACTCTGAGAGATCCATCTGTGTAGGACGTACATCTGAGAGATCACCTTTATAAGAATTATATCAGTAGTGGGATCGAGTGTTGGAGGAGATACTATCAGAGTATACATCCTACTTAGATGGGTCTCTCACCGTTACTATTTTTTCCTGACAGCATAGTGGATGTGCTCCGTCCACATATTCTTGCTCCGAGCCAAAACTTTGTCCCGGAGCTCATGTGGACATCCTTGGTGTAGAGCTCGAGTGTGAGGTTCCTGACAGCATGGTGGTCTCCTTTGTTAAAGTATTCGTGTTCGTCCCACAACCAATGTTGGATGAGCACGGATACTTTGACAAAGGAGGCCACCATGCTGTCAGGAACCTCTCACTCGAGCTCTACACGAAGGATGTTCACTTGAGCTCCGGGGCAAAGTTTTGGCTCAAAGAAAGAATCTGTTGACGGAGCACATCCACCTTACTGTCAAAAAAAATAGTAACGGTGAGAGACCCATCTGAGTAGGATGTATACTCTGATAGTATCTCCTCCAACACTCGATCCCACTACTGATATCATTCTTGTAAAGGTGATATCTCATAGTATACGTCCTACACAGATGGATCTCTCAGAGTATCCTCTAGTGATAGGTTGTCGTATCATCACTGCCGAGGGATGAAGGTCGAAGAACAGTCAACTTTATCTATGGATACATAATTTCTGCCTCGCCAATCGAATGGCTGCAGGGACTATATATGTCCTGATCACCATGTCGTAGTCCAATACAATCCAGAGATTGACACAGTTCTAGTTCATATATGTAGTCCAATACAAATAGTCTAATACAAAAACAACTCAATATGTAGTCCAATACAAATAGTCTAATACAAAAACAACCCAATACAAATAGTCCAATACAAATAAGTACTAATAGCTAATGAGAACCACGCTGCTCACTCAAACGCTCAGTGATACGTTCACGCAACCACCTCGAAAAAGCAAGATTTTTGGCACGAGGAGAGCTGTCGTCCCTTGCAAGGATTGCATGAAGAGTCCTCTCGGTCTCACTAGCTACCGGTGCTGGATGAATAGAACTCCCGGTCTCACTAGCAACCGGTGCTACTTCCTCCTTAACTGTAGGAGGAGCCACCTCAGCATTCACTGTTTTCCTCAAACGATGTGCCGCTCCTCGGGTCATGGGTGCCATCTGGTAAGATCGATAGTCACAAATAATATAATTATAACAGAAGAAAGCTAACTAAAGGAACCATTATGTAATTTGAGTACATTTTCGAAAGCCGATAAAGTATAAAATTTTTGATTTTTTGCCAAGTGTGAGAACGGATGGCTCAGAAGACAACCCAAGATTCATTCAAGCATACATTAGTGTGAATCATCTATGTTCTGTACATATGGTGTAGTATATGTTCTTATCGTATCTAGTATCTGAAGGACGTACGTAACATAATCAAGATGAACTCACATAATGTAATACTAAGACATCATCTACTACTATATAAGATATAGTGATAGGTTGTCGTATCATCATTGCCGAGGGATGAGGGTCGGAAGACAGTCAACTTTATCTACGGCTACATAGTTTCTGCCTCGCCAGTCGAATGGCTGCAGGTACTATGTCCTGATCACCATGTCGTACCGTAGATCAAATGGAGTTAGAACTGGAGCCAAAATACAGTACTACTTCACCATGTCGTACCATTTTACTCTCTCTCTCCTTCTCCCCTCCGGTGCTCTCACTCTCTCTGGCACTCTCACACTACTAATTCCTATGTGTTTTAAGTGTGAGAACGGATGGCTCACAATACAACCCAAGATTCATTCTAGCATACATTAGTGTGAATCATCTATATTCCGTATACATATCATGTAGTATATGTTAACCTTATCGTATCTAGTATCTGAAGGACGTGCGTAACAGAATCAAGATGAACTCACTAATGTAATACTAAGACATCATCTACTACTATATAAGATATAGTGATAGGTTGTCGTATCATCATTGCCGAGGGATGAGGGTCGGAGGACATGCAACTTTATCTACGACAACATAGTTTCTGCCTCGCCAGTCGAATGACTGCAGGGAATATCCGTCACCATGTCGTACCGTAGATTAATGTAATTAATGGAGCTGGAAATATCCGTCGCTAACCGGTAACTAGTCCGTCGCTAACTGAGATTGTCACATACACATATGTACATCACAGCTAGATGTATAGATATATACATCTATACAGAAGCACACAACTGATAGAACTCGTACTGTCCTTGAGACATAGTGAACATATACACCATGAATCCAAACCCCATATATATTCACATTTACTAATCCAAACACCACCAAACTAATGGAACACCCAATATGGATAACACATTATTTAGCCAATATATAAACTCAGATGAATTTGAGAAGTAAAGCCACCCGCCGCCCCCGGCCAAAGCCCGCCGCCCCAAGCTCGCAGCCCAGTAGTTCGGTTGCATATATATATATATGAAAAGTGCTTATGGGTGTGCGTCGGTTGCAAATAGCCCCGACGCACCCGCCCCAAGCCAGCCGCCCAGCCACCAACGCCGCCGCCCCAAGCCCACCGCCCAGCCCCCAACCCAAGCCAGCCGCCCAGCCCCCGACACCCCCGTCCCAAGCCAGCCGTCCAGCCCCGACGTCGCCGCCCCAAGCCCACTGCCCAGCCCCCGACCCAAGCCAGCCGTCCAGCCCCCGACGCCCCAACCCCAAGCCCGCCTCCCAGACCCCGACGCCCCCGTCCCAAGCCCACCGCCCAGACCCCGACCCAAGCCAGCCGCCCAGCCCCCGACGCCCCAACCCCAAGCCAGCCTCCCAGACCCCGACGCCCCAACCCCAAGCCCGCCTCCCAGACCCCGACGCCCCCGCCCCAAGCCCACCGTCCAGACCCCGACCCAAGCCAGCCGCCCAGCCCCCGACGCCCCAGCCCCAAGCCTGCCGCCCAGCCCCCGACGCCCCCGCCCCAAGCCCACCGCCCAGCCCCCGACCCAAGCCAGCCGCCAAGCCACATTTCGCCCAGCCCCAAGTGCGCCGCCCAGCCCCTATACGATACCGCGAGAGAGAGAGAGAGAGAGAAAGATCGAGAGAGAGAGAGGGGGGGTTACCTTCGAAAGAGAGAGAGGAGAGGACGCCGACGCCGACGACGACACCGACGCCGATCATCGAAGCCGACTCCGGCGAGAGAGAGAGAGGAAGAGAGAGAGAGAGAGAGGAGAGAGAGTGAATTTGGGGAGAATGCGAAAAGTTCCCCCCGCCGTTCCATTTAAAGTCTGGAACGTTTATATAGCGACGGACGAGCGACTGGTAAAAAACCGTCGCCAAGCGGTCGCCTTTTTGGATAAGTGCCGACTGAATATCCGTCGCTAAGTCGTCGAAAATATGTCCCGCCAATTTTCTACACAATTTCGGCCAAATAATCGACTGTGTAGCGACGACGGAAACTCCGTCGCTACAACACCGACACTCTAGCGACGGATGTGCGACCTTTCCTCCCCCTAAAATTAAAATTAAAATGACAAAGGATTGTAGTCGGTAAACAGTCGCTGAGCGGCCACGAAACCGTCGCTAATACCGACGGAATAAGTCGGTCTCTAATAATCTGTCGCTAAATGAGCGTATTTTGGTAGTGTATTAATGAACCGAGCGGGCCTACAATATTGGAATAGAGTTTAGGATCTCATCCACCAGCTTGACCTCCTCCCTTGCTTCAAGTTTTAAACTCTTGTTACCATCCTTAATTTGTATCCTGCTTGAACTCTTTCTACCGTAAATTCTTATTTTTCGTGCTTAGCGACAGTTAGGAAGATGACTACACTAGTATATGCTCATAGGTCAAACACAAGGCTAGAAAAGGTTACATTGACAATTAATATGCATTGAGGTTCTATTTGAGTTATAAAGACATTTTTCTAAAAGTGTGATCTTAAGGATTAGTTAATTCTAAGTTGGGTAGTAGCATATTACCGCTTTCAAAAGATAGTTGGAATTTTATTTTGATATTACAAGGTGGTATACACAAGAGGATAGCTAGATCGAGAAAACAAATTGATTTGTTTTTACGTTTTGATTTTTGAAGGTCTTTGAACATTTATGATTTATTGAGTTGTAGCTATACATCTTTGGAGGGATATAAACTTGATTTGACAAAGGATCTTAAATTTTTAAATGTTAAAGTAGGATTTACAATTGACTAAACTTTGAGGACGATGGATAAATTTTGAGTAAAATGTTTTCTTGAATTAAATTATATCATATGACCTATGAATTATAAAGTTATTTAGATATTAGATTTCGAGTTTAAAGCCTTGATTATGGAAAAAAGGGAGTTAACGACTGATATGATTATTTGAATATTAAGTTTTATTACAAGTTTGGGAAAAGGTTATTAATGATATGATAGATTGATTAAAAAATTTACAATTTTTTTATGATTATGTTGGACGATTTAGAATGAATAAAAATTTTGGAAGATTTTTTTTGAGAATTTTTGTGAAGACTCGCTTTCAAGAAGTTAGACTTATAGTGGTAGACAACCAAGATAGCCAAAATAAGATAGGAGTAAAGTTGCCATATCACCCATAACCATGATAATGGTATATACTCAAGTATAGTTAGTCATTGACCAAACCGATGAACATATCTTTGACTTACTCGACATACCCTGAAATCTTGATCTTTGTTCGTGACCATCTAATTGTTTGAAACTTAGAAATGAATAGAATCATTCCCTTGACCATACCCTTATCCGTGAGACTATTTTTTCTCTAGAAACTGTGTCTCTAACTTATCTTAACTTGATCTACGAGATTTCCTAAATTTCCTTTATTCGTGCTTTAACCTTTTATTTTTGTGCATTAATTAGTACCTTATGAAAACCCACTTTCTATTTTGATCATTTGGTGTTCTCTATCGTGACTTTGATATTTGGAGCACAACACTAGATTTTTCCTTCCAACAAAATTCACATGCAAGACCTAGACGAGCTCACCTTCATGTCGACGTATCATGTCCCACTAAAATACATCCCCTTGTACTCTATTTTTATGGTACGACTTTCGGGTCATAAAGACTAAACCATAACCTTTACCATGGTACCGATATACTTTTGACTACAGATAAGGACTCAACCTCGACTTATATCTTTCTACCCAATATATGATTGTGATCTACTTAATTCCTTAAATGCTTAACTTCTTTTTTATCTTGATTACTTGATCCTTATCCTTTTATTATCTTGACTTACTTAGACCCTATCATCCCTTACTTTTTCATGCAATAACTCACGACCCCTATTTATTATCCAACTCTTACCACGATTAATAAACCTAACCGCATTCCCTTTCCAAATTGTTTTGCTTCACTATGATTCGTGCAACACTTTTTACTTGGATACCCTTGTACGGCGATGAAGATTTGATCATAACGCCCTTTGGTTAGACATGAGTTAGATGGAAAAAAATCCCATAAAGGAGATAGATGGTTTAGTTAAATGAAACGATCCGGTGGTTATGAGTCATAAGTTAATTGTGCAATTTGATTAAGAGGTGTGATATTATGTGTTGAGATGATCCAATGATAGTATACTTGCGAGTGTTAAAAGGGTCGCGATTAATGAAATATGGAAAATAAATTTATGTTGCTGCACAAAAGATAAAATTTTCTATTAAAAAAAATCCTAGAAGAGTTTGACTTTTGATTCAACTAACTTAATTGAAGATTTTTAAAATTTCGAATTTGCGGGAATTAAAGCTAGAGGACATTTTCATGATAAAATATTGTGTTACGAATGTATGATCAATGGAGGGTAAACTTTTGATTGATGCATTAGCCGTCGAGATTTAGCAAATATTGAAGGTGATATTTTGTTTTGGTGTATGCCTTCATTCTCTCCGTCAAATAATTGATCGATTGCTTATCGATAAACTCTTTCTACATTTTCAATCCCCCAAATTTTTCCTAAATTTCGAGGACGAAATTCTTTTAAGTTGGGTAGGATGTAAACCCCCTAAATTTTAATTACATTTTTTTAAAAATAATTTGACATCGATTTGTTTGTTTTTCATAATTGTGCGTCGCGCACGAGATCGCATTTTTTTATATTTGCTCGACGAGTGCGAATATGTGCAAGGTACATATTTTTATAAAATATTTTTTTTATTTGAGATTATATTTATATAAAAGAAAATAGGTTCAAAATAATATATATGATAAATATTTCCATTTTTTATTTGCTAAAAGTTGTGAAGAACGACGCATCGAGTATTACCAAAATTTTATTTTCTTCCTTTATTATAAAAGGGGCTATTTTACTTTATTGGTAACTTAGAAAAACTATGTTCTATATAAATATTCTAATTGTAAGGTACATGAAATTAATTTCACATATATTTTGGGTTTCAAAAATTTATCGAAATAGTTTTATTCATTGCAAAGTGTATCTCAAATATTTAAATAATTATTATGAATTTCAAAATTATTTATTTATTATTTTATTTATTATGAAAAGATAATTTGAAATTTTGATTTAAAGCTAACTTACTTATGGTAACTTATTTTTGATTTTTTTGAATAGTTTTAAATAAAGGATTGAATCTATATAAATTCAATTTGGAATTTGTTTTGATTTAAATGATTTTTTGAATCGATCTAAATTAAAAATAGAATTATCTAGTCGAATTTAAACTACTAGTAATCCTTATCCAACTGGGTCCTCCACCTCCTATATAAGGAGACTCCCATGGTTATTCTACCATCCAAAATTCTCCATCAAATTCGTGCATCGTGTCGATGTCACCATTCTCCATCCACTATATCTTATGTTACACATACAATAACTCAATCCCAGGTTCGACAGATCCGAACCTCCGTCCCCGTCGTGTCGGACACACCCGATACGATACAACCCAACCCGGCAATACAAATGCAAAATTTTAAACCTACAACCTCCATTTCGGCCTCGCCTCTGCCAACACCAGTGCCTCCATCACCGCCTCTCATCTCGACCAACCCGGTCGAGTCAGCAACTTCCACCACCTTCCACCAGCCAACCACCATCTCAGTCATCAACACTATCATCGAACCCCCGCCTCCACGACCAGCGCTCTATCCGCCACGGCCATTCCCGGTCGCACCCATCAGAATCCTTCCACCACTGTCCCGACTTCACCCAAGCCCTGCCACCGCACAATCAACATCACCAGAAACCGACTCCGGCGTCACCCTTCGTCACACTCCAACACGAACCCAGCCCCGACGCCAAGGGCGACCACGACCAAACTACCACCTACAACCACCGCTTAAAATCCCCCTTCCCTACCTCATCGTGCCTCCCGATCCTCCCCGCCATGGCCATCGCCGGCCGACGTCGCCCCCAAAATACCACTCCACCTGACCACCACCACCACCATCGAAGGGGAAGAATAGAGAAACTTAACCTGACCAAACTGGCCGGATCTGTCTCCGCGCCCTCCGTCGAACTCGAGCCGCACCGCCGACTTCCCGGAGTATCGCGCCCAACCGCCACCGCACCCGGAGCTGGCGCCGCCCCATCTGCTGTGTTGGCCGACGAGACGAGCGCCGCCCTCCGCCCTCTCGACGTCGTCGCGAGCCGCGCTTCCTCCAGGGACTCCGGTCAGCCGTGACGAACCGTCTGTGTGCGACCCTAGGCAACTCCGCTCCTCTCCTTTCCAATTCCTATCTCTCTCCACTCTTTTTTTTCCTTTCTTCTTTAAGAGCAGCAGTAATGCTGGCTCCTTGTTATAAATATTATTATTATTAATGCTGTCAATTTGTTATAATAATAATAATAATTATTATTCTTCTTCTTCTTCTTATTACTATTATTATTAATGTTGTCACATTTGTTAGTATTATTATTATTATTATTATTATTATTATTATTACTATTATAATTGAGACTGTTGATATATTTGTTACCAATATCAAAAATCTAAATTTGCAAATTCTAGTTTTAAACCTAAAATATTATTATATTATATTCATAGGATATGGTGAATGGGTTTTACTTAAATTATTTTTATATTATTTCTCTAAAGAATATGTTGATTAGTAAAAATGCAGTTTTAAATATATTATGAATATCTCTCAATTATATTGACCCTTAAAGTGTATCTTCTTGATTAAAAAGTATTTTATGGTATTTTTCAAATATTTATCTAATTAATAAAATATAAATTTCTACTAAAATCTTTATATATTACGAATTTAGAATGATTGTTGCCTAAAATTATTTTCGGTTCTTCAAGTATTTAGATGGACATGTATTTGGCTAATAAAAAGGTATTTTTCCAAAATTGTAAATGCAAGGTATTTTTAAGTAATTACGTAAACTTATTATAAAAATAGTTTTCAAAAATTAGTACGTGTATTCATTTCCATAAATTCTCTTCAATTATCTTAGCTGATCATGACTAATCGTACCCTTACTTTCTTTCCGATTTCGGACCCCTACGCCTCGATCGTGGCTATTGGATTGTTGGGATATGACAGAACATCGCACCACCAGGCGATATACCAGGTGTCACGACCCGCACCCACTGTGAGTGTACGAGAACGTAACAACGCCCAGCCTACGCCGTCGTGTCGGCGGTAGAACGCTATCCTAGGTCAATCATCTAACAATATAAAGGTACCTGTACAGTATATACACTCCGAATGAAGGTAACATAGCAATATACAGCCTCAATCACATCTAAGGCATAATGATAAGAAGATAGATAGATATGAACAGAAGGAAATCCACAGAGGTACAATCCAGATAAAGACTAAGTGTCTAAGATAACATCTCCATAACATCAGATAAATAATCTTCCAGTATATATATATATATATATATACAATGATGTATCAATGAGAAAAATAAGGTAAGAGTCTAAGCTAGCAGTCTAAACCACAGGTGGTAGATCCTCTACTGCAATGGGTCCAAGGCACAAGTGTTGTCTAAGCTGCACCATAATGGGTAGACACCATAGCCTCATCATTCTCTGTAAAATTTTCAACAGGTCCAGTCAGGACGGGAGCGAGCATAAAACATCTCACGCAGTTCATATCAAGTTAGGAAATATAAAGCATGCAATAGAGTAAGATACAAGAAACGCTGAAAGAAGACTGTATATGAAAAACAACAGAGATTTGATAATAGAAAATATCTATATATAATAAGTAAGAACTGTAAGCAACATGTGATTTAGAGTACAATATGGTTATGTAAACGGTTTAGGACAATGCAATGGTAACTCCATTGTATGTGAGTGCACAATAGACATATACAATAGTTATACAATGTTGTACAATAGGATTTGATTACATAACCAATTCTACTCCCTGTAGGAGCGTAAAAAGTGCTGCAATGAGAGAGTCATCTCAGTCATAAGTGACCTGCTTTATGCCTAATACAGCGGGTAATCTCTTTACGCTCAAGACAAGGCTAGACACTTTATGTCTAAGCAGACTGATTGCTTTACGCTGGGGTCTATATTGGTGATTTTACGCTAAGGTCAGAGCAGCCTCTTTTCACACCAGACAAAAGCTATCAAATCTTGCATTTAATGCAGATTTTTGACATGAAGATATCAATGATGGTATTTACCACAGAATTCAATGGAATTTGTCTTATACAAAGACCATTGTTGTCGTTTATGGAGATCGAGCTACTTTACGCTCACTAAAGGGTTTCTTTTACGCACGGAGTTTTACATGAGTCCTTACGCTCATTAAAAAATAATGTGTGCGTGAAGTCTATTTGAGCCATTTTACGCTCAAGGTTATACAACCGCTTTACGCTAGAAACCTATGACAGAGCTAGTTTACGCTCATCTTTTTACGCCCTATTTTGTTCTGGCCAGTTCAGAAGTGGTGTGCCTATGTGGTTTTCATGCCACATATTTCGAAGAACATGTGTACGTGTATCCTATTCTTACTGAAATGATGGGACACGTGTCAGCACATACAGAGGATGATTCTGATCGTAGATGGCGGTTATTGAGCGTAAAGACATATCTTGATGCTCCTTTACGCACGGAAGCCCTAGCCTATAAAAAGACTCATTTTTCTCATACAACGGAGACGGAGAGACAGGAGAGAATACAGAGATCAGAGCTTCGAGATTTTGATCCTCTAGAGCATTTTTCTTCAACTTTTCTTCCAGAACAGAGTGAAGCAAAGCAGGAAAGCATTCGGCCTCGCCATCAGTGCCCAAGTGCGTCGATACCTTTCTGTTGCATTAGTTCTTCCAAGTTGTTCTACTTCAAGCAGCGATCTTCATCATCATCATATGGTCCAAGGAACAATGTGATCATTTACAGATCAGACTTCCATAGCAATACTTTCCTAGAATCAAAAAGTTGTACTTCTTGTACTCTTTCTCGTTTTATTTTCAAAAGCCAATTCCTCCAAGGCATTTTGTTAAGTGAAACAAAAATGGCGACTCTGCTGGGGACGACCTTCTCCTCTGACGAGGAGGTGATTGCTCAATATGATGATGTTTCGGTCGGTTCGACCAAGAAGACTCTGGTGGTACACTTCGACCAGACTGCCTATGAAGAGATGCTCCGAACTGGGGGTGGTTCTCGCCATTCCAATGTTCAAAAGTCTCGCAAAGCACGAAAAGTTTGGATTCCCAAATCCAAAATGATTTTTGATCTCTCTGCTGCTTCTGATGACAAGGGGGTTCTTCCCACTCCTGTCGTAGGGGCTCCCGTTCATAACGAGGCAGTCCCTACTTCAAAGTTGTACTCGAAGTATGACGATTTGTCTCCCGTTTGTAACGGTAAGATAACCAGGTTTCACACCCACCGCGTAAAAATCAAGTTTTACGCTCAGTGGGTAAGAACCAAATTTTACGCTTAGTTCATAAGAATGAGACTCCCATTCGTAATGGGGCAGACTCTAAAGCTTGTGCTTCTGGGTGTAAGAATCAGTCTCCCGTCGGTGACGTGGTAGGCCCAAATAAATTACGCTCCTCGCGTAAAACAAAATCTCCCATTGGTAACATGGCAGATAACAAGATTTTACGTTCCATGCGTAAAGATAAATCTCCTGTCTATGACAATGTAGATAGAATTCACAAAGATGCTCACATGATGAATGTGAATGTATCTAAACGTGTGCAGCGCAAAAATAAAGTTGGTACAACTTCTGTTCTACACCAACAACCTTCTCATACTGCTTTACGCAGAGTACCAAATGTACAAATCATACGCCAAGAAAATGGACTCCTGCGTGCTAAATCTCAAGATTTACGCACACAATTCCAAAAGCGCAGAAATGTACAATTTGGTTCTGCGAATACAGCCAGTAATCTTCTTTATACACAAGGAACTAAACGTTTTTCCACCCCCAATGTAATAAAGAAGAATACTTCATCCACTCCTCCTGACTTACGCGAATTGCTAATGCAAAAGCGCAAGAATAGACAATCTTCAGTGACATTCCCCCAAGAAAAACATCTGTGTGAATACCACCAGGTTGTGATCAACTGTTGTTGTTCAGCTTCAAGACGATCAGTTTTTGATCGATTGAGTTTCAATGTACCTCCACATCAAACTGAAGACCAAAAACATGAGTTGCCATATGTGTCAGTCAACATGGCATCTCATACTAACAGAGGACGACGTCCAAGACGGAACACGTCCCAAACTCCAAGTCAACAACAGTTCAACATGCTTCTTGATTCCTTTGAAGGAGTATATCAGAATACTCGATCAAGAAGACGAAGACAATTGCAGACTTCTGATTCAGAGGCTGGGGGTACTCAATCTTTTAAGTCTGATACCGATAGCGGAGATTCGTACTTCTATACGAACCCTTCTGTATCTTCAAGAGAGGTTGAATCCTACGCTGTTGGAGATGAGCCAGAGACATCATCTGCTAATACAGAATAACGTCTCACTGCTGTTGAACAATCACTGAAGGATATGCTTAACATGGTGCAAAACATGCATCAAATAATTTTGAATTAGCAAACTGCTCAACCGACAGCAGTGACACTGGCACCAGTAGCAGTGCAAACTCAAGATAGTCAAGGGGCTGAAATACCTTCGAATATTCAAGTGCCCGCTGCAAATCAAAATTCTGCATCCCCGGATCTCATTCCTCCAGAAGATGCACCACCTCCAGTGGGAGTCATGGTGCATCCAACCACTACTCAGTCAAATGTGCTTCCTCAAACTAGTGAAGCAATTCAAGCAGTACGTGAACTTAAAGCACAGTTTGAAGTCTTGAGGCACAAGGATCAGCTCCAGAGGTTAGGGATTAAGCAACCTTATCCCCCTTATTGGAATGATGTACCCTTTCCACCGAAGTTCAAGCCACAATCCATGGTTTTGTTCGATGGAAAAGCATCTCCCAGTCAATATATCAATTATTTTGATATTATGACTGTACACTTGCAGAAAAATGATGCACTTCTCACTCGAGTGTTCATCGGGTGCCTGACGGGTTCAGCTTATGACTGGTATCGTAGCTTACCCGATAACTCTATTTCGTCTTTTGACGAATTCAAAGCAATGTTCCTCTCCCGTTTCTATGAAGGAGGTATGGACAGGAACATGTCCTCCTTAATTGAAATAAAACAAAAGAAGAAAGAAGATACTCGGACGTTCATCGAACGTTTCCGACAGGCCACTCTAAAATGCCTCCTGGTATGCCAGATTCAGCATTGATTGACACATGCAAGATGAATCTGCGACCATCTATCGCTGTCTTCACAGGTTTCCAATTCACAGATTGGGCTTCGTTCATCATAGCAGCAGTTTCTGCCGAGACCAATGGTAGGTTGGCTCGAGAACACGGGATAATTTTTACTTCAGAAGACAAAGGAAAAAAAATAGTCATGACAATAATCCTGGCAATCGTAATGTGAAGGGAAAGGATACCCTTATGGTTAATCTTTCCAAAAACAAAACGACGCCGAGTAATCGGGAATCTTCCAGGCCAAAGGAAGAATACTCCTTCGACGAAAGTGATATCCCAGGAATATTTCAATGTCTGGTAAAAAGTGGTAAACTTCATATTCCGGAGCCAAAGAGGCCCAATGAGGTGAATCTGACTGACAATCCCAAGTATTGTATCTATTACAGATATATTAATCATCCTACCAGTGCTTGCTATGTCTTGAAAAACAAGATCCAAGAGCTGATAAATGGTGGTGCCATCGCTTTAACCAATGATAACCATACGGTGACAACCAATATGGTTTCTCTTCAGTTTGGGGATTTTCCTCCACAGCAAATCCCAGATGGAATTATACCGATTCCGAAGGCGATGATGAAGATTGTGAATATCCCGCCTACCAGGAAGAAAATACAGGATTGCTGCCGCTCACATTGAAGAGTGGTAAAATCATGTGGGTACATCCTGACTTAGTGCCTGAGTTGGAAAATGAAGGTAAAACTTCAAAGTCCAAGAAAAGCAGGAAAGTCAAAACCTGCAACATGATTTCTCATGTTATTCCTGATCCTGACGACTTGGATCATCTATGGGATGGCCTTCCTCTTGAAGATAGACTGAAAGGACTAAACATCTGTCCTCCAAGTCTAGCTCCTCCTACCAAGCTCAAGCTTACTCATCAGCAGTGGTTAGCCATGAATAGTGTTCCTTTATATCGGGCACAACAAGTCTTTGCTGCTTATGAAAAAGCTCTAACAGAGATTTCTCCTCGTGTCCCGAATCTTGCTCCTTCTTTAACTACAGAGACGCCTGTGCTTCGTTCTCCTGTAGTTGCAGAAATTCCTTCCTCTTACTGTGCTGAAATACCTGTTCAGAGTTCACTGCCTATCCATTTGTATAGTCAGCAATCCGTCCTTCTCATGAAGAAGATGGGTTACGATTTTCAAAAGGCGGAAGGTTTGAACCATGATAAAGGAATACGTCTTCCTTTACAAATTCAAAATCAGAATTCCACTGCTGGATTAGGATCTGAAGTTCCCCGTAACAACCTTTACAAGAAGAGGGCTAAGGGAAGAAAGACCTAAATCCTGTAATATGGTACTTCCTTCTCCTGAGTCTGAGGAAGAAACTTTTACTGGTACGAATGATCCGGAATCACCATTGATTGTCAATATTGGCAACTCTATGCAGAAGTCGGATGATGGTCCACTGTTGATTAATCCGAAGCACAGCAATCAGATTGTAAATGACTGTAAATATTGCTCATCTCTTTGATATCAATGAAGATTTCCTTTTCGAGTATATGGCTGTCAGGTTTATGGAAATAATGACTTTATCTTCTGATAATCAAAGTCATCGATATAAATACAACATAGATTCTTCATACGAGGAATCTAGACAGATATTCTCAGTCAATATGGTTCAAACCGATGATGAATTGGAGCCATTTGAGAACGATCCTTGGGCCCAACAGATGGATACTCAATGGGAACTTCGTTTTGAACAGCGACAGCCACCTACAGAAGATGAGGTTATCCAGATTGATGTTGGAAATGGAATTACTGCCCAAACCAATATTCATCAGTAAGAATCTTTCTGAAGATGAAAAGGAAGAGTTGACAAAACTTATCAAAGATTATATTGACATCTTTGTATGGAGTTATGAGGATATGCCAGGGTATCTAAAGTTGCACTCATAACTCAACATCTTGCCTAATGTCAAGCCTGTAAAACAACAACAATGGCGCTTTAGGACCAGATATGATGGATGCAATCGAAGCAGAAGTCAAAAAGCTGATTACTTGTGGCTTCGTTCGTGAAGAACAACACCCTGATTGGGTGGCCAATATTGTTCTTGTTATGAAGAAGAACGGAAAAGTCCGAGTCTGTATAGACTACCGAGATCTTAATACAGCTTGTCCAAAGGACGAATTTCTACTTCCCATTACTGATGTCATGATAGACAATACATGCGATTTTGAACGTATGTCTTTCATGGACGGATTCTCAGGATACAATCAAATCAAGATGCATCCAGAAGATGAGAAGCATACAGCTTTTCGAATACCCCTTGGGATTTTCTGCTATACCGTTATGCCGTTTGGTCTTAAGAACGCCGGTGCCACATATCAACGGGCTATGAGCAATATCTTTCAAGAACATCTACGAAAAATAGTCGAATGCTACGTAGATGACATTGCTGTTAAAAGTCGGTCAAAGAATGATCACATTCAAGACTTGAAGACAGTATTTGAATTGATGCGTCAGCATCAATTGAAAATGAACCCTACTAAGTCTTTTTTAGGGGTTTCCAGTGGCAAGTTTTTAGGATTTGTCATTACCTCTCAGGGTATTCATGTTGATCCTGATAAGGTTAAAGCAATTCTTGAAATGCGTCCTCCTCGAAATCTGAGAGAACTCCGTGGCTTCCAGGGCCGTATCGCTTATATCAGAAGGTTTATATCTAATCTTTCTGGAAGATGTCAACCTTTCTCCCGTCTATTAAAGAAAGGAGTATCTTTCGTCTAGGATGAAGCATGTCAAAAGGCCTTCAATGACATTAAACAATATCTTACAAACCCACCTGTTCTGGTACCTTCGGTGATAGGAAGACCGTTTTTGCTGTATGTTCGAGCCTTGGATCATTCACTTGGTGCTCTTCTGGCGCAAAAAAGTGATATAGGTCATGAACAAGCAATATATTATCTGAGCAGAATGATGGTAGGAGCTGAACACAGATATACTCCTGTGGAGAAGGAATGTCTAGCTTTAGTTTTTGCCGTTCAAAAGACAAGGCATTATGTCACTAGACAGACCATTCATGTCATCTCCAGAATAAATCCCATTCGGGTATTGATGAGAAAACCGAGCATTCTTAATTCCAGGTTAGCTACCTGGGTGATGTTGCTCACTCCTTATGACATGGTCTATGTGCCTAAAAAATCAGTAAAGGGCCAAGCGTTAGCTGATTTCTTAGCTGCTCATCCTGTACCTGAAACTTCAAAGTTATATGAAGACATTCCAGACGAAGTTGTGGACTGCAACATGACTTTGAAGAACGACGTATGGCAATTATATTTTGATGGAGCATCACGAGTCGGACCTAAAGGCAATATTGTCTCTAGGGTAGGAATCGTATTGGTTTCCCCTGACAAAATGGTCATATACCGTGCCTATTCTCTTAATGAGCCATGCTCTAACAATGTAGCGAAATATAATGCCCTGTTGATTGGTCTCCAAGTAGCAAAACAATTGGATATTGAATTCCTAGAAGCTTATGGGGATTCTCAATTGATCGTCAATCAAGTTAGAGGGACCTATGAAGTCAGAAATCCTGATCTCATCCCCTATCATCAAGTGGTAGTCGAGTTGGTCCTTTCATTCAAAGGATTCTTCATTGAATTTGTGCCACGTTCTCAGAATATGGAAGCTGATGCTCTTGCCAGCTTAGCTGCAGACTTGGCTGTCCCAATCCGAAGGCAAAATACGATTACTTTGCTAGACCGAGACTTGTTCTGTGTGAAGAGTAATCTACATATCGAACAAAGTTATGTTACAGAGGTAAGTTTCCCAGCAGAAAGATTGGAGAACTCCTATTCATTGATTATGCAGTCCATGGAATTCTGCCTGACGATCCTAAAGAAGCTGCAGTCAATTAAGAGACGATCGTTTCGATTCTATTATGATTCATCTTTACATATGCTATATCGTCGTTCATATGACGGACTCCTGCTGTGTTGTCTCTCAGAAAGCGAAGCTAAATAAACACTACGTGAGGCTCATGATGGTGTCTGTGGTGCTCATCAACCGGGTCCAAAGTTACAAGATCGCATTCGAAGAATGGGGTATTATTGGCCCTCTATGATAGCAGATGCTGTAGACTATGCCAGAAGATGCAAAGCATGCCAGATTCACACAGACTTTATTCATCAACCTTCTGAATTTCTACATCCTACAGCAGCCTCCTGGCCTTTTGAAGCTTGGGGTATGGATATCATTGGTCTGATAAACCCTCCTTCTGTCAAAGGACATCGATTTATACTAGCTATAACCGATTACTTTTCAAAGTGGGCAGAAGCAGTTCCCCTTGTTGAAGTAAAAATGTCTAATGTGGTCAGCTTCATTAAACATCATGTCATTTATCGTTTCGGGATTCCTCGACGAATAATCCATGACAATGGACCACAATTTGCCAGTCAGGCATTTTATCGGTTCTGTGACAAGAACCGAATTCAAAATCTGGCTTCCACAGCTTACAACCCGGCTGCTAACGGTTTGGCAGAAGCCTTCAACAAAATGATCATCAAACTTCTCAAAAAGTTTGTCTCTTCTAATAAAAGAGATTGGAATGAGAAGCTTGGAGAATGTTTATGGGCATACCGAACAACAGTCCGGACTCCTACTGGTTTTACACTATTTTCACTGGTTTATGGATGTGAAGCTGTCCTTCCATTGGAAATCCAGATCCCTTCTCTTCGAATTGCTATTGCTAATGAGCTAACTACAGAGAATAATGATCGTCTACGCCTCCAAGAACTTGAGGGATTGGATGAGAGGTGTCTTCAAGCACAACAGCATATTGAGCTATATCAAGCCCGTATATCTCGAACTTTCAATCGCAAAGTCAAGGTGAGGGTATTCAAAATTGGCGAACTTGTGTTGGCTGTCCGAAGGCCAATGGTGATGACTCACAAGAGCAAAGGGAAGTTCCAAGCAAAATAGGGAAGGCCCGTATGTGATTGAGTCCGTGTTCTCTAATGGTGCTTACCGGTTGTCAAAACCTAATGGAGATCTACTCATGCTGCCGATCAATGGCAAATTTCTCAAGAAATACTATGTATAAAAAAAAGAGGGGACAGGACAAAAATAAAACTTCTTTTATTATTTTTGTTCAAAATAAAAGATTAAGGACGAGGGCCACTCCCTTCCTTATTGAATACATAGGCCAGCCAATGCAGAGAAGGCATCGTTTCCTGAACCCGTGAAAAATTGGCAGACAGCCATCCTCAATGCCTCTTCTTCAGGAGTTTTCCCAAGCTCTACTAGGAAAGCAAGAATGTCCTGGGGCGACTTGGGCGTAGAAGAGCTGTTGCTTACTTCGGTCGGACCCGTCACTATTGGCTCAGCGGGGAGCGTCTCGACGACGTCCTCAGCCTTTATGGCAACTTCATTCTCTTGCTGCGTATCCTCAGAAGACATTCTCAATTGAGGAGCGAAAATGAGAATGAAAAGATTACAGAGGGTTCTCGCCTATTTATAGAAAGGGAATTACCAATGAACCGATCTTTGAAATTGAAAACGACTTTTCATTTCCGAAAAGACCCGTTCGTTCATATTTCTAGGTTCATCCATTTAATGATGGAACTGAATCGTTCTTCCTGTTCCCGAGAAATACGTCGATTCGTCCGTCATGTGTGCTCATGCCATCTGTCTTCTTATTCCCCAGCTACCAAGGTTTGGTTAAGCTGACTTCTTATCTCATGAGAGAGGAATTTTAAATCTTCTACCAAAAAAAAAGAAAAGAAAGAGTGGGATTCATTATTTATCATGTTTTCATAACCTCTGGATAAATACTGAATTTACCTACTTTTCTTATCTATCATTTTCCATTTTGACCTCTGCATAGAAATCAATCTATTTTTCTCTTGAGTTCCCACATACTATCACGTCCATATTACCTCTGATAGAATTGTGTACTCTAAATTAGAAAAGAAGATTTCATTATCTATCATGTCCACATTATATCCAGATAGATACAAATCATTGAGCATAGAAGAATTATCATTTCCACTCTCATATCATCATAAAAGTCTATTACATTTCTTAGACTTTTCTTTACAATGAAAATCTATTATACCTTGGATTTTCATTCTATACACCAAACAATAAACCTAATAGAGATCTATTTCCTCTTCGATCTTCTTTGGCGGGTTCGTTGTTGGTGGCAGTTCCTGACTGTCTGAGTCCCAGTCACGACCAGATCAGCAGGAATCAAACTCTGGTCTTATCTCTCAGACGAGAGGAGAACCCCAGAGTAGGGCAGCCCGAAGGCGTGTTGCTTGCCAATACAATTGGTGGATTGAGGGTAACCTCTCAAGGAAGATAGGAATGTATTCCATATTGGGATACAATTCCTAGTTCTGCCGTGAAAGGAACTCTACTACCCGATCCCTCGGGGTAGAGTTGACTCCACCGTCCAACTCTCCGTGTATAAAGGCTCTTCCTACCAACGGAGGAAGACCCTTCTATCTCACGAAGAGTTCTGAGTTATTTGATTTGCGCATCAAAAGCGCATGAGCTCCCTGATGTTGATGTCAGAAGAACGCTCTCCACAGCGTCGAAGTCACCAATGCCAGTTCTGAAAAAGCTCTTTGGCCAAGCTTCTGCAGAAAACAAAGAAGAAGAAGCGTCATCTAATGCGTAATTGAACGCTAATTGAAGACAGATAGCAAAGGCTTTTACGCCAGTGCTCTACAAGGCTTTTTACGCCAGCATTTCACGAGGCTTTTACGCCAGCACTCTACAAAGCTTTTTACGCCAATGCTCTGCAAAGCTTTTTCTACGTCAGTGCTTTATAAAGGATTTTACGCCGTTTGCTTCAGCAAGGCCCTATGCTCGTAAAATAAATGTTCTTCAAATACAAAAAATTCGAAGACAGATATTTGCTTACGGTTGAACTTACCACTCAAGTCGAAGGGTTTGGCTCTAATAGCGGTTGAATCTGCGTCTAAAGACTGGGCATACAAAGGAACGCCGTCGGAAAGCTCCGCTATCATCATTTCGTGAAGGACAAATACCACAGAAAGCTATCTTCAGGAAAAATGAGTACGAGAGTATATGAAATATTCTTGACTATTTATAGAGATTGAAGACTCTGTTGGGATAAGTCCATTTTCGGGAGGAGATCCTATTTTAAAGCCCCCGTAACCACAAGACAGTGCCATGTGTTGGTTTGTTTCTCGAGAATTAACAAATCACAGAAGCAGTCAACAGAAGCACATAGATGAAATAAAAACTTCAAAGATTTTATTTATAAAGGATGGGAGCGGATCCCTACAGATAAAAGTCGTAATACATAAAATATTATTATTCTTTGGGTTGGCGAAGGGATGCACCCAGCTCACGCATATTGCGAATCCCAGAGCGACACATCAGACGAAAGAACGCTTCTGCGTCACCCGGTCCCTCGTATGCACTCGAAGGACCACCATCGATACGACTGAAGACTGCTGGGGTTAGCCCAAAGCTTTTTAGAAGATTTCGTGCTCGCTCATTCTCTATCTCGAGGTTACTCCTAGTGATAGAAGCCCCCTCTACAGTTGGTTCTTTCTTTGGCGCCATGAATGTCAAGAGTAAGGAGTCTGTCCTTATTTATACAAAGTAAAATAACTCTTCATATTCCTCATTGGAAACCGCTCACTCGGGAAGATGAAGATACATTTGAAAGTTACAAAGAGGAAAATTCATTGTGACGGTTAAGTGTTGACCGACATTATTCTTCTTCTTGAATTTTACGCTGACTGTTGGATACCCCCGCTCTTACGCGGTCGACTGTTGCGTATCCCGAATTTTGCGCTCAGCAAATCTCAACTTTTACGCTTCTGTTCAAAGTGTTTCAAATTTTAGAGACATTTGAAAACTTTGAAGGGGGTCTTGTAGGAGCGTAAAAAGTGCTGCAATGAGAGAGTCATCTCAGTCATAAGTGACCTGCTTTACGCCTAATACAGCGGGTAATCTCTTTACGCTCAAGACAAGGCTAGACACTTTACGTCTAAGCAGACTGATTGCTTTATGCTGGGGTCTATATTGGTGATTTTACGCTAAGGTCAGAGCAGCCTCTTTTCACACCGGACAAAAGCTATCAAATCTTGTATTTAATGCAGATTTTTGACATGAAGATATCAATGATGGCATTTACCACATAATTCAATGGAATTTGTCTTATACAAAGACCATTGTTGTCGTTTATGGAGATCGAGCTACTTTACGCTCACTAAAGGGTTTCTTTTACGCACGGAGTTTTACATGAGTCCTTACGCTCATTAAAAAATAATGTGTGCGTGAAGTCTATTTGAGCATTTTACGCTCAAGGTTATACAACCGCTTTACGCTGGAAACCTATGACAGAGCTAGTTTACGCTCATCTTTTTACGCCCTATTTTGTTCTGGCCAGTTCAGAACGTGGTATGCCTACGTGGTTTTCATGCCACATATTTCGAAGAACATGTGTACATGTATCCTATTCTTACTGAAATGATGGGACACGTGTCAGCACATACAGAGGATGATTCTGATCGTGGATGGCGGTTATTGAGCGTAAAGACATATCTTGATGCTCCTTTACGCACGGAAGCCCCAGCCTATAAAAAGACTCATTTTTTTCATACAACGGAGACGGAGAGACAGGAGAGAATACAGAGATCAGAGCTTCGAGATTTTGATCCTCTAGAGCATTCTTCTTCAACTTTTCTTCCAGAACAGAGTGAAGCAAAGCAGGAAAGCATTCGGCCTCGCCATCAGTGCCCAAGTGCGTCGATACCTTTCTGTTGCATTAGTTCTTCCAAGTTGTTCTACTTCAAGCCGCGATCTTCATCATCATCATATGGTCCAAGGAACAAAGTGATCATTTACAGATCAGACTTCCATAGCAATACTTTTCCAGAGTCAAAAAGTTGTACTTTTTGTACTCTTTCTCGTTTTATTTTCAAAAGCCAATTCTTCCAAGGCATTTTGTTAAGTAAAATACTCCCCCTCCCCAATCAATACACAAGGATCCACTCCAGTTACGTTGTCTTATACAATAGTATAGAATGTTATACAATAGATGTACAATGTTATACAATAGTTGTACAATGGTCTATCCATGGGACTCATGTGATAATGAGAGTACAATAGGCACAATGAGTATACAAGGATAAGGGTATTCAATAAATACAATATGTAAGTGAAACGCACGTCACAATATGTATTTAGTGAATAAAAGAGGATAACATCTCAAAAGAAGATCCATATAGTACCAATCCGTGATAACAATCGTGTCAGCATCAAGTATAGTAATCTAGGGCAAAAATGTAAATCCAGACAAGTATGAAACGGTCAGAGAATGTACTTGCCTAGTATCTGAATGTCTGAAGTAAGTATACTGTCCAGATGAGGTATCTGACTCCTATTTAGAGCAACACAAGTCAAGATGTATACAGGGGATGATAGATGTAATCTATAATGCATATGCATGCTGTCTAGGTCAAACTAGGCTATAGTCAACACTTGGTCAACTCCAGTCAACTACACTAGTCAACTAGGTCAACTAGGTCACTCCTAACCCCAGCAGTCTCACTAAGCCTAACCAAGCCAAGTCTAGCAAGCACACATCAATCCCAAGGCTATACAAGCCAACTACACATGTTAGCTGGCATTCAAACTACATATTCACATATACACATATATTAATATATCTAAATTAATATAATAACCACATTATAATATATAGGCTACAATATAATATGTGCATCACATATATATATATTATATATATATATATATATATATATATATATATATATATACATATACATATACATATATGTATATACATAGGAGGATAGGTAGAGGGAAAATCATGTGTTTGTGTACATGTGTGTGTACCATATAGACAAAAATAGTGTGTGTGTGTGGAGTGACATGATGTAAGAGGGAAATGTGTCAAATGTGAATTCAGAGTGTGTGGCAATGTCATGGGAGTGTTCCTGTGTGTGTGAGAGGAATAAAGTGCTTGTGTAAACCTGTGAATGTGGAGTGAAACATAGAGTGTGTTCAGGAATTTAAATAGAGGGTGATATGTGTGACATGTTCTCAAGTTTGTGACAGTGTGTAGATATGAGAGTGGTGAGTTCTCAGGTTTGGGGTGTGTGTCATGTGTTAACATAGTGGCATGTGGCATGGTGTGTCATGTGAGGGTATGAGTGTATGGAGACATGAGAGCATGGTCTTAGGTTAGGATGTGTACCATGTGCCACTAGTGTAGTATAATGTGACAATGTGGCTTGGTGTGTTTGTGTGTGTTGACAGGAAAAAATGTTCAGATTTCAGATAATGTGTGTAGAGAGTGTGCCTACATTGTGTTTAATCCCAGATTTTACATTAACATTTGATGAATTAAACTTGTATCTCAGTTTTGAATCAATCATTAGGCTCAAGCCTATAATTCAAATCTTAATATCATATTTTAATGTAAAACTGTCCCAGATTTTTAAATAGGAATGTGTGTGTGTGATAATAGTAAAATCTCAGGAATTAGTGAAAAGGAATTTCAGTTCATGGTGTGTGTGTTGGCAGGTTTTGTGTGTACAGGTTTGTGGGACTGCAAACAGTGAAATCTCAGTTCTGTATGTGTGTGAGTGTAGATAGAGGCTTATAGGTTCTCAGATTTGGTGATTAGGAATAGTGTGTGGATGCATGATCTCAGAAATTCCTAAACTCATTGTTTTAAGTGCAACTTATTCTCGGGTTTTTTTTTTCAAAATACAACCCCAAATTCAATTCAAAACAGAACTTTTCTTATGTGTACATACAGACATATTTATATACATCCATTTGAATCCATATCAACAAAAGAACTATATCTCAGCCTTATTTAAAACCCATTCCCAGCTTGGAACAACATTTTCAGGTTTTCTTTTGAACATTAGCAACTTAAACTCAATACCAAAAACATTCGAACTCCTTTGCAACCCATTTGCTTTGAAAACCAATCATACACAACATTAATAACTAGAAATCAACATAACAAACAACATCAATATTTTCAATCTCAGGAAACAATATAGGAATCAAATCCCCTTCTCAACAAAACTCAGAAAAACTCAAGGAAACCTGAGAAAAACTGTTACATATAAACATTTAAATTCGAAACCCAAATTCATCAAAGTAACTCGAAATTCAAATAGAAAACTCATGTAAAATGGCAGGGACAAACCCCACGTGTCCCAATGAACCCATTTGTGGACACAAAGTGTCAAAAAACATCAAAACATGCAGTATTAGGAGACTGTGAAAATCAGGCCTCGTGCGGCCATGTCGAGTCGAAATGGACTCGACACAGTGCACGAGACACTATGTGCACGTGTACAGTGCTAGAGGGGTCATAGGGGTATGTGTAAATATGTCTGTATTGTGTCCATATGAGTCATGTCAGTAGTTACACGTGCGTATCAGTGAGGAAATTTCCCACAGGTGCAGTACATATGCGACAGTACAATTTCAGTGCAGGCTCGAGAACTCGCTCGATACTCCACCATATCACCCTAAATTTTGTGGGTGGCCTGACAGTCATGGCCCCCATAAGCACACCAAATTTGGTGTGTCCAAGTATTGTGTACAGGGAGAATTTGGTGTCGGGTAGCAGGGCATGGGTACGGGGCCTGTACGCGTATGTGCGTGTCCATTTTAGACACAAAAACTTCCAAACTTCGAATCAGTCCAATTGATTTGTGATGTACATATAATAACTTAATTTTCTATTCATTTAGATTCTGCAATTACCATAATTTATTTCACACAAACATTTTATCGAACACTTACATATATGCATTGATATGTGTCCGATACGGACACCAAACGGACACGAATCGACACAAATCCAATACCCACAGCTAGGGGACACCTAGGGCTTCCTATCCATGCAAAGAAAACAAAATTTGGTGGAGGGAATAGGGATTTACCTATATGTGCAATTTGTATGAAAAAGCTTCAAAAAGAGGGGTTTCTTCTTGATGGCCAAGTGCTCCAAATTGGTCCAAACCTGAGATTTCTCTCCATGGACATGAAATAGAGCTAGATCAGGAGCTAATACAAAAGACTAGAGTTGAAAAGGAATTAAAATGAAGAATCTAGGGATTGGGAAAGAAATGACATTACCTCCTTCTCCAAAGTGTTGAAATCTCAATAAAGAGACAAGAACAATAAATGAAGAGATTATTTATAGGGGGAATAGCCCTAGGTGGCTGGTCATAAAGTGATAGTTAGGGTTAGGGTTGAGACTAATGGGCTATGGACCTATTTGCACTAGTCATGGAACCAAATTCCAAGTATCAAGCCTATTGACCAATTTCACTAAGCCTTCTATCCAAGTCTTGATTCCTACATGACTAACTTAGGTTGACTTAAGTTAGACTAGGGTCTCAACATGCTAATCATGTCACCTTAACTAGAGTCAACATCTAGGTTAGTCTCTTAAGTCACAACTAGTAAAAGTCAAATCAACGATCGTCAATCCAATAAATAAATAATTTCTAATAAGTTAAAATAAACAAATTACCCCTAGGCTAAAAATGATAATTGAAATACCCTAATCACATGGCTATGCTCTAGGGCAGACAGTCTCTACGGTTTTACTAGCTACACATCAAATCATAAGTCAAATTTTTTAAATAGTTTTAAAATGATTAAAAATCACCAAAAATCATATTATTAATTAAATATCATAATTAAATAAATTAAAATACAAAATTTCAAATATTACCCTTATTTTAGAAACTGGGTGTTACACTAGGCAAGATACCTTGCCATAATTTACTATTTATAATTTGTCTGCATTTTATTTATTGTATATCACTGTGTATTTATTTTTATTTCTTTTAACTGTACCATTATTACAGTTCCTGACCTAGTGCCTGCTCAATGATATTAGCTGTATTTTGTTATTATCCTTTGATTGTATATGGACCTAGAGTTAAGGGACTACCACTAGTTTAGTGCATTACATAAACTTTAACACTGATATTCCACGAGATGTGTGAGTTGCGAGTAGCATATAGCATCCGGACTTGCGTGTTGGCTGATCACTGATGCGTATAGGACGTGTGTTAGGTCTAACTTTCAATAGTTGTATGTTAGAAGACTTGACGGTTAGTAGTGTTACATGGTCGTGGATGCGACATGATAGGTGCATTTAGTGGGGAGAACATTACCTGACGTATGGGCTTCTTTGTACTTCCCTAATTACCTATGTGCTCCTTTGGAGACGCAGGCTTCAGGTGCCCTCTGATATTTTCCAGAGCATTATGGACGTACCCTCTTGCACATGAGCCCTCTGACGATCTTCGGACGTTACGGACGTGGGCCTCTGGTGCCCTATATGGGGACTATGCCAATCCTATTTACAGCCAGGGCTCATGTGTCGAAGGATTGTTTCTCATCTGCATGATCACTTTAGTACGGTTAGATTACCTTATTGTTGTCTTGTTACTTACTTTTATTTGTAGCATATTTTATATTCAGTATTTATATGGCATATTTATTGTATCTTGTTACGTCCCTCTGAGGACCTGCTTATCTCGCCAGGTGTGTGCTCTTGTCTTTCGTAGGTGTTTCAGCTTTGGCCATGATTATCTCTACCTCTTCGAGGATGATTGTATTTTGATCGTCTTCGCTTCGCCCGCTGAACTTTTTCTTTGTTATGTATTTCTTTTCGTAGTTGGTAGCGGATTTGTCTCCATCCAACTATATGTACCAATGACAATTCATAATTGACTATACGATATCTTTTATTCTTTTATTTTGTGGATGAGATTAGTTAGCCTTGGTTTTACTGCATTTACAGCTTATATATTCATACGAGGCCCATGTACTTCGTATGTATACAGCTGGCATGTCTACGTTCCTAGTCCTACGTATTTTGGGACTGGGTATTACAGAGCTCGAGTCCAAGCCCGAGTCTGAGTCGCTAAGCCCCTTCGGGGCGTAGCTCCATAGGAAAATAATCCTATGAGCATGACAAAAAGCATAAATGCATCTTTGTGGAGTTAGCCTTCTTTCCACTAGAAAACACACCCCCACATGGCACCCACATGGCACCCATGTGCCTCTCCACACCTCATGTGATTCTCTCAACACAAGCAAAGCTTTATATAGAGATATAATCCATTTGGCCTAGGCATTGTGGGACTATCTTTTTAGTCTCTAAGGCAAAACACCAATAGTACATGGTTTGATTTGGGTGTATACATGTGTTCTTTTGTCTAAAATAACCCAAATTTGTCATAGTATTCATCATTGTTTTTAGCAACCATAATAACTTAGAAATCTCATAACTCCTAACTCAGAACTTCGATTAATCTCTATTTTTTAAAGAATTGTATCAAAGCTATCTCTCAAATATATATATATATATATATATATATATATATATATATATATATATAATATATATATATATATTAATATGCCAAATTCGTTTTGGAACTTTTTGTAAAACTGTTAGAGTGTCAGGTGTCCGAAAGACGAATATGTTTCGATGTTTTCACGATTACGGGAGTTTTCGAACACGAAATGCGATCTGTTTAAAGTTTCAGAAAGATGATACGAAGGACTACGACAAACTTTAATCCTAGAATTTAGTGAATAGGTCTAGTAGGTGCGGTAATAGTTTTAAATAGGAAACTGACTATACGACATAGGCATTTTGTGTATCCTATGAGCCTATGTAGAATAGATATCAAGTGAGTGTATGTATCATAGGTTGGTATGATATAGTACATATATATATTGTTTAGTAACATGTGTTAGTTAGTGTGTGTTAGTGTTGATACAAGTGGTTATCAAGTGAGCCAAATATAGATCAGTTTTGTGTCAATGTATTAATGTTTGAGGCAAGGTACTAGTGTGATACTTGGGTACCATGAGGATATTCGTGTCATGATACTCAAGTATCATGAGAAAAGATAAGTGAGTATTAGAACTTGGGTAAGGTATCCTATTTGGTACCAAGTATTAGTATTATAGTTGGATTAGTATCTAGGAGGATATGGTATTGGTCAAGATACTTAGATGTTGGGTATTAGAACTAGGTAATGGATAATATCAAGATGCAAGTGCCAAGAGTAGGATGAGTGAGTCCATGTGTGTATGATTGGTAGGGTATGGTAAGCATAGGTATCATGGGATAATTTGGATATGTAATGAAATAGAAGGGTATATTGATATATAGCTATATAGGTAAACATACTGTCATGCCCCGATCCCACTAGGGTCGTTCGTCCACGCTTTGATCCCTACAAGATCATTTGTCCTTGCTAAGGCATGATGTCGTGCAAGCCTAAGTTTCACTTGCATAAGGTCAGTACCTGCACAATACAATTAGACAAAGCAAACCACACACATGCAGCACATTTAATTGCAGAAAATCAAATATTGGACACAGAGATTCAAAATAAAAATACTTATTTTTATTGATAACTTGATAGGAATACAAGTACAATACTTTGTGACTCAGAATGCCAAAGCTTGGCTTACATATTTCTCTTTATAATTCTTTCGAAAATAGCCACAATGCTCATACATCATATCCCTTTATTTCGTACTCAAATGTAAAGACACCATCAAAAGAAAACTTGTAACTTGACTTGAAAATAAAAATAGCTTTGAGGCAAACAATAAGCTCCACTGGACTGGACGAGCTTTAGCACCTCACCTAAAATCTCCCTATCTCCTTGCTATCTGAAATTATGTCCACAACGTGGGCCAATACATATCATGTACTGGTGAGCGGCTTTTGGTCGAACTCACATAAATATGTACTAAGTAGAGAGTGAAGCTAGCATACATTATTATGTGGTCTTTCTACTTGTCTAGGTTCTTTTTAACAATTCATAAGAAGTATAAACAGTAGAAAGTACTTGCAAAATAAATCTTATCCATCGTCGACAGTCATTCCTACATAAGACAAGGTTAGCACAATTTTCATAACGAATAACTCGTTTCCCATTCTTGCAGATATTGAAGTTCATAATATAATGCATGTAGCATATCTACAAGATGGTCCATGGGTTATTTTCCATGATTAGCTGCTGTGACTCTTTGGTTCAGCTCGTCGCTAAGGACTCAACACCCCCCTGATCGCGAGGTCTCATTTACCTTAAGGTGCCCTAATCTCTCCTAGGCCGAGTGGTTCCCAGCGTCATAGTGTAACACCCAGTTTTCCAGATGAGGGTATTTTTGAAATTTTGTTTTTAATTGAATTTAATATATTATTAAGAATGGTGTGATTTTAATATTATTTAATTGATTGCCATGTATTGTGATTAGCCTAACTTGGTTTGGACCCAGCCTAGATTAGTCATAGATAGTCTCAGCTAACCATGGTTAGTGATTATTAGCATTAATTATATTTATTAGAATTAATATGATTTTTAGTGATTTTTAGTGGCATTGATTTTGGGCCTATAGTTGACTTTGACTAGTGTTGACTAGAAGACTAACCTAGTAACTAACCTAGGTTAAGAATCCTTGGTTAGGATAAGTAAACTTGGTTTGACCTAATTTAGTGAAGTTTAAGTCATTGGAACTTGTTTGGAGAGATTTGGAGTTGATTTGACTAATATGGCTTATGACTTCATAAGTCATGATTAATGACTTGACTTATAGCCCATAGGCCCACACCATGGACCAAACCTAAACCTAATCAGCCCATGGCAGCCACTAGTGATCCCTTCCCCCTATTTAATCCCCTCCTAGAATTTAGGGCTAGCCTCCATTGGGATTTGTGCAAGTTTTGGAAGAGGTGAGTCTCCATCCTTGTAAAATCATAGGAAATCCATTTCAACTCTATTTTCCTTCAAATCAATTGCATTAGGACCTAATTCTTCTGTTCTTTCTGTTTGTGCAAGAATATTTTAGAGTAGGATCAATTTGTGGGAGTTTTGAGACTTGTGTAGTACTTGAGATTTGTTGAGAGTTGTTATTATTTTAGTAGTTGTTCTTCTATTCTTAGTTTAATTCTTCTGTGTTTATCTTATCGTGCTTAGACTGTGATTGAGTTCAGTATCTTATATTTGTCCTCCGTTCGGAGTTGATCATGATGAGTACTTTATATATTACGTGAGTTGTTGGTTAGATAGTAACCTAGGACAGCGCTCTACCGCCGACACTGCAGCGTAGGCTGGGCGTCGTTATGTACTTGTACCCTCACAGTGGGTTTGGGTCATGACACATTTTTAGTGGTGGCCCATACAGGTCGAGAGTCGTATTAGAGCGATATCGTGGTAGGACGACAACTTAGTTGTACTGCTGCGAGCCTGCGATAGGATTGAGAGATAGGCTTTAACGGAGAGGTACTCAATCACAGTTAGAAAAATTCTGCTTCAATTCATGCCATCTACATATCTTAGTGACTTGTCTTCTTTACAATAAACTATCCTCCTTTGATTTATCGATTCCTGCTCAGTATTGACTTTCTTTTCGATCTGTCTTCAGGATGGTGGAGACACGATCACATCGCTCTGGTACAGTAGCCGCTGGAGAGGTGTCTGCCACCTCTCGTCCATTACAGCAGTCTGTTGAGACTGTAGCACCTTCTGTTCCTGATCCGACAGGAGCTGCTGTAGCCATTGGGGGTATGCCTCTACTTGTTCAGAGGACGACCCCAGTCATTTCTGAGATGTTTCAGCAGCAGCATCAGCAGCCACCTGCAGGGACAGTTGACGCCGTTCAGCTGTTGGCTTTCTTCAGGCAGTACATGGAGGGTCAGCAGACCCAGCAGCAGAGGCACACGACAGAGCTCAGTAGAGGCATTAAGCTGGAAGTGACGGCTGTGGAGAGAGTCGTAGCTCAGCCAACGGCAGTCCCGCAGTCGTACCAGCCACGGGAGAAGGGCATCCAGGACTTCCAGAAGATGCACCCGAGAGACTTCAGAGGGACAGAGGGGATCCTGTATGCCGATGAGTGGATCGAGCATATAAAGGAGATCTTCAGGCTGGCTGAGATCCCGACGAGCCTCCAGATAGAGGCAGCGGCCAGTATGATGCAGGATCTGGCCCGTACATGGTACCAGACCGACCCGAGGGATGGCACAGGAGGACAGGCTTGGGCAGCATTCAAGAAGCTGTTCAAGGAGAAGTTCTTTCTAGACGCAGCACTGGGAGCCCTCAAGACCCAGTTTGAGGCCCTAGTTCAGGGGACCCAGTCCGTGGAGGAGTACGCATGAGAGTTCTGCCACCTGAGCAGATTTATGGAGGACTTGTCGAAGACGATGAAGGCCCGGAGGTTCCAGAAGGGCTTGGTAAAGGAAGTCAAGTCCTACACCAAGAACGCCTGCAGCGCTACATTTGAGGAGATCCTAGTGGACGCACTAACTACAGAGGATGATCTTGAGCTTAGGCTCAAGAGGGGTCGAGATTTCCAGGATGGTAGCAGCAGCGGAGGTCAGGCCAAGAGGCCTCACATGCAGATTCAGCAGGCACAGGTACCAGTAAGAGTGCAGCAGGCACAACATCAGCATAGAGGACAGGACCGTGAGGTGCCGACTTGTGCCTACTGCAGGAAGGCAGGGCATGTTTGGGAGTCTTGTAGGAAGAGGCTGAAGGTTTGTCTATTTTGTGGGTCTGGTGCTCATAAGATGATAGATTGTCCCGCTGCACCTCCTTATGAGGGAGCTAGGCCACCTGTAGCTCAGCACCAGAGGGGTAGAGCTTTTACGATGGCGGTCGAGGAGACCGACGCTGCAGGTGATGGGTTAGCTGGTTTGTCCTTCTCATTCTTCCTTCCCACTTTCCTGTGTGATTCCTTTAGTACCTACCAGGATATTATTTGTGATTTCTAGATAGTGTAGCTACCCTGTACGAGACTGTGGAATCACGACCAGTAAGATTTTGTTTGCATGTTTATCTCTTAACCTTGGTTGTTTGGTTGACCTAGAAGGGTGCGATCATTTTAATTTCGAGGACGAAATTTTTCTAAGGGGGGTAGGATTGTAACACCCAGTTTTCTAGATGAGGGTATTTTTGAAATTTTTTATTTAATTGAATTTAATATTTGGAATTTAATATATTATTAAGAATGATGTGATTTTAATATTATTTAATTGATTGCCATGTATTGTGATTAGCCTAACTTGGTTTGGACCCAACCTAGATTAGTCATAGATAGTCTCAGCTAACCATGGTTAGTAATTATTAGCATTAATTATATTTATTAGAATTAATATGATTTTTAGTAATTTTTAGTGGAATTGATTTTGGGCCTATAGTTGACTTTGACTAGTATTGACTAGAAGACTAACATAGTGACTAACCTAGGTTAAAACCCCTTGGTTAGGATAAGTAAACTTGGTTTGACCTAATTTAGTGAAGTTTAAGTCATTGGAACTTGTTTGGAGAGATTTGGAGTTGATTTGACTAATATGGCTTATGACTTCATAAGTCATGATTAATGACTTGACTTATAGCCCATAGGCCCACACCATGGACCAAACCTAAACCTAATCAGCCCATGGTAGCCACAAGTGATCCCTTCCCCCTATTTAATCCCCTCATAGAATTTAGGGCTAGCCTCCATTGGGATTTGTGCAAGTTTTGGAAGAGGTGAGTCTCCATTCTTGTAAAATCATAGGAAATCCATTTCAACTCCATTTTCCTTCAAATCAATTGCATTAGGACCTAATTCTTCTATTTTTTATGTTTGTGCAAGAATATTTCAGAGTAGGATCAATTTGTGGGAGTTTTGGGACATGTGTAGTACTTGAGATTTGTTGAGAGTTGTTATTATTTTAGTAGTTGTTCTTCTATTCTTAGTTTAATTCTTCTGTGTTTATCTTATCGTGCTTAGACTGTGATTGAGTTCAATATCTTATATTTGTCCTCCGTTCGGAGTTGATCATGATGAGTACTTTATATATTGCGTGAGTTGCTGGTTAGATAGTAACCTAGGATAACGCTCTACCGCCGACACTGCGGCGTAGGCTGGGCGTCGTTACGTACTTGTACCCTCACAGTGGGTTTGGGTCGTGACACATTTTTAGTGGTGGCCCATACAGGTCGAGAGTCGTATTAGAGCGATATCGTGGTAGGACGACAACTTAGTTGTACTGCTGCGAGCCTGCGATAGGATTGAGAGATAGGCTTTAACGGAGAGGTACTCAATCACAGTTAGGAAAATTCTGCTTCAATTCATGCCATCTACATATCTTACCGACTTGTCTTCTTTGCAATAAACTATCCTCCTTTGATTTATCGATTTCTGCTCAGTATTGACTTTCTTTTCGATCTGTCTTCAGGATGGTGGAGACACGATCACATCGCTCTTTTACAGTAGCCGCTGGAGAGGTGTCTGCCACCTCTTGTCCATTACAGTAGCCTGTTGAGACTGTAGCACCTTCTGTTCCTGATCCGACAGGAGCTGCTGTAGCCATTGGGGGTATGCCTCTACTTGTTCAGAGGACGACCCCAGTTATTCCTGAGATGTTTCAGCAGCAGCATCAGTAGCCACCTGCAGGGACAGTTGACGCCGTTCAGCTGTTGTCTTTCTTCAGGCAGTACATGGAGGGTCAGCAGACCCAGCAGCAGAGGCACACGACAGAGCTCAGCAGAGGCATTGAGCTGGAAGTGACGGCTGTGGAGAGAGTCGTAGCTCAGCCAACGGCAGTCCTGCAGTCGTACCAGCCACGGGAGAAGGGCATCCAGGACTTCCAGAAGATACACCCGAGAGACTTCAGAGGGACAGAGGGGATCCTGTATGCCGATGAGTGGATCGAGCAAGGAGATCTTCAGGCTGGCTGAGATCCCGACGAGCCTCCAGATAGAGGCAGCGGCCAGTATGATGCAGGATCTGGCCTGTACATGGTACCAGACCGACCCGAGGGATGGCACAGGAGGACAGGCTTGGGCAGCATTCAAGAAGCTGTTCAAGGAGAAGTTCTTTCCAGACGCAGCACTGGGAGCCCTCAAGACCCAGTTTGAGGCCCTAGTTCAGGGGACCCAGTCCGTGGAGGAGTACGCAGGAGAGTTCTGCCACCTGAGCAGATTTATGGAGGACTTGTCGGAGACGACGAAGGCCCGGAGGTTCCAGAAAGGCTTGGTAAAGGAAGTCAAGTCCTACACCAAGAACGCCCGCAGCGCTACATTTGAGGAGATCCTAGTGGACGCACTAACTGCAGAGGATGATCTTGAGCTTAGGCTCAAGAGGGGTCGGGATTTCCAGGATGGTAGCAGCAGCGGAGGTCAGGCCAAGAGGCCTCACGTGCAGATTCAGCAGGCACAGGTACCAGTAAGAGTGCAGCAGGCACAACATCAGCATAGAGGACAGGACCGCGAGGTGCCGACTTGTGCCTACTGCAGGAAGGCAGGGCATGTTTGGGAGTCTTGTAGAAAGCGGCTGAAGGTTTGTCTATTTTGTGGGTCTGGTGCTCACAAGATGATAGATTGTCCCGCTGCACCTCCTTATGAGGGAGCTAGGCCACCTGTAGCTCAGCACCAGAGGGGTAGAGCTTTTACGATGGCGGTCGAGGAGACCGACGCTGCAGGTGATGGGTTAGCTGGTTTGTCCTTCTCATTCTTCCTTCCCACTTTCCTGTGTGATTCCTTTAGTACCTACCAGGATATTATTTGTGATTTCTAGATAGTGTAGCTACCCTGTACGAGACTGTGGAATCACGACCAGTAAGATTTTGTTTGCATGTTTATCTCTTAACCTTGGTTGTTTGGGTTTGACCTAGAAGGGTGCGATCATTTTAATTTCGAGGACGAAATTTTTCTAAGGGGGGTAGGATTGTAACACCCAGTTTTCTAGATGAGGGTATTTTTGAAATTTTTTATTTAATTGAATTTAATATTTGGAATTTAATATATTATTAAGAATGGTGTGATTTTAATATTATTTAATTGATTGCCATGTATTGTGATTAGCCTAACTTGGTTTGGACCCAACCTAGATTAGTCATAGATAGTCTCAGCTAACCATGGTTAGTAATTATTAGCATTAATTATATTTATTAGAATTAATATGATTTTTAGTAATTTTTAGTGGAATTGATTTTGGGCCTATAGTTGACTTTGACTAGTATTGACTAGAAGACTAACATAGTGACTAACCTAGGTTAAAACCCCTTGGTTAGGATAAGTAAACTTGGTTTGACCTAATTTAGTGAAGTTTAAGTCATTGGAACTTGTTTGGAGAGATTTGGAGTTGATTTGACTAATATGGCTTATGACTTCATAAGTCATGATTAATGACTTGACTTATAGCCCATAGGCCCACACCATGGACCAAACCTAAACCTAATCAGCCCATGGTAGCCACAAGTGATCCCTTCCCCCTATTTAATCCCCTCATAGAATTTAGGGCTAGCCTCCATTGGGATTTGTGCAAGTTTTGGAAGAGGTGAGTCTCCATTCTTGTAAAATCATAGGAAATCCATTTCAACTCCATTTTCCTTCAAATCAATTGCATTAGGACCTAATTCTTCTGTTTTTTATGTTTGTGCAAGAATATTTCAGAGTAGGATCAATTTGTGGGAGTTTTGGGACATGTGTAGTACTTGAGATTTGTTGAGAGTTGTTATTATTTTAGTAGTTGTTCTTCTATTCTTAGTTTAATTCTTCTGTGTTTATCTTATCGTGCTTAGACTGTGATTGAGTTCAATATCTTATATTTGTCCTCCGTTCGGAGTTGATCATGATGAGTACTTTATATATTGCGTGAGTTGCTGGTTAGATAGTAACCTAGGACAACGCTCTACCGCCGACACTGCGGCGTAGGCTGGGCGTCGTTACGTACTTGTACCCTCACAGTGGGTGCGGGTTGTGACACATAGGATTACACCCGAGAGATAATACCTTGTGCACAAGTTGTCCAAGACCATTGCATGCTCTAGAATTTCTATCAGATGGAACAGATTTGTATTTAGGCAATGATGCGTTCATTTTACGTCTTAACATATATACGACACGTTCATTTCGTGTCTTTTTTCTTATTCATCTCAATATGTACAATTGCATGTTCATGTCTATATTTTTAAAGCATACTAGCAACAGAACAGATGGTCATTCATATGAAATAGACAGTAGTAGCACATGATCAAGTATATGATTGATTTTTATTTATCTTCTCTTATCTTTTGTATTGTGGGTATCGTTCATCAGAGGGACGCAACAAAAGAGTGGACTAGAGATCATTTTCTTAGGGCGTGGAGGTAAACGTTAGTCCATTCAAAGCAACTCACATAAATAAATCTTATTCGAGCGAAGGAGGGATTTCACGTGCCGTTCATGCACCTCCTAAGCGTCCTACATTGGCACCAACATTTGATTAGCATACTTCGATCTCTTTCTCTCAAGATTCGGAATGAATGCGAATTGCAATAAAAGCGAACAATAAAAGCCAATCATCGAAAGCCAACACGAAAACACATTCATCCAAACCAAGCAGCAAAAGAAAACATGTGAGACTCGTCTCACAGTATCGGTATTTATATACAGATATGTATTTGGTGCCGTATCATGCATTTGTTCTGTATTTAGTTCCTGTAATTACCTGCTAATTATTTTCCTATATTTTATTTTACACTTGCCTAGCTCTTGGCTCATTTTGGTTTATGTTGAACCAACTTGGTTTAGCTTGGTTCATCATGAAAAGGGATGAATGGCTTAGATTGAGTGGAGATGATTGAATGGTGGAGATTACTTGGGCTTGGTATATATGCCACTTTTTCTCTCTCTTTCCCTCATTCACTCTCATTCATTCCTCTTCTACCCAACCCTAGCCATTAGAGAGAGGCAAGTACACCTTGCCAAAACCTTGAACAAAGTTTTTGTTTATTCTATTTTATTCCTTGCATGATTCTAAACCTCTTTAGAACTTGGAATTTTTGATTTTGATGGCTACATGTTTGTAGATCTAAGTTTTGATATTTTTTGTTTTCTTGGTTTTGATCTATTAAAACTTGCTATTTACAAAAACTAGAGGTTCCATGTTGTAGAGAATTTGATTTCATGGTTTTGGCCTTCACTTCGCTTGATTTCGAGTTCGGGTGAGGAAGTTATGGTCATGGCAAGTTTTTGGAACTTCCATAGCTGAACTTGCTGTTTGGGGACGACGAACCCCATGCGCCGAAACCCCTATGGGCCCGGGAGGCCATGCGCCGTGAAGTCCCGGCAACGCATCCTTTGGATCCGAGCATGTCATGCCCGTAGGTTCCCTACGCGCAAGTACTGAAGACGCAACATTAGTTTTCCTATGCGTGGATGTGCAAAAAATTTCCATGTACGGATGTGCAGAAATTTTCATGCACGGATGTGCAGGAATTTCCCATGTGTGGATATGCAAGAATTTCCCATGCACAGATGTGCAGGAATTCCCATGCACGAATGTGCAGGAATTTTTTATGTACGAATGTGCAGGAATTCCCATGCACCGTATTTGCCCGAATTGTCCATGCGCAGGAATTGCTATTTTTGGCTGTTTTTGCATGTTCAAGCTATTTTGTAGCTAAAATCTTGAAAAACTCAAATATAAAGTCTGTAGATCTTTGTTCTGGCTTCAATAATCTTCTTATTTTACTTTAATTGGAGTTTATATATACTGTTGATAATTTCAATCATAGTTTTAATCTTTTGGTACGTTTTCTATACTTGGCCGTTTTGATATATTCTTCGACTGTAATAAATTCTTAACATGATTAGATGATCTCGTATAGTTAGAGAATGATTGTCTACCCTTTATACAGTCAACGCTAGTACATATTCAATTATTGTTTTATGCTAAGTGGCTACTTTTATCTATTCCTTCTCATATGTTATGACGCGCCATTTTATCAAGATCTTTCTTACGACTATCCTTACGTCTATAATTTGTTTACATGAAAGTGGCCCATTGTGGTGCACTCACATTACATGTCTCATCTTTGCCTAGATAGTGGCCCGTTGTGCACTCATGCTACACGTCACTTCTTTGCTTAATCTAGAAAGTAGTCCGTTGTGGTGCAATCATGTTATCGGTCACTTCTTTGCTTTAAATAATAGTGGTCCGTCGAGGCGCACTCCCGACAAGTACTTTTGACATGACAAGTAACCCTAAACATGACATGTGCAATCAAGATGCTGTTGCGACGGCTATTACTTTCTTGCTATGATAACTCTTTTCTGGATACCGTGGTCGAATTTATTGTATATTCGTGAACAAGATACATGTCTCGTCTGCATTATGTCTAGGACATGAATTTCTATTTACCATGGTCAGGAATTCATAACGAATCTGACTAGGTTAATGACTAGATTGATCAAGTAGTTCCTATAAAGAGATTTTCCAGTTACAGGCAATCGCGTTATCTGGGCGCCTCCAGTGGACTTGTAGCCTGCCGACGAGTAGGGTGCATTTCTAGCACACTGTCATGTGTTGTACCATTCAAGCTACCTAATAACTCTTTTAAGGGTACATTTGTCTCTGGGGCGATGTACCCACTATTATATGTATGTGGGATATATTTGTTTCCTGGGCTATGTATCTACTATAAATTTTCTTGTCACTTTCGCCTAGATAACCTGGATAGTTTGCAGGGCTTGTGACTATGGGAACATCGTATTGTATCTTGTTAATAACTAGGCTTGTGATAACCATAGTTAGTTAAAGTATCAAGTCGTACTCATCGCTTAGCCGTGATTGATGTATGGAGTCCAGTCCAGTCTAGTTTTGTCTAGACAGTGTCTGTATGTTTATTTCAGTTTATTATCGTTATGCTTTACTTTTGTCGATAAATGATTAGAGACGAAGTTCTGTTCAGAAGAGGGGTTACAACCCAGGTCCTTTTTGGTTTACGGGTTGTAACCTGGGTTCCGAATTAGTTCCCAAGTCATCAAGTCATTTTTCATCCTATTCAGTACTCACACGCTATACATGAGCCTTATGCTGTACATTGATTAGAGACGAAGTTCTGTTTAGGAGAAGGGTTACAACCCTGGTCCTTGTTTGGTCTATGGGTTGTAATTTGAGTTCCGAAATAGTTCCTAGGTCATCTTATCATTGTCGTTCTATATAGTTCTCACATGCTCCCATGTCCCAGTTATTTCACATGCTCTCATGTTCAGTTTGTCTCACATGTTTCCATGTCCTTTTACCTTACATGTCCACAGTTTACATTATGTCACATGTTATTTATCCTATGCTCTAGGTTGCTTTGCTTATTGTCTTTTCTATTCTCGAGATGAGTGCATTGGTAGTGCACGAATCTTGATCCACATTTACTTATTTTTGTCTCTATCTATTATTATGTTAGTTATTGCTAGTTTTAGTTCATAAGTTTGGCTTCCTTTGTGTTGCTTATTATTTGGGGTCTGACCCCACTTGTTTTGTTTGGCCAGATCTGATAAAGGATTCCGAAGGATCTTTCGTACCATCTACTCGGCGGTGACTACCCGGAGCACTAGAGTACCTTAGTAGGTTTCTTATATCATTCTTCCACTAGTTATGTACATTATTCTTTTATGGCGTTTAGCCTCCGAGCATGTATTTAGCTCGTGTTTTGGGATCTTGACATGTAGCCTACGGGCCTAAACATAATGTGCGTATTCTAGACTATAGCTAGAGCTTATCATGTATGACTATTACTCTTGCTAGTTTTTTACTTTGTACTACTAGCTTCATGATCATCCATGTATATATAGTTTGGGACGCTTTATTATTTTATGTCTGATAATCATACTTCTTGTACTTTGTATATTTTCCTGTGATTGAGATACCTAGGATTGCTTGACCTAGGATTTACCGTTGGCTAGTAGTAGTAACCTCCGTGTCTTGACAGCTTATACGTTATTTCAGAGTACTGGAGTTCTTTGGTATTACATAGCTTGCCTGGTCCGTCCCCACTTGCCAGTATTCTGGTTTTGGGGCGTGACACAGATTTTAGTGGTGGCCCATGCAGGTCTGAATTATCAGATATGTGGTGGTTACTGATATATTGTTATCACAGTCAGACTTCTCCTTTATTGATATCCTTCATATTATTCTATATCTCTGATTCTTTGACCTGATATCTGCCTTGATCGTTAATCTTTCATGTTCCCTCGATTTGATCCTTGCGTCCTTTAACTTTCAGGGGCACTATTCCTAATCCTTTCAACTTGTTCGGGTTCTGCCGATGGAAGGTCAGCAATCTTCTATTAGGCTAGCTATGGAGGATCGGTCTCAGCATTCAGAAGCAGAATTGAGAGTCAACCCGAGGGTGGTAATGTCTTTCCATCTCGATCAGCCAGTTGTGCCTGTATAGTTAGCATTTCTAGTTCAACCGGAGTCCCATCAGTCAGTACTGGTGATAGGTCATCATCCAGTTGAGGCATCGCCAGAGTCAGGGCAACCGATACCACCAGTACAGCCAGCAGTCCGGGCAGAGGTAGTATCAGATCATCCTGATATTGGAGTATACTTCGTATAAATACAGCTGGCATGACTACGTTCCTAGTCCTACGTATTTTGGGACTGGGGCGTTACATGTTTTTGTGGTGGCCCATGCAGGTCTAGATAAATTGTTTGGTTACTTTACCGTACCAAGCAAGCCTGCGTATAGGATTAGAAGTCTAGGATCTCATCCACATACTTGACCTCTTTCCATAATTTTATCTACCGTTTGACTCATCAATTGCATCTTGCTTGCTTCCTTCCATCCCTATTCTTATCCTTCCTTCGTGCTTGCTAGAGATTGACCCTACTAGTTAATGGTCCCAAAACAACATTAGTTTAATTCTTTAAGTTGGGTAGAATACCTTATGACCTAGCAACCCCTTTGTCCTTGCGACCTATCTTAGCAAGCCTACTTAGATTATAGAATTTAGAAAACCTTAACCCATCTAGTCAACCAAGCCTTGGTCAATAAAACCGTAGAATGATAGTATAGGAATAAGCAAGACTTAGATTCTTATGACTCTTAGACTATTCATATTTCCTTATTTCCTTATTTCAATCTTAATCACTCGTGCCTATATATTTACCGTTTGATTAAATGATGCTAATATAGCCTAGTTTTTGCAAGCTTATTATTTATCAAAGTTTGTTCATGACAATATGCTATTGAGTACTTGTAGCCTATTGTCTAAACAGAACCGGTGCATAATGGTCTGATCAACCGAGTGCACTTGGGTTCGCCTTTGTCTATTTGTAACGCCCCAGTCCCGAAATAAGTAGGACTAGGAACGTAGACATGCCAGCTGTATTCACACGAAGTACACTCCAATATATGGAAACCTCGTATGAGTACATAAGCTGTAAAATGCAGTAGAACCATAACTAATCTCATCCACGCAAAATAAATGAATAAAAGACATTATATAAAGATAATGAATTGTCTTGATACAATAAGTTGGGAGGAGACAAATCCTCTACCAACAAAATAAGGAAATAAAATACATGGAAAATGAAATGAGTGGCGAGCGAAGCGAAGACGATCCAAATACAATCATCCTCGAAGAAGTAGCGATGATCACGGCTAAAGCTAGAACACCTGCAAAACACAAGAGCATACACCTGGCAAGACAACCAGGTCCTCAGAGGGACGTAACAAGACACATAATATCATACCATATAACTGAATAAATATTGCTCAAATAATTAAGGGACACATACAATAGGGTACCTAGCCGTACTATAGTGAATATATAATAAAGAATAAACCTTTGACGCATGGGCTGGCTCAGTCGGGAATCAGGAATCAGGACCGTACCTCCCACTGGAGATAACCGGCTATCAGGACCGTACCTCCCACTGGAGATAACCGGCTATCAGGACCGTACCTCCCACTGGAGATAACCGGCAATCAGGACAGTGTATATATGACCCATACGCTAAGGAGATGTTCTTCCCACCCAATGCCTACCATGTTGTATCCACAACAGTAACCTCTATAACCGCTAAGTCAAACTAGCATGCAACCTCTATTAGCGGTTATTCCTATCGCACGGCTTATACGCACCGGTGGCCAGCCAGTCACGTATGTCCGAGTTCTATATGCGACACACAACTTCGTGATACCACATGTCAAGGCCATGAATGCAACACACAAGGTGGTCCCTTAAATCTAGGTTTAATGTGAGAAAAATAATACATAGCAGGAAAAATAAATGAACAGTAAGTTCTAACAGTTATGCCATGTATCACAGTTTATTTTACATAAAGAAAATAAATAATGCATAAAATATGAGATAAAATAAGTAAACAGCAAATGACAAGGTGTCTTGCTTGATGTCCAAGTGAGGTAAGATGATGTCCTGGCGATGAATCAACAACAGCGCACAAAGAAGAAGGTGCAAGAACAACTTCAGATGCTGAAAATAGTTTATTATCTAATTATAATTAATACTGCACCTATTACATTTATTTAATAAATTCTGAAGCTAGGATATGGTATAGGTTTTCGTATTAGCTTTCCGAAAAACTAAACGGATCGTATTTTCGTTTCCGGAATCTCCCGAAATCGCAAAAATACTGAAACACGTTTATTTTTGGAACACTAGATACTCAAACAGTTTTGTAGAAATCTACAGAACGAATTTTGTCTATTAAAATATGTTTTTGGAAACCTTACCTCGATACGCTTCTTTTAAAAAAAAACTGGAGGCGAAACGGAGTTCGGAGCTAGGAGATATCGTCGTTCCAAGTTGCTCTTGCTTCTAAAAAGCGGGGCTGAATTTATGACGAAAAAAGAGAAAATTTTTGACAAGGATGGTTTGAAAGATAATTTGTGGTGAAAATAATATGGAGGAGCACCTGCCTATTTATAGGATGTGGAAATTCCCAATTAGATAAGAATTAGGATTCCTTTAAACCAAATTTAGATATTTCCTAATTTAATTTAAAAGCAATTAAATCCAAATCAAAATCAAAATCCAAATCTAATTTAAATCAAATCAAATTCTCTTAGTTTAAAATCAAATCAATTAAATCCAATTTAAATCTATTTAAATTTTTAGCTCAAAATCAAATGGGATAAATAAATTTCGAATATTTAACTATTTAAATAAATCCAAAAAATCAAATCAAGATTTAAATGGCCACCATAACTTCCAAATATATTTTTCAAAATACCAATAATAATAATTTCAAATATAATAAATATTTTTAAATATCTTTTTGAATAATAAATCTCAAAAATTATATTTTTATTTAAATTAAACTAGCAAATATTTATAAAATATATGTATGTATGAATAATATTATTTATTCCAAATAAAAGGCCTTTCATAAATAAAATAATAAATTTAGTATATTTTGATAGCTAAATTAAATATTACATATATTATTTTGAAACTATAAAAATAAAAAATGTTTTCTCAAAATATGTACGCTCGCACATATTCGCACTCGTCGAGCAACTACAAAAAATAAAATTTCGTGCACGACGTACAATACGACTATGCGACGTACAATATAAAAATTTTAAATCAGTACCAAATTTAATATATATATAAAATATAGTAGAAATTTAGGAGTTTTACATCATACCCAACTTAAAAGAATTTCGTCCTCGAAATTAAGAATTTAGAGGGGGTGAGAAGGCACAACGGTAGATAGAAGGGTTTAAGGAAGTTTATATGGTCGTAGTCTAGGTTGAGGGTATGATTAAGAGACGATTTTAATAACTCTTAAATTCAAGTGATTAGAAAGTCAGGATTGTAAATTTAGTGTCGAGGGAAAGGTCGAGTAGTTCATGACAAAGATATGGTTACATTGGGTGGTAATGGTCATGGTGATAGGACAGTTAGAGGAGTTTTAGTACGACGCTTTCGTCCTTCTAAAATAGGTGAAGGCGAACGCAATATAGAGTTCGAAGGAGGCGTTATCAAATACGAATACGTGGTTCAAAGACGACTGAATAATTCAAAAAGAGTTGTCAAGGCAGTCGCGGATGGGACTCTAGAGGATAAGTTTAGCTATGTCCCCATCCACGTAGGATAATATGTGATAAGCGAACCAAAGTGCAATAGGTTGATCAGACGATCATGCACCGGTTCCGATTAGACAATATGTTAGTGGGTGCACCCAATAAAATATGTCATGATCAAGCTTGAGAACGAAATAAGCTTGCAAAACTGAAGCTACGTTAGCAGCGCGAGATAGTCAAAATATGAGCAAGGGAGGTACTGATGAAGAAAATTTTAAATAGTCCCAGATCTTTTAAGATCAAGGCTCTCCCGAAGTTCGGGCCTATACAGTTGTCTTGGTTGACTAGCTAAGTTATGGTCCTCTGAACTTATATGCTAAGCAAATTTATCCACATGGGTCACAAGGACAAAGGCTTTGTTGGGCCGTGAGGTATTCTACCCAACTTACAATAGTTAAACTAGTAATGGGATGAGACAATGGGTTAAGCAATCAAGATAAAGCACAAATTTAAGCATTTAAGGAACTAAGTAGAACAAAATTCACCTATCGGGTTAAGGGATTGAGTCAAGGTTGGATCTCTTAATTGAAATCGGAAAGTATTTTGGTGTCATGGTAGAGGTTATAGTTTGGCCATTTTGACCAGAAGGTCCTATCATGAAAATAGTGTACAAGGAGACGTGTTTTAGTGGGACATGATACATCTACATGAAGGTGGACTTGTCTAGGTCTTACATATAAAATTTGTTGGAAGGAAAAGTGTAGTGTTGTACTCCAAATATACAAGTCACGGTAGGGGACGCCAGAAGATCAAAAATAGAAAGTGGGAGTTCACGAGGTGATAATTAATGCACAAAATAAAGAAGATCAAGTTAAAGCGTGAAAAAAAATTAATTAAAGAATCTATTAAAAATAATTTAGAAACACAATTCCGGAGAGAAGATAGTCTTCTAGATGAATACAATTAAGGAACCATTAACTCATTATTCAAATTGCAAATGGGTTAGAAGGTCGCAATTAAAAGATCTAGAATTGAAGGAAGGTCGAGTAAGTCGAGGTGAAAATACAGTCACATAGCTGGGTAGATGACTAACAACACTTGTGTATATACTACTATCATGGTCATGAGTGACATGGCAATTAGTGTGGAATACTTCTAACTCATTAGGGCTACCTTTGTGGCCTATCATTAATATTTTAACTCAAGTTTCCTCCAAAAGTTTTTTTAAAAAATAAACTTTCAAAAATATACCACCAAAATTTGTATTTACTCCAAGCCGTTCAAATTCATCAAAAAAATTTAAATCACTCTCATAAATCTCAAAGCAAAATTTTATCACGTTACTACTAACCTTTTCCAAAATTAACGTTTAAATTCAACTATTTAACTCAAGAGTTCATAATTTACGAATCCATAAAAATTTCAAAATCAATCAAAAATTTAACACTCTAGAATTTTCAATTAATTTATAATAAAACTCTTAGCATATTAAAAGCAATCTCAAAAAATTAAGCTCAATGCTCTAATCAATTTTAACTTCTATTCATGCTAAGTTATTACAACAAAATCACAACTTTTTAAATGGTAACTTCCTTTAATCAATCAAAATAACTATCCATCACATCCTTAGAAATTCTCCAAAAAATTTAATATTAGCAATCCCACATTAAACTAAATTTTCAAATAATCTTATCAGTCAAAATCTTTTTTTTTAACCAAAAATCTAAATAGATTTGTAAATCCTCAATCATAGGACACCATTTAAAATAAAAATTTCTCAAAAATCGTTTTCATTACTTTCAAATATTTTAAACCAAAATTCACCGTCATTACTTCTACTTAAAATTCAAAATTTACTAAACACGAAATCCGCAAGTTGCACAACTCAAATTTAAATAATTTTTATGGCCATTTTTAAAAGCTAAGATCATTTTTCAAACCAAATTTATAACTGTTCAAAGGTGCATAACTATAATACAATAAATCATGAACATTAAAACTCGAAAATCAAATAAATTTTTTATATTTGTTCAAAGATGTATATCTATCACCCAAACTCATAAATATCACAACTCGAAAATCAAATCAATTTTATACTTGTGCAAGGATGTATAACTATAATCCAATAAATCATAAATATGAAATCTTTGAAAATCAATCAATTTCTGAAACCAAGTATGAAATTCTATAAATCCTCTGGTGTTTACTATTTAGAAATCTCAAGGTTAAAACTTTCCGTGGTAATATCCTACTTTACAAATTACTAATCATTAAATCATACTAAAAAAAAAATCCTTTAACTCAATTAGAGTCTTAAATGTATTCCAATTGCCAATATAACCATTCTAGCCATGTGTTTGACCTATGAGCATATACTAGTGTAGTCATCTTCCTAGTTGACACTAAGCACGAAAATAAGAATCAACGGTAGAAAGGAATCAAGCAAGATGCAATTCAAGGAAGTCGAACGAGAGTTCGGAATTTGAAGCCAAGAGAAGAGGTCAAGCTGTATGAATGAGATTCCTATAATTCTAATCCTATGTTGCAGGTTCACATCGGTACAGTAACGTAACCGAAGTGACAAACTCGACCTGCATGGGCTACCACAAAAACATGTAACGTCCCAGTCCCAAAATACGTAGGACTAGAAACGTAGACATGCCAGCTGTATTCACACGAAGTACACTCCAATATATGGAAACCTCGTATGAGTACATAAGCTGTAAAATACAGTAGAACCATAACTAATCTCATCCACGCAAAATAAATGAATAAAAGACATTATATAAAGATAATGAATTGTCTTGATACAATAAGTTGGGAGGAGACAAATCCTCTACCAACAAAATAAGGAAATAAAATACATGGAAAATGAAATGAGTGGCGAACGAAGCGAAGACGATCCAAATACAATCATCCTCGAAGAAGTAGCGATGATCACGGCTAAAGCTAGAACACCTGCAAAACACAAGAGCATACACCTGGCAAGACAACCAGGTCCTCAGAGGGACGTAACAAGACACATAATATCATGCCATATAACTGAATAAATATTGCTCAAATAATTAAGAGACACATACAATAGGGTACCTAGCCGTACTATAGTGAATATACAATAAAGAATAAACCTTTGACGCATGGGCTGGCTCAGTCGGGAATCAGGAATCAGGACCGTACCTCCCACTGGAGATAACCGGCTATCAGGACCGTACCTCCCACTGGAGATAACCGGCAATCAGGACAGTGTATATATGACCCATACGCTAAGGAGATGTTCTTCCCATCCAATGCCTACCATGTTGTATCCACAACAGTAACCTCTATAACCGCTAAGTCAAACTAGCATACAACCTCTATTAGCGGTTATTCCTATCGCACGGTTTATACGCACCGGTGGCCAGCCAGTCACGTATGTCCGAGTTCTATATGCGACACACAACTTCGTGATACCACGTGTCAAGGCCATGAATGCAACACATAAGGTGGTCCCTTAAATCTAGGTTTAATGTGAGAAAAATAATACATAGCAGGAAAAATAAATGAACAGTAAGTTCTAACAGTTATGCCATGTATCACAGTTTATTTTACATAAAGAAAATAAATAATGCATAAAATATGAGCTAAAATAAGTAAACAGCAAATGACAAGGTGTCTTGCTTGATGTCCAAGTGAGGTAAGATGATGTCCTGGCGATGAATCAACAACAGCGCACAAAGAAGAAGGTGCAAGAACAACTTCAGATGCTGAAAATAGTTTATTATCTAATTATAATTAATACTGCACCTATTACATTTATTTAATAAATTCTGAAGCTAGGATATGGTATAGGTTTTCGTATTAGCTTTCCGAAAAACTAAACGGATCGTATTTTCGTTTTCGGAATCTCCCAAAATCGCAAAAATACTGAAACACGTTTATTTTTGGGACACTAGATACTCAAACAATTTTGTAGAAATCTACAGAACGAATTTTGTCTATTAAAATATATTTTTGGAAACCCTACCTCGATACGCTTCTTTTAAAAAAACTGGAGGCGAAACGGAGTTCGGAGCTAGGAGATATCGTCGTTCCAAGTTGCTCTTGCTTCTAAAAACCGGGGCTGAATTTATGACGAAAAAAGAGAGAAATTTTGACAAGGATGGTTTGAAAGATAATTTGTGGTAAAAATAATATGGAGGAGTACCTGCCTATTTATAGGATGCGGAAATTCCCAATTAGATAAGAATTAGGATTCCTTTAAACCCAATTTAGATATTTCCTAATTTAATTTAAAAGCAATTAAATCCAAATCAAAATCCAAATCCAAATCTAATTTAAATCAAATCAAATTCTCTTAGTTTAAAATCAAATCAATTAAATCTAATTTAAATCTATTTACATTTTTAGCTCAAAATCAAATGGGATAAATAAATTTTGAATATTTAACTATTTAAATAAATCCAAAAAATCAAATCAAGATTTAAATGGCCACCATAACTTCCAAATATATTTTTCAAAATACCAATAATAATAATTTTAAAAATAATAAATATTTTTAAATATCTTTTTGAATAATAAATCTCAAAAATTATATTTTTATTTAAATTAAACTAGCAAATATTTATAAAATATATGTATGTATGAATAATATTATTTATTCCAAATAAAAGGCCTTTCATAAATAAAATAATAAATTTAGTATATTTTGATAGCTAAATTAAATATTACATATATTATTTTGAAACTATAAAAATAAAAAATGTTTTTCTCAAAATATGTACGCTCGCACATATTCGCACTCGTCGAGCAACTACAAAAAATAAAATTTCGTGCACGACGTACAATACGACTATGTGACGTACAATATAAAAATTTTAAATCAGTACCAAATTTAATATATATATAAAATATAGTAGAAATTTAGGGGTTTTACACTATTACTCTACGTGGATGGAAACATAATTAAACGTGGCCCTTACAATCCATCCACGACTGCCTTGACAATTCTTTTGAAATTCTTTTCGGTCGTCTTTGAATCACGTACTCGTATTCGATAAGATCGTCTTTTGAAACCCCTTAATGCTTTCGCCTTCACCTATTCTAGAAGGACGAACGCGTTATACTAGGATCTCCTCTAGCCTTTCTAGCGATAATGACCATTATCACTCTATGTTGCTACTCGTCCTTTCTCGGCCCTACCATGACCTTCCAATTCACTTAATATAGAAGTAAAATCTAATTTGTTCTCTAAATTCGTGCCCTCAAGAGACCATAACTTTAAGGCCTCTAATTTATTTATTTTCTAGAACCCATACTAATCTGTATTGCGCGTATTCTTCTTAACCATTTACTTCTTACATTAATCCATGATTATCTTCGCCATGATTGAAATCGCGACTGTACTGCATGTTTTCACTAAACGTCATTCCTTGTAGCCTCTCACCCCCCTACGAATTCTTAATTTCGAGGACGAAATTCTTTTAAGTTGGGAAGGATGTAAAACCCCTAAATTTCTACTATATTTTTATTTCAATTTTGATACTGATTTAAAATTTTTGTACTATATGTCATGTAGTCATATTGTACGTCGTATGCGAAATTTTCGTTTGCTCGACGAGTGCGAATATGTGCGAGCGTACATATTTTAGAAAAACAATTATTTTTATTTTCTTACACTTTCAAAATATTATATAGAATTATTATTCTTGCCATAAAAAGTCTATTGTTTTTAGCAGTCATTAATAATAAAAATTTTTGTACAAAAATATTTATTTCATAAATATTTATTTATTTTAAATAATAATGTATTTTCAAAATTATTTAATATTAATATTATATTATTCAAAAAGATTTATTATTCAAAAGGATTTATTATTTTTCAAAATTTATTTATTATAGTATTTTTGGAAAACATATTTTTGAAATATTTGTGATAGTTTAAATTTTGATTTGATTCCATGGATACCTATAAATAATAAACTATCTATATTTAAATTGATTTGATTTTAAACTAAAAGTATTTAATTTGATTTAAATTAGATTTAGATTTGAATTTGGATGTGGACTTGGATTTGATTGTTTTTAATTTAAATTAGAAATTATCTACTATTGGGTTTAATCTACACCTACTCCTTATCTAATTGGGAATTCCCACATCCTATAAATATAGGCAGGTACTCCTCCAACTTTTTATTCTTCCATAAAATTCTCCACAAATAAATTCCATAGCCAAGTGCCTCGTGTCCGTGTCCATGCCCAGATTCTTATTCCATTATCTATAATTACATTTATCTCTCTCGTGTCGACAAACCCGACACAATACAAATTCCTAATCTAATCCCAAACCTAATCCACTCGTCGCCCCCGACTCACCTCCACCCTACGACCAACCCGCAACAACCCATCACCTCCAGATCTCCCCGTCTCCATCGCCGTCAACACCAACAACAACCCTCACGACCACCTCCGCCTAGGTGACTAGCACCACCACGTCGTCACCCCCACCGCAACCAGCGCTACGGCAGCCCGACACCCCGACCAAAACCCAGCCACCATCATCACCACCGCCTACCAAACCACCACCACGACCGCCATCACCACCGTCGCCGCCACCGAGACAACCACCACCACCTCCACGAACGTCAGGCCAAGCCCAGCGCCCCCTCGACCGCACACCCCACAGGAAGGAAAATAAAATATAAAGGAGAACCCTAAAACTTACCCCGCCGGCGAACGGCAGCCTCCGTGAGTCCCAGGACCACCGCACAGCGACCGACCCTTCCTCGGTTGCCAGCACCCCACGCCGACGACTCAGCCACCGACCACCACAGCGCCGACGCTCTCCTCCACGCGAGAGCGCTCCGCCGACCATGGCCGGAAACCCCGTAGCTCCGTCGCGCGTCCGCCGGCCACCCGCGTGGCCGTCGTCCCGATTCCAACCCTCTCCCGACACGCGTCGACTGGAAACCCCCTTCCGACGCGCCACCACCCAGCTCGCCGCCCCGTTGCCCCTTCCCTTTCCATCCGCCGACCGCCGTGACTGGTGGAACTGCCGCTTAAACCCCTTCCTCCGCTCGCTCTCCGGTCGCCGCACGCCGTGCCCGACCGCGCCTTCACTCCCGACCTTCGCGCCCGGCTGAACTCCGACCGCATCCGCCGACTTCGGCGACGTCCACCGCAACCCTCTCCCTCTTCCCTCTCATTTCTCTCTCCTGCTCTCTCTCCCGCTTAATTTCCCCGACACCCCCCTCTTCTTCTCCGCTCCTCCTTCTGATATTTTTTTCTTTTTCTCTTTCTTCAATGGTCTCTCGGGAACGAGAGCAGCATGCACATGGTTGTTCTTGTGGACATTAGCTTCTTTCATTTTTTTGTTGTTGTTGTTGTTGTTGTTTTGTTTGATTGCATTTTTAAATTTTGATTGTTTTATTATTATTATTATTATTATATTATTATTATTATTAATAATCTTATCATTATTATTATTCTGAATACTAATATTTTTATTAATATTATTAAAATCTGTTATTATTAGTATTATTATTTCTATTATTACTATTATTATTATTATTGGTAAGCAGCACAGTGTTGCTGTTCCATTTATATTCTTATTATAAATTCTATTATTTTACAAAATTTTGTTATATTAGGGATAGCATACAATGTTCTATGACACAAGTATGTGATAGAGGTATTATTTTATATATATATATATATATATATATATATATATATATATATATATATATATATATATATATATATATATATATATATATATATATATATATATATATATTGGCCTATGAAAATATAGTTTCTCTACCTAAATTTGTACGTTACAACTTAAGTGTTTTTGGTCAAGAAATTATTTTGATTTTAACTACGATGCTATATAAATATGTTAAGGGTATTTTCTTACAAATAGTTTTGTTCGCTAAAGATAAATTAAGGACTTGTCTAAAATGATTTCTAGATTTTAAATTTATCTTTCTAAATTATTTAAACTAATAATATATAGTTTTCGAGTATTTTAAATGAATTTCTAAATCGTATTATTCACCTTATTTCTATATTCAATCCACGTCCGTGACTCAACTCCCTTATTCCTATTCCTTCGCCCAATTCAAGCCTACCATATGTCCACCCTAACCAATTTGACCCTTCTGGACCTAATGGAACCGACCATGCCGACATCAGAGGTCACCTTGTATAATTGTTGTACCAAAGTCGTAGATCGTGCCACCGTGATCATCGCAGCACACCAGGCGTACTACCAGGCAAGACACCTTGCCATTAGCTGTTTAATTATTGTAGCTCATATTTCATGCATTACTTATTTTCTTTATGCAAAAATAAACTGTGATACATGGCATAACTGTTCATTTATATTTCCTGCTGTGTATTATTTTTTCTTACAAATTAAACCTAGATTTAAGGGACCACCATGTGTGTTGCATTCATTGGCCTTGACACGTGGTAACACGAAGTTGTGTGTCGCATGTAGAACACGGAAGTGCGTGATTGGCTGGCCACCAGTACGTACAAGCCGTGCGATAGGAATAACCGCTAATAGAGGTTGCATGCTAGTTTGACTTAGCGGTTATAGTGGTTTATGTTGTGGATACAACACAGTAGGCATTGGGCGGGGAGGACAATTCCTTAGCGTATGGGCTTCGATGCACTTCCCTTGTGACCCGGACTCTCCGCTGGAGATACGGGGTTGATGACCCATGATTACTGACGGCCACTGACGATTCTGCGGAACGTCATGCTCTTCCTGCTGGGGCCTCTGGTGCCCAAGGGGGACTACGCCGATCCTATTCAGCCAGGGCTCATGCGTAGAAAGGATTGTTCTTAACAATATTTTACTTAGAATGGTAGGCTACCCTATCCGTTAGGTACGAGTACTTTTGGTTTGGGTACTTGTATCTGACCGTGGCTTGGAACAATAACTTGTCGCGGATTAGTTCGTCACATCTTGTCCTTGTTTGGTTGTAGGTGTGACTTACTACTTCGATGAGAAGGTATTGAACCTTGTTGGGGTCCGGATACCATATCGGATTCTTAGCATGGAAAGATACGTCGCCGTGAATTAGTTTACCATCTTCTGTCCTTATTTGGTTGGGGGGGATGGTACGCTCGTTCAGTAGGTACATATTGGAACATGTTATAATTCGATTTACTTATTTACTTGAGCAATATTTATTCAGTTTATATGGCATGCTATTATGTGTCTTGTTACGTCCCTCTGAGGACCTGGTTGTCTTGCCAGGTGTGTGCTATTGTCTTTCACAGGTGTTCTAGCTCTATCCGTGATCTTCGCTGTTCCTTCGAGGATGATTGCATTTGGATGTCTTCGCTTTGCTCGCCACTCATTTTATTTTCTATGTACTTTTCTTTATTTTGTTGGTAGTGGATTTGTCTCCGTCCAACATATTGTATCAAGACAAATTCATTCTTATTATATGGTATCTTTTATTCACTTATTCTGTGTGGATGAGATTAGTTGGGATTTTACTGTATTTTACAGCTTATGTATTTATACGAGGCTTCCATATATTGGAGTATACTTCGTATAAATACAGCTGGCATGACTACGTTCCTAGTCCTACGTATTTTGGGACTGGGGCGTTACAATATCTATCATGTGTCTCGACTACGATGATACGTCCTGGGTAGAGTCATGTCTTAGACTAAGTCATTGGTATCGACTTACTTTGAGACTTGATCCTTATCCATTTTGGGAGTCAGCGTAGGCCCGCTCCTACTCAATTGACTCAGGAGACATATTTATTCATATGCCTCCAACTGTTCTTGATTATGGGTGTCACTACCAAAATATCCCATATTAGCGATGCCAAACGACGTCGCTAAACAGCCACAAAACGTCGCTAACTGAAAACAGCGATATATTTAGCGACATTTCGGGCATGTCACGTTATTCTTGGTCGCTATTAGCAAAAATGTCGCTGTTCATCGCCATGGCGACGTAGATCGGTGACGCACTACGTCGCTAGTATTAGCGACTTTTACCGACAACAATGTTGCTAATTAGCAACGTAACCTTTCGTTGCTGATTGTTGCTGTCCGTTTAGATTTTAGCGACGTTAAATTAGTGATTACTGACGTTGTCCAACTCCATATCTAAAAAATTTGGTTGCCACGTCATTATTCTAGCGACATTTAGCGACGTGACGATACTTGAAAACCGACGTCTAGATACTAGATTAGCTGGCCTGTACAGTTTGCAACGTCAACGCATCTGCGACGTTCTGCGACGATTAGCGACATTTGGTTCTCAGGTTTGTGACGTTCTAGTAACGTAATTGTGCGTAACTGACCGTCGCTGAACGTCGATGAACGTCGCTAATTCTAAAAAAATTATAAAAAAACAGCAGGCAGTATGCATTTCACATAAATAACAGTTACATAAAAAACATTGTACCTGCATTCAGAGTTTCAGTTTGCAAATAATAGACCCAGAGCAACCCTCCGTAGAATTCCCTGGGTTCGTCGACCCCTTCGGTAGGACACTCAACACCGGTAAACCAATATAGAAATAAATAATAATAATGCACTACCAATAATTAAATAAATAGAATCGAATGGTCAGAAAGACAAGAAATAGCCTGGTGGATACAAATCTACTACCAAATGGATATAAAAAGTGTGTCCGATAATGTTCAACGTAACATGACACAAATAGTCTTACCCAGGATAAAATAAATACATAAACCAATAAATACATAAAGACCCAACAATGGGTCACCAATACAACAAATGAAAACAAGTCCAATAAAGGACTACGCCTGGTCAGGATGAGAAGGAGGAGGAGGAGGAGTAGGTAGTGCCTGCACCTGGGACACCAGGAACCTATACTGCTCCGGGGTCAGCATTACCAGTGACGACCCATAAGTAGGAGGAAGAAGGGGCAGTGGAGCCGCTACAGTCGGTGTGGATGCCGAAGCATGACCAGGAAGTATCCGCTCTATGGCCAGCAGTCTGGAGTTGGTGGACGCCATAACAGTCGCCAGCCTCGAAACCTGCTCGCCAATGGCTGTTTGCGTCCCCTGCACCGCCTGAACGACACAATCCGTCCTCTCGCCCATCTCCCTAATGGTGCGCTCGAGCATATCAAATCGTGCGGTGAGGGCTGCATCATCCGTCTGCGGCTGAGACTGGGCTGCTTTTTCCTCCGCAACAGCTCGTCTCACAGCTCAGTAAGCTGGCGACAGAGTTCCCCCACTTGGACCGACTCCTCTGAGGTGTCACGACCCGCACCCACTGTGAGGGTACGAGAGCGTAACAACGCCCAGCCTATGCCGCAGTGTCGGCGGTAGAACGTTGTTCTAGGTCATGAACTATAACTAACATAATATGAATACTCTCCATAAGGAGGCCAACACAGAGGTACAACTCAATCACAATCTAAGGTAGAATGCAGCATGATGGAAAATAGATAAGAAATCCTCAACTGAGGTACATCAGAAAGAAATAACAAAGTCTCAACATCTCTAAAATATACAACTCTGAAAATAAGACAACAGCTAAACATGAAAAGAAAGGACAGTCTAAGCTATCTACACTATACAAGGTATCATCCTGAGCAGCAGCCTGAACCTCCCCAGGGGTCCAGGTCGCGAGTGTCAACTAGGCAAACTCCAAGTAAGGGTACAGGGTTCCTCATCATCCTCTGTAAAATTTTCAACAGGTCCAGTCAGGACGGGAACGAGTACATTTCATCAAGAAATCCTAAGTAAATGACAGAGAACTATAAAGCAGTTATAGACAGTTGTATTGATGAATATGGCAGTTTATGTTCAGGTGATGGTAAGAAAGACAGATAAAGTGCAAGGAAAGTAAATAACTAAACAAGAGAAGAATCATAGCAAAGAAGACTGTAAAATAAGATCTAGCTGAACTAGAGTAACATAATGAGTTCAGATGGTACAATATAAGTCGAGTGTAATCCCAAAGTGAGTCTAATACAAGATGAGTCGAATGTGATTCTAATCATTGTTCTAATAAGGTGATTCGAATAAGATGATGCGAATAGTAATTCGAATAAGGTGATACGAATAGTGATTCGAATAGAAGTCAAACAATGATTCGAATAAATTCTCCAAGTGTGTTTTAAAATACCGAGTTCGACATGTAAACGGCTGTAGGTAATACGACACACCACGCACTCGCGAAGTGTGGGATGGCTATCGTTCGAATATTATTCACAGAGGGGTGATTCAAATAAGGGGATATGTCTACATGTCTAATCAGTATTTCCCCGCCCAGTCTAATACAAATGAATCTACAATCCAACACATAAGTCGAATACAAGTCCAACCAACATATGAAGATACGAATAGGGTGATTCGAATAGTGATTCGTATGGTGATTCGAATAATAGAGGTAAGACGAGTAAGTATGTGTGTCGCATACATGGATTCAGAAATAAAAATACGTGTTTGTAACAGAGAATCACATACAGCTAACTAGAACTGAAGTACAGTAATTGACAAATAAATGAGAGAACTATCAGAGAATGTACTCACCTGATATCTGGATGTCCAAGGTAAAGATACTGTCCGAGGAGAGGTGTCTGGCTCCTAATTAGAACAGCACAAGTCACAACATGTCCAGAAGGGTAATATAAAGTACTACAATGCATTCTACATGAATCTAGGTCAAACTAGGCCAAAGTCAACCCTTGGTCAACTCTGGTCAACTGTACTAGTCAACTAGGTCAACTAGGTCATGTCCTAACCCAGCAAGTCTTACTAGGCCTAACCAAGACTATCCTAGCAAGCACACATCAATACAAGGCTATACAAGCCAACATACACCCAACTCTATATAGCATGTAATTATTCAATACTCAAATAGGCAAGAATTCACATTGGATATACACTAGGTAATCTATTACTTTAAGATATATATGTCTACACATATATACACATGCATATATTGATATTCAACATTAGGTCTATAATCATGGCATTTCAAATGGTTATATAAACTTATATATTACAACACAATATGCTAACATATATATAATATACATACATAGCTAAGTTAACTGTATTCATAAATACTCATTTAAGAGGCTATGTGTGTGTATGTAAACATGACAAAGGGGCAAGGGAGGGTTAAATTGGCATACATAGTGTATATATCAAAGAGTGTCAAAGTGTAAGTGAACAGTGTGTCAAGTGTGATAGTGTCAACATAGTGTAAGGGGGATACATGAGGTAATATATGATTTGTGTTAACATAGAATATTACATCTCATTAACTTGTATATTGCATATATTACATCTATTATTACATTACATTCATGCTTGCATTCATTGATCATTCATTTATTCTCTTGCACTACTATATGCACCATACATTACATACTATGGAACCAACATATTCATTACAAGCCATACTTATACATGCTTACATTAGATAGGATACTTACACCTCATATATCGTTTATTTATACATTTACTCATGCTTGCATTCTCTATGTAATTACATAATGTATACATTAACATGGATTAAAATCAAATAGAACATTATATTACACACAAGGGTGCACAAAATGCATATACGAATAGTAACTCCTACTAATAATCAATACTGTACCATCTCAGTGTGAACTAAAATTTATGATTAAAGTATGTTATAGATCTATGTGTTAGCTTTCCGAAACTTTAAACGGATCGCATTTTCGATTCCGAAAACTCCCAGAATTGCGAAAACACCGAGAACGCGTTTGTCTTTCGTACAGCTGACACTCAAATAATTCTTCAGAAAGTTTCATAACGAATTAGGCCTATTAATATATGTTTTTGGAAAGCTAACTTCAATACACTTCTTTTAAAAAAAAGGGAGATTAAACCGAGTTTTGAGCTAGAAGTTATGACATTTCTAAGTTAGTGCTGAAATTAAAAACGTGAATAAAAATCATGACGGATTTAGGTTGTTTGAGACAAAAGAACACAAGTATATAACATAATATATCAAGAACTCACTCTCTACACTAATATGTATATATGAGACACTATAGAACACATCTCCAATACAAAAATATGAGATTAAACATGTAATAATTCATTCATACATAACAACAACACATAGTGTGTCCAAATTTGGGATTTTCTCACATGGACACAACCACAACACAAAGGACACTCCTATGACCTCCAAATGGACACGAAATGGACACAAATGGAGATACAACTATGGGGTCATTCCTATGGGTTCAAAATAGACCTATATGCATGAGGAAATGAAAAGGAGAAGGGATTTATACCTCCCGGTAGATCGAATCGAAGAAAAGCCTTCCCGGAGCGACACCGACACGTAGAGATTCCAAAAGGACACGAAAGAGCTCCGAATCCTCCCAAACTTGGGTAGCTTCCTCCTTGGATAGAATGGAGAAGGAAAGAAGAAGATTTGGTGGTGAAATGGAACGATTTGGTGGAGAAATTGCTAGGAATTGCTCTCTAGGAATTTGGGGAAGAACAAGAGAGAGAGAGAGAGTGTGTGGATGAGAGTAATGAAATAAACTTGAGCATATCCTCTCCCAAAGTGGTTGGCCATATGGGGCTATTTGTCCTATTATGGTAAGGTCCAAAATGCCTCCACTAACCTATTCTATGAGTATTAGGAAAGGGCTAATTGGTTGGGGCTAAATTAGTCATTCTGAAGTCTCTAATCACACTAATCTTATCCATAATAATTAGTCTAACCTCTAACTAAAATATTTCTACCATGTGGACTAAAATTAATATCATGTGGGCCATGCCTAACTAGTGTATGGGTCCCACTAGAGTCAAACTACCCCCGGGTCCCCGTTTCAAGTCGAATTGAGTTGAAATTCGATCCCGACTCAAATAACCCCAAAACAATATCATAAATAATAAAGTAATATCAAAATAATTCAAAAAGGTCAAATGCAAAAATATCCTTAGGCCAAAAATGACATCAAAATATCATAATCACATGGTTAGGCTCTAGGTCAAACAGTCTCTAGGGTTTCACTAGCAAAACGTCAAAACCACAAGTCATTGATTTAAATAATTTTAAAATGATTTAAAATTACCAAAAATCATATCATGAATTAAATATTGTTATTAAAATAATTATAAACACGAAATTTCAAAATTACCCTCATTTGGGAAACTGGGTGCTACAACTCTACCCACCTTAGAAAAATTTCGTCCTCGAAATTAAAATGTCCATACTCCCTCTAGGTCAAACCCCCACAATCAAAGTCCCAGATTAAAAGAAATCATGTGATCAAAAGGATGACATACAGGGTCATGGCATACGGTGGTAGTGAAAGTCTCATCTAGGTATACTAGTCATGCTAACCGAAACGGTCATACGGTATCAAAATATACAAGCAATTTAGGGTGCTAAACTAGAGAAGTTAAAGAAACAACAAACCATCAAAATTGTAAGGCGGTCTACCATTCTATACGAAACTGGTACTTATCAAAACAAAATAAAGGCAACTACCAATTATCTGAAAAAGGGTACAGAAAATCAAATTCAAAATTAAGGAATTGAAAATCACTTGCATTGAAATGCAAATCACAATATATATATACAGAGAGAGCGTTAGAGAGGAAAAACTAGCATTATGTAATGTTATGTGGTTTGTGTGTGGATGGGTGTATGTGAAATATACATGAAATTGTATATGAGCTATCCTGTTACACTACTCATGGCATATGGGTTAACAACCTACAATACACAACCTATTTAATCATAACATGCATGGCCAACCATAAACATCTATAAGAGATAGAGATTTAGTTATGTATATACATATATTATAACATGTATGCCTAAGCTCTATATATATCTATACAAGTATGTGATCATAACATAGAGAGGAAAGGTTAGGTTACATGACAGCGTATACTAAGTTAGGGTGTGTGTGTCCTTGTGTCCTTGTACAGGGTTATAGCTTAGTATTGAAAGGTTAAACCCAGTTTTAGTTCAGCATTTACATACAAAATCAAAAAATAAGCTAACATTTAAACCAGTGTAATACTAACATAATGCAGTCTCAGATTTTACAAATTTAACATAACTTAACCAATTTCTCTAAAAATTGAAACTCTGCAGATATCATACATGTGCAGTTATGTAGACAAAACTAATAACATGAAATTTATATTTAAATTACGAATTTAAACTGGAAAAGTAGAAAACCAGAAATATTGGGGTTTTGAAAATTTTAACATTAACAACATATTAATATGTATTTAGATAGGTGGAAAAATAAGTGTAGCATGCATACGTATCAGGCAAGTGTCCACTATGTAAATATACTCATATATTCTCATGTCCCAAAAAAATTAATTCTACGTTAAGACCAACATTTAGATTCCTACCAAGATCGCAAAATAGGTGATTGACGAAATCAAGGCAGTTTTATTATTATTATTCAATACTAGAATAATAGCAAGAAGGAAATAACGATAAAAGCTGTTTGCTTATTTGCCTAAAAGAAGGAACCATTTTGAAACCAGAGCTAAATATCAAATCTAAGATAAAGTCTAGCAAAATCATCGATTTATTGTATTAAGAAGAAACTCATAGCAAGAAGTTACACAAGCTACTTCTATGTTAAATAATTAGAAGCAAAACAAAGCAAAACAAATAATAATTCTTTTTGAAGGACTGCATCAAAGTAGAGAAAACATGCTTGAAAATATTTAAGGTACAATCTGATAATCATATGCGTCTATACAAAATCATGGTACTCTAAATTCCCGTCATACTAGTAAGCAAGGCTACGATAATCACAGAGTCCTTGACTTATGCACATACCTCTAGAATCGTGGTATTTAACATTTTCGCGGTGCCGCTAGCTTGGCTGCGAAAACCTTAAATTCCCACACCCGAGAAATATATCCAGAGTCAGATTATATGTCCTCACCATGCTGGCTAATGTGACTATAAGAGACTAGATTCCATAACATAGATGACCTAGCCCATATAATTTCATCTTGTCAAAAAAAAATTAAATTAAATCAACAATGAATACCCATAAATCAAATCAAATTTATCAACGAACTTCAAAATTCAAAATGAACAAAAATCCATCAAAATACAACTCGGATGCAACAGCTATCATCAAGATTCAAAATTCGACAATCATTCATCAAAATCAATGAATACAACTCAAATTCAACCATAATCCATCAAAATCAAATTTAACAACAGTAAGTAAAAATAAATCAAATCAAGGGAAGAAGAGTTTTTCAAATCGAAGTTAAAATAAGATTCTCAAGGGTCGTCCCAGGAATCTCTCAAGAAATCCTAACTGTGATTGAGTACCTTCAAAAATATATCCTATTCCTGCTGCAGGCTGTAGTGGTACTCAAGTTCGAATACCACTATATAAACTCGACCTGCATGGGCCACCACTAAAAACGTGTCACGACCCGCACCCACTGTGAGGGTACGAGAGCGTAATAACGCCCAGCCTACGCCGGAGTATCGGCGGTAGAACGCTGTTCTAGGTCATGAACTATAACAAACATAATATGAATACTCTCCATAAGGAGGCCAACACAGAGGTACAACTCAATCACAATCTAAGGTAGAATGTAGCATGATGGTAAATAGATAAGAAATCCTCAATTGAGGTACAACAGAAAGAAATAACAAAGTCTCAACATCTCTAAAATATACAACTCTAAAAATAAGACAATAGCTAAACATGAAAAGAAAGGACAGTCTAAGCTATCTACACTATACAAGGTATCATCCTGAGCAGCTGCCTGAACCTCCCCAGGGGTCCAGGTCGCGAGTGTCAACTAGGGAAACTCCAAGTAAGGGTACAGGGTTCCTCATCATCCTCTGTTAAATTTTCAACAGGTCCAGTCAGGACGGGAACGAGTACATTTCATCAAGAAATCCCAAGTAAATGACAGAGAACTATAAAGCAGTTATAGACAGTTGTATTGATGAATATGGCAGTTTATATTCAGGTGATGGTAAGAAAGACAGATAAAGTGCAAGGAAAGTAAATAACTAAACAAGAGAAGAATCATAGCAAAGAAGACTGTAAAATAAGATCTAGCTGAACTAGAGTAACATAATGAGTTCAGATGGTACAATATAAGTCGAGTGTAATCCCAAAGTGAGTCTAATACAAGATGAGTCGAATGTGATTCTAATTATTGTTCTAATAAGGTGATTCGAATAAGGTGATGCGAATAGTGATTTGAATAAGGTCATATGAATAGGGATTCGAATAGTAGTCAAACAATGATTCGAATAAATTCTCCAAGTGTGTTTTAAAATACCGAGTTTGGCATGTAAACGGCTGTAGGTAATACGACACACCACACACTTACGAAGTATGGGATGGCTATCGTTCAAATATTATTCACAGAGGGGTGATTCAAATAGGGGGATATGTGTACATGCCTAATCAGTATTTTCTCGCCCAGTCTAATACAAATGAATCCACAATCCAATACATAAGACGAATACAAGTCCAACCAACATATGAAGATACGAATAGGGTGATTCGAATAGTGATTCGTATGGTAATTCGAATAATAGAGGTAAGACGAGTAAGTATGTGTGTCGCATACATGGATTCAGAAATAAAAATACATGTTTGTAACAGAGAATCACATACATCTAACTAGAACTGAAGTACAGTAATTGACAAATAAATGAGAGAACTATCAGAGAATGTACTCGCCTGATATCTGGATGTCCAAGGTAAAGATACTGTCCGAGGAGAGGTGTCTGGCTCCTAATTAGAACAGCACAAGTCACAACATGTCCAGAAAGGTAATATAAAGTACTATAATTCATTCTACATGAATCTAGGTCAAACTAGGCCAAAGTCAACCCTTGGTCAACTCTGGTCAACTAGGTCAACTAGGTTATGTCCTAACCCAGCAAGTCTTACTAGGCCTAACCAAGACTATCCTAGCAAGCACACATCAATACAAGGCTATACAAGCCAACATACACCCAACTTTATATAGCATGCAATTATTCAATACTCAAATAGGCAATAATTCACATTGGATATACACTAGGTAATCTATTACTTTAAGCTATATATGTCTATACATATATATACATGCATACATTGGTATTCAACATTAGGTCTATAATCATGGCATTTCAAATGGTTATATAAACTTATATATTACAATACAATATGCTAACATATATATAATATACATACATAGCTAAGTTAACTGTATTAATAAATACTCATTTAAGAGGCTATGTATGTGTATGTGAACATGGCAAAGGGGCAAGTGAGGGTTAAATTGGCATACATAGTGTATACATATCAAAGAGTGTCAAAGTGTAAGTGAACAATGTGTCAAGTGTGATAGTGCCAACATAGTGTAAGGGGGGTACATGTGGTAATATAGGATTTGTGTTAACATAGAATATGACATCTCATTAACTTGTATATTGCATATATTACATCTATTATTACATTACATTCATGCTTGTATTCATTCATCATTCATTTATTCTCTTGCACTACTATATGCACCATACATTACATACTATGGAACCTACATATTCATTACAAGCCATACTTATACATGTTTACAATAGATACGATACTTACTCCTCATACATTATTTATTTATACATTTACTCATGCTTGCATTCTCTATTTAATTACATAATGTATATACATTAACATGGGTTAAAATTAAATAGAACATTATATTACACACAAGGGTGCACAAAATGCATATGCTGAATAGTAACTCCTACTAATAATCAATACTGTACCATCTCAGCATGAATTAAAATTTATGATTAAAATATGTTATAGATCTATGTGTTAGCTTTTCGAAATTTTAAACGGATCGCATTTTCGTTTCCGGATACTCCCGGAATCGCGAAAACACCGAGAACGCGTTTGTCTTTCGTACAGCTGACACTCAAATAATTCTCCAGAAAGTTACAGAAAGAATTAGGCCTATTAATATATGTTTTTGGAAAGCTAACTTCAATACGCTTCTTTTAAAAAAAAGGAAGATTAAACCGAGTTTTGAGCTAGAAGTTATGACATTTCTAAGTTATTGCTGAAATAAAAAACGTGGATAAAAATCATGACGGATTTAGGTTGTTTGAGACAAAAGAACACAAGTATATAACATAATATATCAAGAACTCACTCTCTACACTAATATGTATATATGAGACACTATAGAACACATCTCCAATACAAAAATATGATATTAAATATGTAATAATTCATTCATACATAACAACAACACATAGTGTGTCCAAATTTGGGATTTTCTCACATGGACACAACCACAACACAAAGGACACTCCTATGCCTCCAAATGGACACGAAATGGACACAAATGGAGATACAACTATGGGGTCATTCCTATGGGTTCAAAATAGACCTATATGCATGAGGAAATGAAAAGGAGAAGGGATTTATACCTCCCGGTAGATCGAATCGAAGAAAAGCCTTTCCGGAGCGACACCGACACGTAGAAATTCCAAAAGGACACGAACGAGCTCCGAATCCTCCCAAACTTGGGTAGCTTCCTCCTTGGCTAGAATGGAGAAGGAAAGAAGAAGATTTGGTGGTGAAATGGAATGATTTGGTGGAGAAATTGCTAGGAATTGCTCTCTAGGAATTTGGGGAAGAACAAGAGAGAGAGTGTGGATGAGAATAATGAAATGAACTTGAGCCTATCCTCTCCCAAAGTGGCTGGCCATATGGGGCTATTTGTCCTATTATGGTAAGGTCTAAAATGCCTCCACTAACCTATTCTATGAGTATTAGGAAAGGGCTAATTGGTTGGGGCTAAATTAGTCATTCTAAAGTCTCTAGTCATACTAATCTTATCCATAATAATTAGTTTAACCTCTAACTAAAATATTTCTACCATGTGGACTAAAATTAATATCATAAGGGCCATGCCTAACTAGTGTGTGGGTCCCACTAGAGTCAAACTACCCCCGGGTCCCCGTTTCAAGTCGGATTGAGTTGAAATTCGAACCCGACTCAAATAACCCCAAAACAATATCATAAATAATAAAATAATATCAAAATAATTCAAAGAGGTCAAATGCAAAAATATCCTTAGGTCAAAAATGATATTAAAATATCATAATTACATGGTTAGGCTCTAGGTCAAACAGTCTCTAGGGTTTCACTAGCAAAACGTCAAAACCACAAGTCATTGATTTAAATAATTTTAAAATGATTTAAAATCACCAAAAATTATATCATGAATTAAATATTGTTATTCAAATAATTATAAACACAAAATTTCAAAATTATCCTCATTTGGGAAACTGGGTGCTACATGAGGGATGTGGGGAATGCATACTGGCAGAGGAGCTTCTGTATGACTGCATCACCACAAAGGCGCCGTAGGATCCTGTATCGTAGTACGTACCCCTCTGAAGACCACCAACGGCGGTCATCTAGTACTCGTCTATTGTCCGAGTCGGAGGGGGCTGCACAGATGTACCAGCCCCTCCCTCCGCAGATGCACTAGTAAGCTCACGCTCTAGCCTAAGTTACTCATCCAAGAAAAGTATGTATCTCGATAAGCATAATATTTACTACCAACCAAGTTGTTCCATATCTATGGATATATTTGCATATTTTTTAAGTTATAATAAAGTTAGTGACACATAAAGTAATACTTACATAGCTCTACGTGACCCGATCATCGATGAGCTTTTTGTCCTTCCGATGGGTAGCCAGGAAGACCGTCACCATGTTGGGGTTCGCACCCTTCTTTACCTGTTATAATAAAAATTTTGTCATTGAAATTTAACATTTTATTACTACTTTAATTAAAATAATATATTATAGTAAAATAAGTACCAGGCGACGAAAATGTTCCGTCATGGGAATCGAGCCACCACACCACTTCCTTGCCTTCGTCCTAGCCACCTTCGCCTTCTCCGACTGTTTCTTGTACCAAGTAGCATCGAATCTAGCCTTCATGGCAGTCCACTGCTCGGGCGTGATCCAACCTTGGATCCCTTTTCCAAAACGGTCTCGAGCCTTCTGGTAGTCGATCGCATCCCGGATCAACTTGGCGGCAACGACAGAAAATTGCTTCTCATTCGTCTCAACCCGGTGTGGTGGATAAAAATATGTTTCCTACAAGAATTAAATTAGTTAGCTATATAATATGCATAAAATATGATTTATACTAAAACAAATATACTTTAGTTACGCCTTCCTCTCATCTGAGGCATCCGAGTAGTTGATCCAAGGCCCTCCGAAGTTGGACCTCAGAAATAGCCCTAATGCCCTATAAAATGACAGGGGACGATATATACACAACGATGATTAAATTCATTAACATATAGATATAAATATGAATAAATGTTAACTAATTAACTTACTTTGTAGGCCCGTCGGACCAAATCTCCATCCTTGTCTCGTCCGGAGGGGCGCATTGGGATCGCTTGGATCATATGTAAACGGCGTAGGTGTGACCTCCTCCATCCACTCCTCCGTCTCCATGGTGCCTTCAGCAGGAGGAATGCTACAAGATGGGCTAGGATCAGGCCTGGAACTGTCCGTCCCAAGAGTGCTGCCACATACCGTCGATGCAGACGAAGATCCGAGTGGCTGGTATACTGGAGTACTATGAGACAAGGGATCGGCACTGTCATCCACTAACGGAGTACCACTCCGTCCACCGGTGGAACCTCTACCTCCGCGGGATACTCCTCTACCGCCACGGGCATACGATTCTCTGCGTCCTGTCATACCTGATAGAAATAGATATCTACAAGATAATAATCATGCATTTAATATGTCGCAGGTTATAAAAATAGACCCGGAGCAACTCTCCATTGAATTTGTAGAAAATAAACATGCATTTAACATATCACAGTTTATAAAAATAGACCCGGAGCAACCCTCCGTTGAATTTCTAGATAATAACTAAGTCTAGATAATAAACTCTATAAACTTCTAGAAAGTAAAATAAACATCCAGAAAGTAAAATAAACATCCAAATCTAGATAATAACATCCAGAGACATCCAGAAATATCCAAGTCTAACCCATAAATAAGTCTACCAGAAACAAAGCCGATCAAAATCAGTATCCAGAAACAAAGCCAAGTCTAACCCAGAAATAAGTCTACTGTCCTCTACGCAGGTGCAGATAGATCTCCTTTCTCAGCTACTGCACATAAGTAGGATCCACGCCAGCATGATCAATATCCAGAGGAGATGGATGATTGGAACTCCCGATGCAACTGTCCTCTGGTGCCACATCCTCCTTCACAGCAATCTCGACTTTAGGAATCACTTCCTCCTTAATAGTAGAAAGAAGTTCTTTCTTGACTGTCATCTCTACAGCAGGTACCACTACCTTCTCAGCAGCAGGAGGTGCCACTACCTCTCTCAAGCGACGTCCTCGGGTCATGGTTGCCATATGGTAAGATTGATGGAAATATAGAAATTAATTAAGGATAAAACAAAATAACAATATTAGACGTGTAATGTGGAAGATTTTTTTACATTTTATTTTACTTTCAATCAACTTCTGAAAATTCATCTTCTTCGTCCTCCGCGTCCTCATCTTCCTCTTCCTCCTCATCTTCACTTTCATCTACTTCAATTTTCTCTTCGGATACTTCTACCACTTCTACATGATTATATGTGTAATATGGAACTTCCGTTGTGTCCATGTCAACTGTATTTTTTAAGTGAGATAGCTCATCCTCCTGATAAGCTATTTCGTCAACATCGTAGGTATTTCTGGTGTCACGATCCGCACCCGCTTTTCAAATACGAAGCGTATCCAAGCCTAGCCTACGCCGCAGTGTCGGTGGTAGAACGCTGTCTAATACATAAGTCACAGCAATCTAGAATCTCATGGTAAACTATATCTCATCCACAGAATAATCGAATCATAATCAAGATCAATGAATAAGACATGAAACTGGACAATAATAAATATAACTAAATATCTCCAAGAAGTAATGTCACGTCCGGTGGACACAAATCCACTACTAATGGACGAAAAAAGAAAAGTACATAAAATACACTAACTGAGTACAACCTGCTAATCAAGGCGACCTCAACTGCAAAGCTCCGCAGTCTGATGCTGACTCAACCTGCTCAACTGCTCCTGACTCAAACTCGGCTAAACCTGAAGAGATCATCAGGTCCTCAGAGGACTAGCAAGATACATAAAAATGGGCCTTTCTAACAGTTTATCATGCAAGGAGAAAATCCAGAATAACAAAGTAAAACTAAGAAATAAATAAAACACGAATCTATACACTGACTAAACATAATGGAACTGCTGAACGAAGATGAGAGAACGCATGTCAAGATGTCAACGAATAACCAAATCGAATACTCAAACCCTCGCCTCTAGTGTGGACTCGCAGGTTTGAACAACTACTAACCCTCGTCCCTAGTGTGGACTCGCAGGCTAGTAATACCCTCGCCCCTAGTGTGGACTCGCAGGTGTGAACCATATACTACTAACCCTCGTCCCTATTGTGGACTCGCAGGTTAGCATCACCCTCGTCCCTAGTGTGGATTCGCAGGTTTGAACCATATACTACTAACCCTCGTCCCTAGTGTGGACTTGCAGGCTAGCATCACCCTTGCCCCTAGTGTGGACTCGCAGGTGTGAACCATATACTACTAACTCTCGTCCCTATTATGGACTCACAGGTTAGCATCACCCTCGCCCCTAGTATGGACTCGCAGGTGTGGACCATATACTACTAACCCTCATCCCTATTGTGGACTCGCAGGTTAGCATCATCCTCGCCCCTAGTGTGGACTCGCAGGTGTGGACCAATAACTACTAACCCTCGCCCCTAGTGTAGACTCGCATGTTAGCTTCAAGATTTCAAGACAAAGAGGTAAAGCTGTTCAATTTATGACTTCTCGACCATGACACGACTCAATCAAGGCACAAGTGAACACGACCAATAAGATACAAGACTAGATGTGAACAAGGGCTATGTAACAATGAAACTAAAATACTAACATGATATGAAAAATACATGTCAACAATAACAAAAAAAACTGAATAACTGAATAATGAAAGACAGTGCATGTAAATAAAGTTGTGTAGAAAGGCAAGGTATACTTGCCTGTTGTCCTGAGCTGCGGATACGGGTCAAGAGTCCGTATCAAGTCCAATTAACCTGTTATATAATTTTACAATTGTCAATACATAATCTAAGGGTAATAACATGTTTATATATTAATTTGGTCGGGTTCCTAGGCCTTCTTACGCCAACCACATTGTGCATCTATACATATTGCTAATTCTACACTTACCCTATATTCCTGAATTCTAATTCCTGTTAGGCATACAACCTTGTCTATATCTATACTTCCTACCAAAGCTTTTCCCAGCCTAGAACCCTGCTGCTATACATATATCTATGGCTATGGAACTCTTGCCAATATAGGTCTAAGTGTTTATATAACATGTCATTTAAATGCCTAGCCAGTATCATCACTTCTTCCTTGGAGCTTGACACTACTGTCCCTGTCCCTACCTGTATATATCAATGCCCTTCCTATTTTTGTTCCTGGAATCTTTGTATAGCTATAGCATCAGCAGTCAAATGACTGATGTCCAAGAGGACTGCTCAATGCTATGAGTTGAACCATATACCCTTCTTAATGCTACAGATATCTATACGTATGGGGGAGTCTGCACAATGAAATAATGAATTGAAACCTACTAGCAGAACCAAATAAGAAGGCAATTGATAAATGAGCCTGTGACTGGCTAATATATATGCAATGTACATTATCTGGTCCTTTTCTTACATTTGATCAGACCTGAAGGCCCCTGTCCACGAACCTGGCTCATCAGATTTTGGCTTCTACAGGATATAGCTGAGAACATATACAGGTACCTAATCATACTGACTCTGGGGTACAGGGAAAATGCTAAGGGTTCACTACACATCCTTCATCACATGGGTATAAACTGAGACATGAAGGAGGATGTTAATTCTATTGCCTATGTTCTGCTACATAGACATGTAGAGACTACTGCCCCAAGTACTGCTGTCTCAACTAGCAAGATATTTGCTATTACCTGCGTCCAACTCCTATACTTATGGAGAGAAGCTCCAATTACTCTGATACAATACAATTCTAACCTTACCTATACTCCTTGTGCACTACACAGGGCAACCAACCTCCCCTGCACCTGGTAATGCACTATGTAGGTGCTGCCCTATATTAATTTTCACAGATAGGAAAAACCTATCATGGTGTCTATAGGTAGGGGCTCTGGTACAGGGGTGTTGCACTTCCTTTCATCCCACATACCATGACCTACTCTCCTTAAACCATTGTCACTATCCAATGCCAATTTCTGAAACAAAATATAGGATTTCAATTGTACAAATAAAGGGTGAGGGAAAGTCTTCCAACACCATCAAGGATGTTGACACAAAGTCACAGTCAACCAAATATTGACAACATTGATTAAATAATATCTGTAATAATTCAATACGACACACGACGTCTGCATTAAACTCAAGACAGACAACAACTCAGCCTCCGCTTCTCAGTTGAATTCGAATCTGTTTTTACACTTTTCTTTGAGTCTAGACTAATGTACTCTGAGTCATACTGAGCTCTTGAAACTTAGACTATAGCCTACCCAATATCCCAAGCTCCACCAAAACAAAAAATTGCCCAATGGTCCCCTTAGAACCATTATGTGCTCTGGAAACAGAGTTCGGGCCGAACTCTGCCTCCACACAGAGTTCCGGCCGAACTCTGTCCCCTAGAAATCAGGAACCCTAATTTTAGGGATAGCTGGTTGCTAGTTGTCCAACGGCCAAAATTTTGAATTTTCCTACCCGAATTCTGGCCGAATTCTGCCTATAAAAACACTATAAATAGGGCATGAATTCTCTCATTTCAAATCATCCAATCTTCTCTTCTCTTCTCTCTTATAGCTCAAATAAGCCATACCCTTCCCATCTACTAGCCACAAGTCTCCTAAGTCTCGAGTGCTCAGCATCTCTCAGTTAGGATTCTTGTGCAAGAGTTAAAAAAGTCGCTTGGACAATTCCAAGCAAATCGCCACTGCGATCCTCTGTAAGAAGTTGACGTGCTCTTCTGAAGTAAAGGCACGGGTTGTAAACTACTATTTCACAAATAGTAGATTTAATCCTGAGCTAGAGTTCTGTCACTACCACATTTCTAGTGTGAGGGTATTTTTTTCATTTTGGGGTATTATTTAAATTTATTAGAATTAATTAGAATTTTTGGGAATTTTTGGGAATTTATTGAAATTGTTTGACTAGGTTGACTTTTGACTAGTGTTGACTTTGTAGACCTACCTAGAAGCTAACCCTAGTTAGTGGACCATGGTTAAGGTCAAGTGACTCTAGCCAGACCTAGCCTAAGACTTGGTTTAGTCAAATTAGCAATAGGTTTAGAAAGTCATAAGCCATAACTTATGGTTTAGAACATTGATTAGGTTCAACCTTAAGTAGTTGTAACTTAGCCCCAAGCCCTACACTTAGACCCAACCCAAACCCCAAGGCCAAGTGGCCGGCCACCTTATCCACATAGGGACTCTCCCATTATAAATATCCTCCTAGTTTTAGGTCTAGCCTCCCTCCTTAGAAGAATAGCTCAAGTTTGGAAAGAGGTGAGTTCTTGCATAGAAAAATCCATTATAATTCCAATATCGGTCCTAAATTCCTCAAACTTGTTGCAATAGTTCCTAATGATGATTTTCTTGCTGTTGTGGAGGTTTGGTTCAGTTTGGAATTAATTTGGAGGATTTGGGATACCAAGTGAGGAGCTAACAATGAGCCATTTTCCTTTGAAACTTCATATTGAGGTAACTTCTCCAAACCTCCATGAAATTTCATATGGTCTTCACTAATAGGAACCATAAGTGACCCCCCTAAGGTCTGTACATGATTCGTGTCCTGTGTCGTATGATTCGTGTCCATTCTGGACACGTATCAGAAGACTGCACAGGGTGTTCGACTAAATGCCACAGAGGGTAGGTCGATCATGTTAACCCATTCTTTTTGAATAGGAATGTTAGATCTGATGTCATCTCTAGGTTCCTGTGTTTGTGTTTTAGTTCGTGTCGCTTTTGTGTCGCTTTTGTTGCCTGGACACGCGCGTGCACACGTCGCGCGCTGCAGTGGGAGTCCCCTGCTACTCGGGGGTGATATCTCCCTGGACACGACACTTGGACACGTATAATTTGACACACACTATGGGGCAATGTCTGTCATGACACTCCCCAAGTGGCATGACTTCTCGTGTCGTGTCGAACACAGAATCGTGTGTGCACGGGGACACACTATCCGGTTGGGTATTCTGGAATTGGTTTCAGTTGTTTAATTATTTCTAAATGTTCTTAATTCATGTTTTAATGATATTTTGGATCCTAAACATCATGTTTAATCCCTGTTTAATTGGAGTTACATAATTGTTTGGGTAGGTGGTGTTTTGGCTCGAAATTAGGATTCAAGGCCTGTCACTGACACATGTTCTGATACTTAAGTCCTCTTCCTGTTAGTTTAGTTATAATTGATATTGTTCAATAAATTTGATCCTAATGCTGATGTTAACTGCTAAGTTTAAACTCTATTTATGTTCTCATATATTCTTTAGCTTGCCATGGTTAATTTTGGGTTGAATTGATAAGGGGTGTGGTCTGAACTGGGAAGTGGTTTGGGCTATTTGCTAAAACCTGAATTAGAAAGCATGAGTTGATTTCCTGTCCTTCCTTTCAACTGAGATTTCTTTTTGTTAAATCTGAGATTTGAGTACATGAATTGCATTGCCATGTTTTATCCTTACTTGTCTACATATTACTGTCAAACACTAATTTCAGTATTCCTCTTTAATTGAGATATGTGAACTGTTTTGAGTTATTCATTGAATGATCATTAAGGAACTGATCCTTGGGTTTCTGATTTTGATTCCAATAAGATCTTCATTGCTTGATTCACTGTCAACCTTGTTTTCAAGCTGCTATGTTAATCTGGGATGCATGAGCTATTTTTGGTTCACTGTTAGGTTGTTGTTAAACCTGGGATTTGGGAAGGGGACATGAATTGCTTTCTTTCCTCCTTTTTCCTTCTTAACTGGGAATGTGAATGCTTTAAACTGATTTCTTTCTTCCCTTCTTTTAGTTGTTGATCAAGGATAACAACCTGGGAATTGATTCACTGTCCTATTTTCTTCCACTATTTACTGCCATTGATTTATTTGTAAACCTGAAATAATTGATGTTGTTATCTTTCTCTCATTCACTGTTGGAGTATTTCCTGCCCTGAAATTCTTGAGCATACACACTACATTACTTCCTGCATACCCTCATCCTCTTCTTAATATTCTGGACACTCTAATACACACAAGCCTTTGTTTTCCTGTACACTAGACACAAGTGCACTGTTTTCCTGAGTACTTCCCTTCACCTTTTGTTCCTACACTCATACCTTGTACTGTTAATTCTTGCATATGTATATTGATCCACACACACACCATAACTCTCTTGTATTGTCCAGTTCATCCACACACACATTACTCTTAAACTGTTAGCTAATTTCCACACACACAAGTACACAGACACATGCTTCCTTCTCATATGCATTTCATGTGTATATTATATAGCCATGTACATAGGTGTGGTGTTATGTATCTCTAGATATGTGTGGAATGTATGTCTATGTGTATATATATGGTATTAGCCTAGAATGCATAGTGTTAATCAATATCTGTATCTATATATATATATGGTGTGTATATACATAGGTATTTTAGATACTTGAAATGTTGTGTGTAGTCTAGTATAGACTTGTTAGAGGCTAGCATGTCTTGTTAGACCTAGATAGCCTAGTTTAGATCAAATTAGACTTGGTTGATCTAGTTTGACTTCCAGGGTTGACCAGAGTTGACCAAGAGTTGACTTGGCCTAGATTGACTTAGAATCATATAGAATGCATAGTAGGACTCTATTTTGATATTCTGGACTTGTTGTGACTTGTGCTGTTCTGATTAGGAGCCAGACACCACTCCTTGGATAGTACGTTTCATACCGGACACTCAGTTACAGGCGAGTACATTCTCTGATCATTTCATATCCTGCTTAGAATTATTACCTGCAGTAGATTACTTTACTTGTACTGTCACGTTGGTCACACGGATTGGTACTATATGGATCTCTACATGCGATATTATCCCCCTCGGGAGCATCGGATACATCGTGCTTGTGCTTTCACTTACATCATGTACTCCCGTGCTTCTATTTTACATACGCACTCCTGTGAATCTTGTACTCTCATGTTCATGGAGGCCCCATGTATACTATCATGTGCACCCTATATGGGCCCCCATGTGATATCTTGTGCAATAACATAACCTGTATAGATCCTTGTGTATTGATTGGGGTACGGGGAAGTAGAATTGGGCATGTAAATAATACACCAGTAGTTTCTTATCAGAATCTCATCCTTAGTGTCTTATCAGAATCTCCTATGCCATTTACATGTCCATATTGTACTCTGACTCACTAGTCACTGCTAGTTCTCTATGTATAGTAGATATTTACATTACAGTTTTCTTTCTGTTTACATACCACATTTCTTTCAGTACTTGTATCTTACTTTACTGCATGTTTATATTTTCTAACCTGCTATGAATTGTTGAGATGTACTGTGCTCGCTCCTGTCCTGACTGGACCTGTTGAAATATTACAGAGGACGAGGAGGAGGCTTGCCTGGACACCTATTACGGGGCAGCCCTTGATGACACCTGTGAGCTGGACCCTCTGGAGGATCCAGCAGTAGCTGAGGACCTTCCCCCGACTGTTTAGACTAGTTTAGATAGTTTATTATCTTTTGTAGTCTGGAGACTTGTTTAGTTAGACTCTTTTGGATTCAGTTGTATATATTCTTTTATCTGAGACCTTGTATTGTGGATTGCTGGGATTATCTTAGGCTGCTACTATCTATTCAGTTCTTTGAGTTCTATTTCATATCGTGCTATCTTTTCCTTAGCTGTGATTGAGTTATTATTACTATGATACCCCGTTCGGGGAATATAAACTGTTTAGATATTTACATTGCTAGATGTTGTGACCTAGGACAGCGTTCTACCGCCGACACTGCGGCATAGGCTGGACGTATTCACGTATCGTGCCCTTACTCTAGGGTGCGGGTCGTGACACGTTTTTAGTGGTGGCCCATGCAGGTCTAGACTAAAAGTGTAGTGGTACTCGAACTAGAGTATCGCTGCAGCCTGCTATAGGATATAGGATAATAATTTTAAGATACTCAATCACTTTAGGAAAATTTCCTTTTATTGCCATTTAAATCCTTTTGTCTGCTGATCCTTTGAATTATGATTGTCCGCCTTTGTTATTTCGCTTCTTTCTCAGAAATTGATACTCTTGTTGGTCTATCTTCAGGATGGTAGAGACTCGTTCACAGCGTACCGTCCATGAGGATGCTATAGAGGGGACTGCTACTTCTCAGCCAGCACGGCGAGGCCAGGGGACTGCAGCTCTTGCCACCTCAGCTCGTGTTGAGACTTCGGCAGCCGCAGCAGGGGATATGCATCCACCGACTGAGAGGCAGGACCCGGTCTATCCAGAGGATCCTTTCCAGCCACCACCGCCTCCAGGACATGGACGTCGCTCAGATGTTCGCTTATTTTCAGCAGTTTATGGACCGACAGCAGGCTCGGCAGGACCGAAGCATAGAGTTGGCTGTCACGACAGCCGCAGCTCGACCCGTGGTACAGCAGCAGAGGACACCAGGGATTGAGCAGTTTCAGAAGATGGGCCCCAAGGACTTCATGGGGACAGAGGGGATCCTGTATGCCGACGAGTGGATCGAGCATATGGAGGAGATCTTTCGCTTGGCCAGGATTCTGGCAGACCTTCAGATCGAGGCAGCAGCTAGCCGGATGCGAGATCTTCCTCGCAGCTGGTATCAGTCGGACCCCAGGGTGGGGGTACCAGGGCAGACTTGGGAGCAGTTCCGGGGCTTTTTCAAGAAGAAGTTCTTCCTGGATTCAGCAGTCAGAGCCTTGGAGACCCAGTTTGAGAGCTTGGTCCAGGGGAGCCTCTCAGTTGAGGAGTATGCGGGAAAGTTTGGCCGTCTCGGCAGGTTTGTTGAGGGGTTGAGCGAGACGGCGAAGGCCCAGCGGTTCCGGAAGGGTCTGGTCAAGGAGGTGAAGTCCCTGACCAAGGGGAACCGAGATGCTACATTTGAGGAGATTCTGACGGGGGCCCTGCTAGCAGAGGATGATCTTGAGCTTAGGCTCAAGAGAGGGAGAGACCCAGTTGGGGGTAGTAGCAGCAGCGGAGGCCAGGCCAAGAGGCCTCATTTTCAACACCAGCAGCCCAGGCAGTTTCAGCCGCAGCCGATTCAGCAGAGGCCGGCTCATCAGCAGTAGTTCCAGCATCAGGCACCCAGGCAGACAGTCAGTTGCACCTTCTGCAAAAAGCCAGGGCATGGATGGAATGAGTGCAGGAAGAGGCTCGGGAAGTGCCTTCTTTGCGGAGCAGCAGATCACCAGATGAGGGAGTGCCGCATAGCACGAGTAGCTCCGGGAGGTGGAGTCAGAGCTCCAGTAGGCCAGCAGCGGGGACCAGCCCTGCCGACGCAGCAGCAGAGGTTTGTCCAGCACCAGCAGCAGGCCAGGGGAGGCCAGCAGGGGCGAGCTTTTGCCATGGCAGCTGGAGATGCAGAGGCGACTGGAGAGCTGATTGCAGGTTCGATTCTTCTCGACTCCAGTCCAGCATTTGCATTGTTCGATTCTGGTGCATCGCATAGCTTTATTTTAGTATCTTTTGCGATTAGACACGGTATCATAGCTGAATCGTTGCCTAGGACTTACAAGATCACGACCGGGGATGGTATTATCCTCGTGAGTGATGTTTATAAGGGTCGGAGAGTAATTTTGGAAGGCCGTGAGTTGGAGGTGAGCCTGCTCGTAATGCCATTGCCGAACTACGATATAGTACTAGGCATGGATTGGTTGAGCAGGCACCATGCCAGCATCGATTGCAGAGGGGGTAGAGTTCTGTTCAGAGCGCCGGGGGAGCCAGAGTTCGAGTATTCCAGACGTCAGGCAGAGCAGAGCAACGGAGTCTTCTGTGGAGTCTCGGTTGTAACCTCCGTAAATCGAATTCTTAGATATTTTCGAAAATTGGTATTTTTATTTTATTTTGTATTTTTCAGAAGTTCGAATTTTTCTAAATCTCGAAAAACGTGCAATTTGTACTTTTTGGAAAAACAGGTTTGACCGTGATTGCTATCGGTCCTTGGTTGGCTTTGATCTACTATTTAGGCGATTTTGCCATATTGGAATTTCTCCATCATTCTTGAATCAATAAGTTCTAATTATTTCTCTATAGAAAAACGGTTATTGAATTTTGGAGTTTCAAATATATTAGTTAGTAACTAAATGATTGTCATATATATTTAAATAGCTAGTGAATAAATTATTATTATTTATGCCTTTAAAAATCTCGGCTAAATTGTAATTAGCCATTTATTAGATTGGTATTAACTAATAATTTAATTACTAAATTATAACTAATATTTATTTTAGTACTAATTAAATTGCAGATAGTAAAATGTTAGTTGTTAGCAGTTAGCATGTTAGTTTTCATTATTTTCCTATATTTTATTACATATACATTTTTTTTAGGGTTTCTCCCACTCCCCTATATATATCACACTTCCCCAAGTGGCACAAATTCCCAAAACCCTAAGTCCCTACACACATTCCCAAAAACCCAAAAAAATTTCCTAGCAGCCCACCCCAGGCCATCCCCGACGAGCCTCCAGGCCATTCCCAGCCAACTCCTACCCACACCTCGCCACCACCCTTCCCAGCCACCCGATCCACCACCCCGTCACCACCATCACAACCTTTCGCCACCGCCGCACCACCGCGGGTGTCCCCCTCCTGTACACCACCCGAACCACCTCTGCCACCCTGTGGCCGACGACCCCCTGCCACAGACCCTGACCCCCTGCGTCTCCGGCCATCGCCGAAGATCCACACCGCCAGCCATCCCCATCATCACCACTGCCACCAACCACCCTCCGTCACCACCGCACATCACCTCCGCCACCGCTCGACCACAACTGACCACCACCGCCACCATCGGAACCACCGCCACCAACACCATCAGAACCACCGCCACCGTTCACTGCCACCACCGCCATCGAAACCCCCTTTTTCCAAAACCAAAACGAGAGAGAGAGAGAGAGAGAGAGAGAGAGAGAGAGAGAGGACCTGGCGAACCCTTGCCGTCGGCGAGACGGACCCCTCCGTGCGACGCCGCCCTGGCCGAGCTCCCTCGCCTGGCTCGGCGCTCCGTCGCCGACCACCTCCCTGCGAACGGCCTCCGCCATCCTGGCCGCGTCCCCCTTCGCCGTCCTTGGCTCCCTGCCCCCTCCTCCTGCCGGCAAACCCCCGCCGGCGATGAACCCCTCCGCCGACCCGCTGTGAGCCTCCTCCCCCTCCGTTTCAAAAACCCCCCTTTTTCTCTGTCGTTTGGGGAGAACCACCCCCTTTTTAATTTAGGTAAATGTATTAGTTATTAATTTTAGTATTAATTATTTTAGTTATATAATTGTATTAGTATTAACTTAAATGATATTAGTTAATTAATTATATTAGTTTAATAATTAATATTAGTTTATAAATTATAATAGTTTATTATATATAAATATATTAGTTATTATATAAAATATTGTTATTATAGATAATTGTATTGTTATGTAATTAATGTATAATAGTTTTATAAAATGTATATTAGTACAATACATGTACATTTGTTAAATTAATGTATATTTGTATAATAAATGTATACTAGTTTTATAAAAATGTATATTAGTGTATTAGTTTAATAAATGTATAATAATTTTGTATTAATGTATATTTGTTTTATATAATATATATTAGTTTGTGTATTAATGTATATTGTATATATATTAGTTTCGTAAAACAAATATGCAATTGTTCATATAATGTATATTATTTTATTATTATTATTATTAAATTCTTGCTGGTACTGTTCTATTAATAATTAGGATTTTTAAGATTCATATTACCATTAAGTGATTTTTGAGCTTCTAGTCCTATGTTTTCTTATAATACCAATTTTAATATATATATGTATTTGTTTTGCATTATTGTCATTTATTAGTACATAAATGATTTTCTGGGGATTTTGAAGTATTATCTAAAATAGGTTGATCAATACAGATATAGTTTTCAACATTATAAGGATTTCCAAATTAGTTATTATATTTATTATATTTTTTTGAAATCATAAGTCGTGATCTTGATAGTCATTTCTATTCTTGATTTGATTAGTGTACCAAACCCTGATTTTAGACTTTTATATACCAAACTAGGCTTTTTGGACTACTCTGGACTCATTGGGACTGCCCGTGTCGTCGTTTGGGACCCTCTGTTGTGCTTAGCAGTGTACCTACCTCGTGTCGACACGTTCGTGTCGCGCACGTCGACTCCAACCAATCGAGGCGAGTACATTCTCTGATCTTTTCATACCTGTCTGGATATATTCATGCTCTAGATTACTCTACTTGATGCTGACACGTATCTTCACGGATTAGTACTATATGGATCCCTTCCTGAGATGTTATCCCTCTACGGGTGCATCGGGTATTTCATGTTCATGTACTTTATCATGTGCATCACGTACTCCTTGTACTCGTATTTAGTTCATGTTTTTACATGTTCTCATGTGCTGTCATGTGCTTCATGTGCTTATCATGTGCTCATGTACTACTCCTTCATGAGTTCATGTATCTTAGCTGTATTCATGTGCTTATGACATAACTTGAACGGATCCTTGTGTATTGATTGGGGCAGGGTGAGTAGAATTGGTTATGTGGACACAATCCCCAGTAGGTATTCATGTGCTCCTTATTTGTATTCATGTGCCCCCAAGCCGTTTACATAACCATATTGTGCTCTAAATCACGTAGTCACTTACAGTCTTTACTATCATGTATCTATTTCCAGTTACAAATATCTCCTGTTTTACTTGTTCTTCCATTCAGCATTTCCTGTATTTTACTCTATTGCAATGATTTATACTCCTAACCTGATATGAACTGTTGAGAGATTTGTGCTCGTTCCCATCCTGACTGGACATGTTGAAAATTTTACAGATAGCTTTGAGGTTGCCTGCTAGCCTAGAGGAGAGACATTAGAGGTTGTTTAGTTAGCTATTTTTTTCAGTTGTCTGGAATTGTATTTATTTTATGGATTACTGTATCTGAGTTTTGAGTTTTGAGATGTATTTCTGGGTTATGTATCTTAGACACTTAGACTTCTATCTCCTGTATCTCTTTTGGGATTTCATGTTTTATCTATCTTCATCATCATGCTCTACCTTAGATGTGATTGAGATTGGCATGTCGCACTTCGTACTGGACTCAGGCCTGACTGATGATCAATTTCGAGTCTCTATTGGCCTCCATGTAGTCAACCCCCAGCTGTTTGGCAAGCTGGAGTCCGATGATGAGGGCGTTATACTCTGCAGCATTATTGGTGCATGACTCTTGAGAGAATATACACCACTAGGTCGTTCGGAGTAACAAGGACGATCCCGACCCTGCTACGATTTCACCCTTTGGCCCTGCTCTTCAGGATCCGTCAAATAACATGCGCCATTCTGAGTTGTCCAAACTACGTTGGACTCCAGTACTTCATCGGGGATTTCTTCGTAGAGTTTTGAATTTTCTGGCACCGGATGAGCCACCAGGAAATCTGCGAATGCTTGGCCTTTGACTGCCTTCTATGGGACGAACACCATGTCGTAAGGAGTCAAGAGGATTGCCTATATATCTAGTCGTAAATTCAGTGCTCCTGGCTTGGTCATAAGGACTCTGGGAGGGTTGATCCTGGATACTGCATGGATCGTCTGTCCGGTCACATAATACTGTGTCTTCTGGATAGCAAAAAGGAGGGCAAGACATTCCTTCTCAACATGATTATACCGACGCTCGGCTCTAATCATGGTCCTGCTGAGATAATATATTGCTTGTTCGTGGCCTTCATTATTCTTTTGGGCTAATAAGGTACCAAGAGAATGATACATGGCTCTGACGTATAGTAGGAAAGGCTTCTCCATGACTGGGGCTATCAGGACGGAAGGGCTGGTGAGGTACTTCTTGATGTCATCGAACGCACGCTGGCACTATTCGGTCCATTCAAAAGTGACCCCTTTCTTCATTAATTCGATGAAGGGCTGACATTTACTAGAGAGATTTGCTATGAACCTCCTTATATACGCCAGTCACCCCTGCAAACCTCGAAGCTCTCGGAGGTCCTTTGGAGGTGCCATGTCAAGAATTGCATTGGTCTTCTGTGGGTCGATATGAATCCCTTTTGATGTGATGATGAAGCCTAAGAACTTGCCGCTGAAAATGCCCAGGAAGAACTTTGTTGGAATTATTTTTAGCTGATGTGTCCGCATTAGATCGAACACCATCCGTAGATCATCCATGTGGTTGGATTTGTACTTGCTTTTGACGGCAATATCATCAACATAACATTCTATCGCCTTTCAGAGATGCTTGCTGAATATGGAACTCATAGCCCTTTGATAGGTAGCTCCCGCGTTCTTTAATCCAAAAGGCGTTACTGTGTAGCAAAACACCCCCTTCGGAGTTCAGAACACCGTATGTTTTTCATCTTCGGGGAGCATCTTGATCTGATTGTAGCCGGAGAATCCATCCATAAAGGACATGCGCTCGAAGCCACAGGTGTTGTCAATCATCACGTCGGTGATCGATAGAGGGAAATCATCTTTAGGATAGGCCGATTTGAGATCTCTGAAGTCTATACAAATTCTTATCTTTCCATTTTTTTAGTGACATGGACGATATTTGCAACCCAATCTGGGTGCTGCACTTCGCGGATGAAGCTGCTCTCGATGAGTTTGTCGACGTCCTCCTCAATAGCATACATAATGTTGGGGCAGAACCGACGTTGTTGCTGCTTGCAGGTTTAACATGGCGCAGGATATTAAGATAGTGCATGGCCACTTATGGTTTAAGCCTTGGCATATCTTCAGTGCTCTAGACGAAGACTCGATATACTCGCAGATGAGCTATATCAGGGACTGCCTGTCATCTTCTGTCAGACTTTTGCTGATGAAGATGAGCTTTGGTGAGGCCTCACCTCCTAATTCGACATGGACGACTTCATCGTCTGTAGGAGGTTCGTGCTGCTCGAAACGCCACTCCCATTGGGATCCTAAGCGCTGCGTCCAGGGTTCGTCTTCGAAGTATTCGAACGCTTGGTCTTCATCCTCGACTGAAGGGTTTAAAGAGACCATGTTGGCGGATAGCGTTTCCTTGAAGCCCCGAACGGTTGTGTCATCAGACTACAGGGTGTCCGCTTTCTCGTAACCCGATGTTGTTAGAAGATTGACCACTTCGACTGCCACGTTGGGGACAGAAATGACGTCATATTGTGCCTTCGCGGTCGGACTACTCTCAGACTGGAGAGTAACCATGTTGGCCATGACGGTCTTCTCCTTGTAATCCAATGATATGACGTTGGCATTAATAAGGTGCTAAATTTGCCCCTTCAACACATATCAGTCCTGTGTTGAGTGATGGACGTACTAGTGATAATGGCATTACTTGGGATGGTCTACATTTTCTACTTCATCAGGATGCCTGAGTGGTGGGATGGATAGTTTGCCAGTCTTCGTAAGCATCTCGAAGAGCTTCAGCGTATCCTCATCATTGAAGGAGTAAGTCTCTCTCGGCCTCTGTGCTTCCGCAGACTTGGGCTTCGCAGCTGCTGAACCTTTGGAGATGTTGACGGTCTTGGCTTGCTTGCCTTTTTCGTCTTTGGGGTTGTTGTTGTACGTGTAACACCCAGTTTTCCAGATAAGGGTATTTTTGAAATTTTGTAATTATAATTATTATTTATTGATATTTATTTCATATTATGATTTTTGGTAACTTTTAATTATTTTTAAACTGTTTAAAAACTGTTTTGAGTCATGACTTGTGATTTTGATGTGCTGCTAGTGAAACCTGAGAGACTGCATGACCTAGAGCCTAACCGTGTCATTAGGATGATTTAATTATCATTTTTAGTCTAGGGGTAATTTGGTTATTTTGACTTATTTGAATTATTTGGTGATTTATTGAATTGGTGAATTCTAGGTTGACTTGACTTGTTGAGACCTAGTGAACTAGCCTAAAAGCTAACCCTGGCTATGGTAACCCTAGTCTAACTTAGGTTAACCTACATTTAGTCATTAGAAACTAATTTTAGAATGAGGGGATTTGGTTTAGTGCATTTAAGTCATGGTTTATGATTTCATGAAATGACTTATGCCTTAATGTTTTATTTGATCAAGACTTGGCCCATGGCCCATAACTAAAAGCCCTAACCCTAACCAAACCCTAAATGACCAGCCATAGGGATCCCCACCCTATATAAACACTTATTCTCTAGGGCTTGCCTCATTCTTTCATTCATTTCAACATTGGAAAAGAAAGGTAATTGTCCCTCTTCCAAAAATCCCCATAAATCCGTTTTAAGTCCTTTTTAATCCTAGTTTCTTGCATTAGAACCTAATTTCCTCCTATTTTTTGAATGTGGAATTTAATCCCAGCTTTGGGACAATTTGGAGCTTTTGGCATCAAGAGGAGGAATCCCCCATTTGAAGCTTTTCCAAGCTTTTTGCACACATAGGTAAAACCCTTTAAATTGATTTAAATTTCAGTTTTCTTTGCATGTAGGGCTAGATCTTGGAGACCCCTAGGTGTCCCTGAAATTTGGGTGGATTTCGTATCCGTTTGGTGGCCGTGTCGGACACATGTCGTATTGTTTTGTAGGTGTTTTATTAAATGCGTATAAGGAATTTATTTTTGATTTTTGTAAATGTAATTAAATAAATTTATAGATCTAAATGTGTACATAAACTTTTGTGAAGACTGATTTAATTTTCGTGTCGATTTCGTGTCGAAATGGGGTGCGGATACGCTGCACGACACGCGTGTGCGCTGTCCTGCTACCCGTGTCCTGTTTCTCACTGGACACAGCATTTCGAAACGCGAAACTTGGTGTAGAGATTGGGGTAGTGACTGACAAGTCACTCCCCAAGTTTCATGATACCTTGTTTTGTGTCGGACACGAAAACGAGGCCACACGGGTTTTGTACTGGGCTGAACACGCAAATTTGTGGGTTCTGACATGGGCTTCGTGTCCCTCATGGACACGTCGTGGTGACGAGTCAGGGACACGAACACATAGCCCTACTTGGGGCGAACACGTGGATACGATCACGAGTCGTGTCGTGCCCTGTGTCGCGTGCACGAGGCAGTGTCCTCACTGTACGAGACCTAGCTTTGCATACTTTTCTGAAAATTTCATATTAATGTTTTGGACACATTCATGTCCAATTGCACGAACACGAACACCTTGTGAGACACGTGCACACTAGACACAATGTGTACCAACCATGAATTTGTGTATTAACATGATTTCTTTGAATTCGAATTGGTTGTATTTCTCCTAAAAATCCTGAAATCACTGATACCTACTTCAATTCTAAAATTCCATGATTTAACTGATTTTTGCAATGTTAATTTTCATGGTTAGATTCATAGATAATGTTTATTAGTTACTTAGATGCTAGTGTGTTGTGTTTCAATTGTATTTTACAATAGGATATGTTTGGTATTCGAACTTAAGGGAGTGGAAGGCATTTTGTATTTTCAATACATGGCATGTTCTGATACTCCCTTTTCAGAGTTGAATGCTGTGATTAAATTGATTCATTTGTCATTTCAATGTTAAACATGTTAGTAGGATGTTGTGTATGTTAGTTAGACTAGGATTCATGTTGACTAGGATTCATGGATTTTAATTGTTAAGGACTGTTAGCACAACCTCTGTCATTCCCTGAGTTTCACTATACACACATTACATCCTTTCAAATTTTGCTCTTTGTATATGTTCTGTCATTTAGCATGCCCAAAGCTTTGGCCCTATATCACTTGCCTGTGTATCAAACCTTAGACCTCTGTATCAGGTAGTCCAGTCGAGTTTAAGATAACCCCTCAGCCTTTAGCTCATACCCTCATAAGTCCAACCTTAGTTTACATCCATGATTTCCCCTCCACTCTTTGGTTCAGTCCCCTATTGGTTTATGTTTAAGTTTGATAATTAGATATGATATGTGTACATGTTATAAGTTGAATACATGAGGGTGGGGTTGGGTCTAAATTGTTAGGATTCATGGTTATGTAAAACTGGATTTCGAATTTGCTTGGGATTTCATGGATTGAACTGTTCCTGCATCCTCCTTGTATCAGTACCAATATTTGGTAATTCCCTATTTTAAAACTGTTTTCTTGATATGAATTTACATGTTTAAACTCATTACATTTGTATTAGATTTCCTGATTAATGGGTTAAGTTTTGTGTTTGAGGAATGGAACTTCGATTTGATTTTTGATGTGTAGCTGTCTTTGTTTTCCTAAAACTGGTTTAGGTCGGAGGCTTGTCAACTGAGATGCAAACTGAATAAGTTCACTCACTTCACCTGTGCAGACAACTTGAACTGTCAACACACACACCCCCTCATGAAGTCACCCACACACCTATGTGACACCATGGCTTGACACTTAACCCTTAACACTCTTTCACTCACTTAGTGTTCAGTCTCACACACTTATGGGTATATGTCTTTTGAATACATGGGTTGTACTGCCATAGGTAGGGTGTTTTGGAGTTAGTAGTAACAGTTTTGGCCTAGTTTGGATTGTATTGCAGGAGCAGGCAAGGCTATGCATTGGCTTGCCTTGCCTTGATTGCCTGGCTTTTCAGTGCAGCATTGTACTGCTATGCCTTGGCTTGCACTGCAGTACCTTAGCAGCAGATGCAGCAGCAAGCAGTGGCAAGGCAGCAGCTGTATGTTGCAGTAGCAGTAGGTGCCATAGCAGTGAGTAGGGAGTGCATGTTTGGATGTAATTGTCCTTGGTGAGGATATCACCTGAACCTGACCTCAACTGTTAAGTATTGACAGTGAAGTGATTGAGGGTTCATGAGAGAGTGTAGTTGGAGTTCAATGTAACATGTGAGAGTGCCAAGCCATGTACTAGTGAGTGTCAGGGTTGGGTTGGGTAGAAACAGTGGTAGATACATGTGTTCGTACCAGTTAGTATCCTAAGTTATTGTTGGTTAGGTAGTGTGGAGTTGAGGTTATGTTCATTAGAGCCTACACCCTGTCCTGTTAGTCATTCCAGACCACTACTCTAATATGGTGAATGAATGAGAGAATAAGGGAGGGTCCATATCAGATGGGTGTGAGTCTAGAGAGAGTTGAGAGAATTGATAAGGGTAGAGTTGAGTGAGGATAAGGTTGCCCCTGTGTGTGTGTCTGTCTATAGATATGTATAGGTATATGGGTTATAAGGTATTGTGAGGTGTGAGAATTTGAGTGGGCATGCTAGGGTGTGTTGTATATGAGATATATGTCTATATAAGAGCTTGAGTATACATATGTAATATGTAGGGTTAGTTGAAGTAAGGTTGATATATGAGAGTGTGTAATGGATATATATATTTGGTTATGTGGGTAGCCTTAAGTACAGGTAATAGGATTACCTAGGTGATATGTGAGAGGGTATTGGGTGCTAAGGTATTAGCTTACATTTATGGTAAGGTATAGGTTGATACATAGGATGTTGACCTAGTATGACCTAGGAAGAGCCTAGTTAACCTTGTTTGACTCTTAGTTGACCAAGGTTTGACAATTTAGCTAGCTATTGACTTGGTTTGACCCAGAGTTGACCAAGAGTTGACTTTGACCTAGATTTGGCCTAGAATTCATGTAGATTGCATCGTAGACTTCATTTGTCTTATTTTAAGCATAATATAACCTGTACTGCTCTATTTAGGATATTGTGACTCGGTGCAGACATCTGATATTACACTACTCTTTTCAGAGTATTAGGCGAGTACATTCTCTGATAGTTCTCTCATTTATTTGTCAATTACTGTATTTCAATTCTAGTTAGCTGTATGTTATTCTCTGTTACAAACACGTACTGTTATTTCTGGATTCATGTATACGACAAACATTTATTTTCTGGCCTCTATTACTGGTATCATCATTTCCGGCTTCTATTACTGGAATCACCTGCTAGAATCATTTACTGGAATTATTTACTAGTATCTTCATATTATTGGCTGGACTCATCTTGAATCATTGTGTCAGAATTCTGGATTCACTTGCTGGGAGGGGAAATACTAGCGTAAGACATGTAGACATACCCCATTTCTGGAATCACCCTTTTGCTGGAATCATACTGGAATGATAGCCATCTCACACCCGGCCAGGTGTGTGATGTGTCGGATTACCTATAGCCGTTTACATGTCGATCTCGGTATTTTAAAATACACTGCTAGAGTATAGGCTGGACTGACCCTGAAATCATTGATCACTATAACTGGAATCGTCCCTTACTGGATTCATCTTGTATGCGATTCATCCTGTACTGGACTTACATTGGAGTTACACTGGTCTACATTGTTGCCTGGACTTTATATCATATTACCGTGGTTCAGCTAGTTCTATTTTTACAGTCTTCATTGTTATGATTCTTCTCTTGTTTAGTATTTACTTTCCTTGCACTTTAGTTGTCTTTCTTACCATCACCTGAATATAAACTGCCATTTTCATCAATACAACTGTCTATAACTGCTTTATAGTTCTCTGTCATTTACTTGGGTTTTCTAGATGAGATGTGCTCGTTCCTGTCCTGACTGGACCTGTTGTAAATTTTATCGATGATTGCCCTGAGGACACATGCCCTATATGTTACAGACCAAGAGATGGCTTAGCTACCTATGGCCCCGACACTCAGGAGTGATCGGGAGTTTAGCTAGTTTGTCTTGTTTTAGTTTTCATATTTAGTACTGGAGTTGTACATATAGAATTGAGACTTGAGATGTATTTGAGATTTTTTTCAGATGTTGTAATTATTTTAGTAGTTTTGTCGTCTTCAATTTCTTAGTTATATTCTGTGTTATCTTTTCGTGCTTAGACTATGATTGAGATACACCATATCTTATACTTATCATCCGTTCGGAGTTGATCATGATGAGTATATTATATACTGCATGAGTTGATGGTTAGTTAGAGACTTAGAACAGCGTTCTACCGCCGACACTGCGACGTAGGCTTGGCGCTGTTACGTACTCGTACCCTCACAGTGGGTGCGGGTCGTGACACGTTTTTAGTGGTGGCCCATGCAGGTCGAGAGTCGCATTAGTACGATATCGTGGTAGTACGGCGACTTAGTTATACTGCTGCGAGCCTGCGATAGGACTGAGAGATAGGCTTTACCGGAGAGGCACTCAATCACAGTTAGGAAAATTCTGCTTTAAATCATGCCATCTACATATCGTACCGATTTGCCTTCTTTGAAATAAACTGTCCTCCTTTGATATATCGATTCCTGCTCAGTATTGACTTCCTTGTACGATCTGTCTTCAGGATGGTAGAGACACGATCACATCGCTCTGGGGCAGCAGTTGTTGTAGAGGGGACTGCCACCTCTCTGCCAGATCAGCAGGGTCAGGAGGCTGTATCTCCTACCACCTCTGCCCATATTGAGACTTCAGCAGCAGCAGTAAGGGATATGCCTTCACCAGCTCGGGGGCAGGACCCAATCATCCCAGAGATACAGTTCCAGCAGCCGCCGCCTACAGGACACGTGGATGCGACATAGATGTTTGCCTACTTCCAGCAGTTTATGGACCGACAGCAAGCCCGATAGGACCGAGGCATGGAGTTGGCCCTTTCAGCAGTCGCAGCTCTACCAGTGATCTAGCAGCCGAGGAAACCGGGGATAGAGAAGTTCCAGATGATGAGCCCAGAGACTTCCTGGGGACAGAGGGGATTTTATATGCTGACGAGTGGATCGAGCATATAGAGAAGATCTTCCGTCTGGCCCGGATACCGGCAGATCTCCAGATAGAGGCAGCAGCTAGCCGGATGCGAGATCTTGCTCGCACCTAGTATCAGTCAGACCCCAGGGTGGGGGTAGCTGGACAGACTTGGGAGGAGGTCAAGGGCTTCTTCAAGAAGAAGTTCTTTCCAGATTCAGCACTCAGAGCCTTGGAGTCGCAGTTCGAGAGCCTAGTTCAGGGGAGCCTGTCGGTGGAGGAGTACGCTAGGGAGTTTGGCCGCCTCAGCAGATTCGTAGAGGGCTTGAGCGAGGCGACGAAGGCCCAGAGGTTCCGGAAGGATCTGGTCAAGGAAGTCAAGTCCTTGACCAAGGGCAACAGGGATGCCACTTTCGAGGAAATTCTGACGGGAGCTTTATTGGCTGAGGATGATCTTGAGCTAAGGCTCAAGAGGGGACGGGACGCTCACGGTATCAGCAGCAGCGGAGGCCAGGCCAAGAGGCCTCATATACAGATTCAGCAAATGCAGGCACCAGTGGGAGTTCAGCAGGTGCAGCATCAGTATCGGGGTCAGGACCCGAAGGCGATCAGTTGTTCCTACTGCAAGAAGCCGGGACACATTTGGGAGCAGTGCAGGAAGAGGTTGAGGGTTTGCTATTTCTGTGGGTCAGCCGCCTACCAGAAGATAGATATCCTATTGCACCTCCTTTTGAGGGGGGCTAGGCCACCTGTAGCTCAGCACCAAAGGGTTAGAGCTTTTGCGATGGCAGCCGAGGAGACTGACATCGCAGGTAAAGGATTAGCAGGTTTGACCTTCTTGTTCTTCCTCCCCACTTTTATGCGTGATTTCCCTTAGTACCTGCCAGGATATTGCTTATGATTGCTAGATAGTGTAGCTACCCTGCTCGAGACTGTGGAATCACGACCAGTATGATTGTATTGCTTCGACTTTGATTGATTGGGGGTTTGACCTAGGAGAGGTGCGATCATCTTAATTTCGAGGACGAAATTTTTATAAGTTGGGTAGGATTATAACACCCCATTTTCCAGATGAGGGTATTTTTGAAATTTTATAATTATAATTATTATTTATTTATATTTATTTCATATTATGATTTTTGGTAACTTTTAATTATTTTTAAATTATTTAAAAACTGTTTTGAGTCATGACTTGTGATTTTGATGTGCTGCTAGTAAAACTTGAGAGACTGCATGACCTAGAACCTAACCGTGACATTAGGATGATTTAATTATCATTTTTAGTATAGGGGTAATTTGGTTATTTTGACTTATTTGAATTATTTGGTAATTTATTGAATTGGTGAATTCTAGGTTGACTTGACTTGTTGAGACCTAGTGAACTAGCCTAGAAGCTAACCCTAGCTATGGTAACCCTAGTCTAACTTAGGTTAACCTACATTTAGTCATTAGAAACTAATTTTAGAATGAGGGGATTTGGTTTAGTGCATTTAAGTCATGGTTTATGATTTTATGAAATGACTTATGCCTTAAAGTTTTATTTGATCAAGACTTGGCCCATGGCCCATAACTAGAAGCCCTAACCCTAACCAAACCCTAAATGACCAGCCATAGGGATCCCCACCCTATATAAACACTTATTCTCTAGGGCTTGCCTCTTTCTTTCATTCATTTCAACATTGGAAAAGAAAGGTAATTGTTCATCTTCCAAAAAATCCCCATAAATCTATTTTAAGTCCTTTTTAATCCTAGTTTCTTACATTAGAACCTAATTTCCTCCTATTTTTTTAATATGGAATTTAATCCCAGCTTTGGGACAATTTGGAGCTTTTGCCATCAAGAGGAGGAATCCCCCATTTGAAGCTTTTCTAAGCTTTTTGCACACATAGGTAAAACCCTTTAAATTGATTTCAATTTCGGTTTTCTTTGCTTGTAGGGCTAGATCTAGGAGATCCATAGGTGTCCCTGAAATTTGGGTGGATTTCGTGTCCGTTTGGTGCCCGTATCGGACACATGTCATATTGTTTTGTAGGTGTTTGATTAAATGCCTCTAACGAATTTATTTTCGATTTTTGTAAATGTAATTAAATGAATTTATAGATCTAAATGTGTACATAAACTTTTGTGAAGACTGATTTAATTTTCGTGTCGATTTTGTGTCGATTTCGTGTCGAAATAGGGTACGGACATGCTGCACGACACGCGTGTGCACTGTCCTGCTACCCGTATCCTGTTTCTTGCTGGACACAGCATTTTGACATGCAAAACTTGGTGTGGAGATTGGGGCAGTTACTGACAAGTCACTCCCCAAGTTTCATGACACCTCGTTTCGTGTCGGATACGAAAACGAGGCCACATGGGTTTTGCACTGGGCTGAACACGCAAATTTGTGGGTTCTGACACGGGCTTCGTGTCCCTCATGGACACGTCGTGGTGACGAGTCAGGGACACGAACACATAGCCCTACTTGGGGTGAACACGTGGACACGATCACGAGTCATGTCGTGCTATGTGTCGCGTGCACGAGGCAGTGTCCTCACTACACGAGACCTAGCTTTGTATACTTTTTTGAAAATTTCATATTAATGTTTTGGACACGTTCGTGTCCAATTGCACGGACACGAACACCTTGTGAGACACGTGCACACTAGACACAATGTGTACCAACCACGAATTTGTGTATTAACATGTTTTCTTTGAATTCGAATTGGTTTCATTTCTCCTAAAAATCCTGAAATTACTGATACCTACTTCAATTCTGAAATTCCTTGATTTAACTGATTTTTGCAATGTTAATTATCATGGTTAGATTCATAAATAATGTTTATTAGTTACGTAGATGCTAGTGTGTTGTGTTTCAATTGTATTTTTCAATAGGATATGTTTGGTATTCGAACTTAAGGGAGTGGAAGGCATTTTCTGTTTTCAATACATGGCATGTTCTGATACTCCCTTTTCAGAGTTGAATGCTGTGATTAAATTGATTCATTTGTCATTTCAATGTTAAACATGTTAGTAGGATGTCGTGTATGTTAGTTAGACTAGGATTCATGTTGAATGGATTCATGGATTTCAATTGTTAAGGACTGTTAGCACAACCTCTGTCATTCCCTGAGTTTCACTATACACACATTACATCCTTTCAAATTTTACACTTTGTATATGTTCTGTCATTTAGCATGCCCAAAGCTTTGGCCCTATATCACTTGCCTGTGTATCAAACCTTAGACCTCTGTATTAGTTAGTCCAGTCGAGTTTAAGATAACCCCTCAGCCTTTAGCTCATACCTTCATAAGTTCAACCTTAGTTTACATCCATGATTTCCCCTCCACTCTTTGTTTCAGTCCCCTATTGGTTTATGTTTAAGTTTGATAATTAGATATGATATGTGTACATGTTATAAGTTGAATACATGAGGGTGGGGTTGGGTCTAAATTGTTAGGATTCATGGTTATGTAAAACTGGATTTCGAATTTGCTTGGTATTTTATGGATTGAACTGTTTCTGCATCCCCCTTGATTCAGTCCCAATATTTGGTAATTCTCTGTTTTAAAACTGTTTTCTTGATATGAATTTACATGTTTAAACTCATTACATTTGTATTAGATTTCCTGATTAATGGGTTAAGTTTTGTGTTTGAGGAATGGAACTTCGATTTGATTTTTGATGTGCAGCTGTCTTTGTTTTCCTAAAACTGGTTTGGGTCGGGGGCTTGTCAACTGAGATGCAAACTGAATAAGTTCACTCACTTCACCTGTGTAGACACCTTGAACTGTCAACACACACACACCCTCATGAAGTCACCCACACACCTATGTGACACCATGGCTTGACACTTAACCCTTAACACTCTTTCACTCACTTAGTGTTCAGTCTCACACACTTATGGGTTTATTTCTTTTGAATACATGGGTTGTACTGCCATAGGTAGGGTGTTTTGGAGTTAGTAGTAACAGTTTTGGCCTAGTTTGGATTGCATTGCAGGAGCAGGCAAGGCTATGCATTGGCTTGCCTTGCCTTGATTGCCTGGCTTTTCAGTGCAGTATTGCACTACTATGCCTTGGCTTGCACTGCAGTACCTTAGCAGCAGATGCAGCAGCAAGTAGTGGCAAGGCAGCAGCAGTATGTTGCAGTAGCAGTAGGTGCCATAGTAGTGAGTAGGGAGTGCAGGTTTGGATGTAATTATCCTTGGTGAGGATATCACCTGAACCTGACCTCAACTGTGAAGTGTTGACAGTAAAGTGATTGAGGGTTCATGAGAGAGTGTAGTTAGAGTTCAATGTAACATGTGAGAGTGCCAAGCCATGTACTAGTGAGTGTCAGGGTTGGGTTGGCTAGAAAAAGTGGTAGATACATGTGTTCATACCAGTTAGTATCCTAAGTTATTGTTGGTTAGGTAGTATGGAGTTGAGGTTATGTTCATTAGAGCCTACACCCTGTCCTGTTAGTCATTCCAGACTCTAATATGGTGAATGAATAATAGAATAGGGGAGGGTCCATATCAGATGGGTGTGAGTCTAGAGAGAGTTGAGAGAATAGATAAGGATAGAGTTGAGTGAGGATAAGGTTGCCCCTGTGTGTGTGTCTGTCTATAGATATGTATAGGTATATGGGTTATAAGGTATTGTGAGGTGTGAGAATTTGAGTGGGTATGCTAGAGTGTGTTGTATATGAGATATATGTCTATATAGGAGCTTGAGTATACATATGTAATATGTAGGGTTAGTTGAAGTAAGGTTGATATATGAGAGAGTGTAATGGATATATATATTTGGTTATGTGGGTAGCCTAAATACAGGTAGTAGGATTACCTAGGTGATATGTGATAGGGTATTGGGTGCTAAGGTACTAGCTTACATTTGTGGTAAGGTATAGGTTGATACATAGGATGTTGACCTAGTATGACCTTGGAAGAGCCTAGTTAACCTTGTTTGACTCTTTGTTGACCAAGGTTTGACAATTTAGCTAGCTATTGACTTGGTTTGACCCAGAGTTGACCAAGAGTTGACTTTGACCTAGATTTGGCCTAGAATTTATGTAGATTGCATCGTAGACTTCATTTGTCTTATTTTAAGCATAATATAACATATACTGCTCTATTTAGGACATTGTGACTCTGGCGCAGACATCTGATATTACACTACTCTTTTCAGAGTATCAGACGAGTACATTCTCTGATAGTTCTCTCATTTATTTGTTAATTACTGTATTTCAGTTCTAGTTAGCTGTATGTGATTCTCTGTTACAAACACGTACTGTTATTTCTGGATTCATGTATACGACACACATTTATTTTCTGGCCTCTATTACTGGTATCATCATTTCCGGCTTCTATTACTGGAATCACCTACTGGAATCATTTACTGGTATCTTCATATTATTGGCTGGACTTATCTTGAATCATTGTGTCGGAATTCTGGATTCACTTGCTGGGAGGGGAAATACTAGAGTAAGACATGTAGACATACCCCATTTCTGGAATCACCCTTTTGCTGGAATCATACTGGAATGATAGCCATCTCACACTCGGCCAGGTGTGTGATGTGCCAGATTACCTATAGCCGTTTACATATCGATCTCGGTATTTTAAAACACACTGCTAGAGTATAGGCTGGACTCACCCTGGAATTATTGATCTCTATAACTGGAATCGTCCCTTACTGGATTCATCTTGTATGAGATTCATCCTGTACTGGACTTACATTGGAGTTATACTGGTCTTCATTGTTGCCTGGACTTTATATCATATTACCCTAGTTCAGCTAGTTCTATTTTTACAGTCTTCATTGCTATGATTCTTCTCTTGTTTAGTATTTACTTTCGTTACACTTTAGTTGTCTTTCTTACCATCACCTGAATATAAACTGCCATTTTCATCAATACAACTGTCTATAACTGCTTTATAGTTCTCTGTCATTTACTTGGGTTTTCTAAATGAGATGTGCTCGTTCCGGTCCTGACTGGACCTGTTGTAAATTTTACCGATGATTTCCCTGAGGACACCTGCCCTACATGTTACAGACCATGAGATGGCTTAGCTACCTATGGCCCCGATACTCGGGAGTCATCGGGAGTTTAGCTAGTATGTCTTGTTTTAGTTTTCATATTTAGTACTGGAGTTGTACATATAAAATTGAGACTTGAGATGTATTTGAGATTTTTTTTCAGATGTTGTTATTATTTTAGTAGTTTTGTCATCTTCAATTTCTTAGTTATATTCTGTGTTATCTTATCGTGCTTAGACTGTGATTGAGTTACACCATATCTTATACTTGTCCTCCGTTCGGAGTTGATCATGATGAGTACATTATATGCTGCATGAGTTGATGGTTAGTTAGAGACTTAGAACAATGTTCTACCGCCGATACTGCGACGTAGGCTGGACGCTGTTACGTACTCGTACCCTTATAGTGGGTGCGGGTCGTGACAGTACGAGCGTCTCTCCTTGTCTTCGGGCACAGAAAAGTGTAGCCCAAGGAGTTGCACGTTCTGAGCTTTCTTTTGTGCGGCATCCGTCTCTGCATTGAAAGGTGTGCACTCCGTACAGGAAGCACTGTGCCACAATTTTATAGCGGGTGGCATGTTCTTGCGGCAGGAGTCCATAAGCATAGGCTCGGGCACGCCGGGTGGTAATCTGAGGGCTGCCTGGCGAAAGCGCTCGATGTATGCACGGACAGGCTCTTTCTCCCTTTGGACAATTTCAATGAGGGTCGACATGGTCATGTCCATGTCGCCTTTGTTGAATCGGTCTATAAATCGAGTCTTCAGGTCTTCAAATGACGAGATGCAGTCGTCCGGAAGACTGCAGAACCACTCATAAGCTACCTCCTGCATGCCTCCTATGAATATGTTGGACAGGATGGCGTCTTCCTCCGACAAGTGCCCCGTTACTGAGGCAAAGTACCTCAAGTATTGTCGGGGAGACCCCTTCCCTTAATAAGGTGTAAGCGTCTGCAGATTGTATTTGAGAGGATAAACGACGTTGTCCCACTCGGCAGGGTATGGCTGCCGACTCTCTATCTTCTAGAGCGTTGCTTGCTTTTCTTTGGCATCATGACGAGCATAAGCTCCTTGATGGCCTGCTGTGTCTCAGCCGGCATTGCGGAGCCTGTAGCTGATGGAGTAGACGAGGATGGTCCTGCCTAGTTGGTAGTAGGCAACCTGCTGGATTCGTCATCGGTTGGCAGATCATGCGCAGGTATAGAGGCAGCGGGGGCCATGCTACTCTTGAGGTCAATTATGACCGAGGACAGGGTCTTTATGGTGTCCGTCAGCGTATCTAACTTCGTCTCGAGTACTTTGATACGTCTGAGAGCTTCGTCGTTTTCTTCCTCATTGCCATCGGCCATGAACATAAACCGAGTGTGAGGGTGACTCGAAGGAGCCATGGATCCTTCACTTTCTGGCTCTGACGCATGAGGCTCACTATCCTGAGGATATACCGTAAGATTGTGATCTTCTTCGGACTCAGTATGGTTGCTACCCTCGGTCTGGTGACTGGCTGCACCAATAGAGACATCTGTATCGTATTGCGCCTCGTCAGATTGGAACACAAGGTTGTTGTACATGGTAGGAGGCTGGCTACCCCTAGTTATTGACAAGATGCCCAATACAGATTTGGAATGAGTGCCTTGGAACAAACCTGCATCGAGTACCTTAGCTTTGCTGTTCGCTGACCTCCTCTTCGATTTAGCAACCGATATGGGAGGATTCTGGGAAGGCTCCTTGAAAGCTCTGGAACCCTGCGTCATGTAGCATCTGGCAATGCGAGGCTCGTCTTCTCTATGGCTCACCGACCCCCTCTTTGGCATCTGACGTAGAGTCGGCGTGGAATAGAGCCTCTAGAAGACGGAGGGCCTGCTCGGCGATGGTGCAGCCGTCTGCTGACAATGGCAATTGATGGTAATCTGGGTACAAGGGTGCCTTGATTTAGGCACATCTTGCACCACAGATTCTTCTTCCGTTTGGGAGAGGGTTGGCTCTTCTGTCGTAGCACTCCCATTGTATATGTAGGAAAGCTGCGTGTAAGTACGGTCAGAGCGGGTTTGACGAGGAAGCCTCATGTCGCACCTGCGGAAACGCCGCTTGCATGGCTTCCTCTCCATGGGACGTACCTCTTGGCTTGGCTTACGCATAAAGTACCCCAGTAGGAGGGAGATTTGACTGGTTGAGGCATTGGAGCGCAGGAGCTAGTCTTGTATAGCTTTCTGTCGGCTGTGCGTGTTACTGTCAATACGGGCCTCTGGTCTGCCGCTGGTTGGAGGATTACCGTCCGATTGTTTATTGCAATTATCTATATAAGATAATTACACATTTGATGTTCTTTAGAATGCAAGGAATAATGAGCTATCTTATATCATCCAATCAAATTGCATTCATTAAAGGAATATCAATTGCAGAAAACTGCTTATTAGCTCACGAGCTCGTAAGGGAGTTTAATAAAGCGGGCAGGCACAAAGGGTGTATTAAATTGGATCTTAGAAAAGCCTATGATATAGTAAACAGGGGGTTTGTGAGGAAAATACTACTATGCATGGGATTCGACAATTGGTGGGTTGACAGGATCGGAGAGTGCATAGCCACGCCAACCTTCTCGATTCTTATCAAAGATCAGCCGTACGGGTATTTCGGTAGTAGTAAAGGTCTGCAACAGGGGGATCTATTATCATCGTACTTGTTCACTATCGTCATGGAGTATTTTACTTGTATTATGGACTTAGCAATGCATCGCAAGCAAATAATATCGTTATATCAACAAGTCAAACCTATTATCTCCCATCTTATATATGCAGACGACCTTCTAACATTCATTGTCCCATCAGAAAGGTGCATTGCTGCTCTTAATAATTTGCTGGAGGAGTTCGGAAAGGCCACTGGATTGCAACTAAACAGGGAGAAAAATGTATACTTTAGTAGAGACTGTCCTCATAAGGAGGACTGGGCGAACCTTCTACAGATCGACTCGGGTTTACTCCCAGTCAAGTATCTTGGTCTTCCTCTTTCTATCACCTATGTATGGGACATCGATTATCTGGGTATAATACAACATGTCCAAACAAGACTGGAAGGGTGGCAATCGCAATTAGTGTCTTCGGAGGGAGAATTAAACTTATTCGATCGGTCATCATGACGATAGCAGGGTATTGGCTTCAAGCGATCCATATCCCAGACAAAACCATTGAGAAGATAGAGAAGCTCTGTGCAAACTTCGTATGGCGTGGGGGTATGCATTCGATCGCGTGGGAAGAACTCTATTGAGCTAAGGACGAGGGGGCATCGGCCTTTGATCACTTAAGGTGTTGAGGACAGTTGTTCTACATAAACTAGCTTGAAAATTCCTAGAAGGTAAATCTTTGTGGGCACGGTGGACTTGCAGCAGGTACTTACAAAATAACAACTATTGGGCAATGGAGATGAATAACAACTTCTCTATTAGATTTAAAAACATACTTCGAATCCGATCTAAGTTGAAAGATAAGATTAGACGTGTGATACACGACGGCAGAAACACAAGTCTATGGCTCGATCCCTGGTTGAATCACAAGAGCATCGACAAATTAGGGTGGCCGTCATTCGATCTCATTGGGAGTTCGAAGAAATTGGACATGCTCATCAAGGATGGTTCATGGGATGTTGCAGCAAACATAGTTGGGCGATGGTATGCTACCACTACAACAAAAATACCCTTTAATGACGGCTAAAAACTGTCATTAATTAACAACCATGATGCTTTTTTTTTAATCCAAGTGTTATGAAATCGGGTGTTATAAATATTTTTCAAAGCGTTATAGATAAATCATCCGAAAACGTCATTAATAGTTTGAATTTCTGCCACGTTTTATTTTTAAACTGTTATGGATAGTTATGTAAAACCGTTATGAATAGTTAATATGGTTGGAAGTCAGGACATTTTGAAAGCGTTATGATTGGTCATTGTATCACATTTATAACGCTCTATACTGCATGTTATACATTCCAAACACTGCTCAATTCAATTCGAAAACAACCACTGTGAACCATATTCACAACAAAACATTGAAATGTAATATTAATCTCCATTTCATTGTCTCAAAATAGGCTACATTCCATTGTCTCAAAATAGAGTACTTTGGCTATCATTCTACATTTCTCAGGCCATATATATACATCTTCCCAAAATATATAGAGTATCCAATATAGAGTACACTTTACATCAAAACTATCCACAGGAAAACATCCCATACTATAACATACAACTTAGTCACATGAAGACCTGTGTCCACAACACATGTACCCTGCAAAAGATAAAACAATGTTTAATAAATGTGATATAATGATGTATATATATGTAACTATAGGATCTTGAATGAGGTATAAGTCCTGATTAAAAACACAAATTAAGATCACAATTCAACATATGTTGTGGGAAACTGTTGTGTGCAGTTTCTGTCCGATTTATCTATGTGTATATATATATGTAATTATCAGAAAGATGTTGGCTAAAGCCTGAGGCTATTGCCTGCAGGTAGGGCAAGTGGCAGCAGGCCAGGCCAAAGCAGTAGGCTACATTAGCAGCAGCAGGGGACCCATTTCCCCCTTCCAGCTTGACCTGCTGTAGGCAAGTGGCAGCAGATGTTGGCTAAGGCTACTGATGCAACAGATGTTGGCTAAGGCCTGATGCTATTGCCTGCAGGTAGGGCAAGTGGCAGCAGGCCAGGCCAAAGCAGTAGGCTACATTAGCAGCTGCAGGGGACTCATTCCCCTCCTCCAGCTTGACCTGCTATAGGCAAATGGCAGCAGATGTTGGTTAAGGCCTGAGGCTATTGCCTGCAGGTAGGGTAAGTGGCAGCAGGCCAGGCCAAAGCAGTAGGCTACATTAGCAGCAGCAGGGGACTCATTCCTCCCCCTCCAGCTTGACCTGCTGTAGGCTCATGGCCATAGGCCTATGCAAGCAGTGAGCCAGTCCCAGTTAATGAGTGTCATTCATAGTTTAGAGAGTTTCTTGACAGTGTCTTGAGTGTATTGTGTCCATGTGACACTAAGGTGTCTCGTATCAGTAATGGAAATGAGTGAATGAATGTTGAGTAGTTTATTTTGTTTTTTCGTTCCCCATTTTGGAAGCTTGAAATAGGTCGTTGGTGTCGGTCCTAATCCCAAACCCTGTATACGTCCCGAATGCTCGGGAGTGCCCAACGCCAAGGTTAGAATATCCGAAGCTCCTTCGGTCACCAAACTTCCATCTTCCTTTTGTTTGATGTATTCCTCCTATAAAAAGTACAAGGTTTTAGAAATATAAGCATGTTGATAAGCATGATTCCTATTAATAGACTGGACAATATATACTAACCACTTTCATAGCTACGTCCTTGGTCCCATCGTCAGTAAATGTACCGTCCTTACTAACTCAAGCTTTTGTCCAAAAAAAACTTCTGTCATCTATATATTTTTCCCCCAACTGTAGTTGTTGTTTTGAAAGAAACAACCATGTTATAATAATATATATGTCGACATGTAAATCATGTTAACTGATATACAAATATGCATTACCAGCTCCTCTTTAAGACCGGCATATCCCTTCTTGCTTAAACAATGAGGAAACTTGCCCTTGGCTCTTCGTGCACTTTGCTCCTTGCTCATTTTCTTATGATTACAACACATGAAGGTAAAGAAGAAATAAGATTTATATAATAGGGACCTAGTCATCCTTGTTATGCATAAAAAAATAATTTTGACAAGTTAACCTTAAAATTTGCAAACAGTCTGCTTTTGACGAATTTCTCACACACAGATTGTTTCAAGATCCCTGAGTACTTTGGTGGAGGGTGCTTGAGAACCTCAAGATTGCCCTCATTCAGATAAATCCAATGCTTGGTGAGTTGACCTTTGAATGCCCTCAAACTCCGAGCCATGGATGCTAACACAAAGGCTTTACTATTTAGATCCAAGTCAAATTTGGCCTACAACAGAAAATAAATATTCAGCATCTATACATGAGTGCAGGCAATGCATATATGCAACAGAAAATAAATATTTAATATTTATACTATTTGAATAAATTCAGGCTTGAATTAAAGTAATCAATGGTGTAGTGAACAAGTGAATTCAAGTCTGAACTTAGTTCACTTATCTGAACTTGATGTCCAGACCTGAGCTCTCTATGTACAGGCAATGCATATATGCAAAAGGGAATCTGCAGTGCATGACATTAAGTGCACTTCTCATATGCCATATTTCAGACTGGAATGCACGGAACATAGTTAATTTAATGTCAAAAAATATGGCATACAAAGAAACATTCTGAAATAACGTGTAGGCAACTCTAGAGGGGAGTGAATAGAGTTTGTGTCGATAATCACCAAATAAAAATTAACTTTATATCACCTCCACAGAACAACTATTAAGATAGTAAATAAATCAGAGAGAAATACGAAAGTAAATAAAGATCAGTAGAGCATATGCAAACACAGTAGTTTTAACCTGGTTTTCCTCGTGGAAGACTAGTCCAGGCCTGAGAACTCTAGCTCAGGATCGAAATCCACTATTTATGAAATAGTGTACAACCACGTGCCTTTACTCAGAAAAGTACGCCAACTTCTTACAGATTCGTAGGTGGCGAAACTTGGAATTGTCCAAGTGACTTTTTTTCAACTCTTGTACAAAAACTTGTAGCTAAATCGTACTTGACCACCTTGGGGCTGTTTGCCATTAAAATCTTTTTATTGCAAATTTTAATTACAAACAGAACAGTGTTACAATATAGGACTTAGAAGTAGTCCTAGGAGAAGACTTTTGTTTATCTGGGTCCCTGTGTCGATGGAGCGAGTGGTAATGCGTTGACTCTATTGACGATCTGACGACGATTTTCGGTTCTCTGAAGGTCTGAGTTGCTCTAGGTGCTGGAGCTTGCAGAGAGGAAGAAGAAGTTGAGTGTCTGTATCTGCCTCTCTCACTGTGTATGCAGGTCTCTATCCGTAGGTGTCTCTGTGTGTGTGTAAGAAGCAGATAATCCCTCTATTTATAGCTTGCAGGCTGGCTGCTCATGCGCGCATATGTAGGATACGCCTGTTTGTGGGGATGCCACGTGGTGATTGCTGATGGAGGAGCCTGGACGATGCACTCTGATTAAGGAGTTGAACGCTTCATGTTGCATTGGTGGGCTGCGGCCGAGCTGACACGTAGCAGTATAGAGGATCTTTCTGTTGCTGAGATCTTAGGTGATAAGCACCCTTTCATAGGCTGAATCGAGTCAAAGGACACGTGTCGTAGGTCCATGGCTCAAAGATCTCAGATTTGGAGCAGAGTGATCTGACAGGATGTGCCTAGGATTGGGCGCATGAGTAGACTTTGGCTTGTAACCTTTAGGAGTCACGAACCAGTCTGAGTGCATGGCTTTTGAGGCGCATACGGGGCTTCAGTAGTGACTTGACCTCTGTCTTTAGGGATCAGAGAAAAGTCTGAGGCACATGGCTTTTGAGGCGTATGCAGAGATTTGAGCGCATGGCTGTGAAGGTACATGTAAAATGGTTGGGCGGCCACGTGGCTTGTAACCGCCGGAGGAAAGTAATGATGATGCTAACGTCAACGACGCTTCGTCTTCTGAAAAAGCTGCTAACTATTCAGTCCTCGGGGGACGTGCTGCCAACTCTGTCACTTGAGCATTAATTGCTTGATGGGTGACGAGCCGAAATAGGTGCATGGGTCCATACATGATTAGGACACATGGATCTGTCCTTTGTTGGGTGCATCCATACGGGGCACTTTGGAACGGGCGCGTATGTACGATGCACGGTGTCTGGCCGGTGCATCCTTTTGCATGACGTGCCTTTATTGGTCCGACTGTTGCGTTCTTCGAGTGCTTAAATATCAATTTTTGACTTGGCCAAATTCGATATCAGGCGAGTATATTCTCTGACCGTTTCATACTTGCTAGGAATTATATTCTTTTTATAGACTAATTTACTTGATGCTGACACGATGTTATCACGGATTAGTACTATATGGATCTTTACATGATGTTATCTCCCTCGGGTGCATCGAATACATCATGTCATGTGCTTTTCACGAACATCATGTATTTTATGGACTCTTATTATTCATGTACACTCATGTGCTCTCATGTACTCTCATGATCTCATGAGCTTCATGTATAAACTTTTATGTACAATAACATAACCTGTCTAGATCCTTGTGTATTGATTGGGGTACGGGGGAGCAGAAGTAGTCATGTGAACAATTCCAAAGTAGTGTAATCATGTATAAACTCTGTAGTGTAATCATGTATAAACTCAAGTTATTCACATAACTATCTTATACTCTAAATCATATAGTCACTTACAGTTCTCTATTATCATATATAGATAGCTTTTGTTTATCATTTTCTCTCTTTCTTTTCATTCTTATTTCTTATAGCGTTTCACATATCTTATTCTATCATATGCTTTATATTTCCTGTCATGATATGAACTGCGTGAGATGTATTGTGCGCTTTCCCGTCCTGATTGGACTGTTAAAAATATTACAGGTGATGAGGAGGAGTTCTGTCCTACCTATTATGGCACTGGCTTAGATGACACCGGTGACTTTGACCTTTAGGAGGATCCAACAGTTGCTAAGGACTTGCCTATTATCTAGTTTCGATTCTAGACTAGTTATCTTATTTAGATGTTTTATCTTTGAGATATACTTCAGATTTTGGATTTTGATGTTGTTTAAACATCTAAACATATTAACTTAATTTCACTTGTAGTTCTCTGTTAAGATTTTATCCATCTTTTTATGTCTTCATTCTATCTTAGATTTTATGGTTGAGTTGTACTTTATATGTTGTCCTCCTTTAGAAGAGTATATCATTGTACAAGTATAGTTATAATGTTAGATGTTGTGACCTAAGTGTTCTACCGTCGACACTGCGGCGTAGGTTGGACGTATCCACTTCTCATGCCCTTACACTGGGTACGGGTCGTGACAGAAATCCTTAAAAAGGGGGAAGCAAAACGATTGGGAGGAAAATTCGGTTAGGTTCAATGGTCGTGGTATGGTTGGACAGTGATTGAGAGCTACTAGGTTATCACATAAAAATAAAAGGATAAGGGTGAAGTAATTGAGATAAAACACAATGTAAAGAATGTTAAGGAAACAAATAGATCAACAAAAAATAGGTTAGAGACTCGTGATAATGGTTCCTAAAGAGAAGATAGTCTCCTAGGTTAGGATATGATCAAAGGAATTGTTAGAATCCTTTTTAAGTTTAGAATGTGGAGATAGTAGATCTAGAGTTTGAGGAAAGTGGTGAGATGAAGACATAGTCACATTGTTTGGTCGATGACTAACTACACTTGTGTATATACAACAATTATGGCTATGGGTGATATGTCAACTATTGTGGAATACTTCTATCTCATTAGGGTAACCTCGTGCCTTACTTGGTTGCCTACCAATATAATTCTAAATTCTTAAATTGAGCTTCCACAACAAAATAATCTACCAAAATTTCTAATCATTCTAAGTCGTCAAGCATGATCATAACTTTCAAATTCTCTAGTTGGTTGAGGTCGTCAAATAAATCATAACTTTTAAAATTTTAAACTTTCTAGTCAATCTCGAAATAAACCTTTATCATGTCATAAATCAAATATATGTACATTATTTTTTCACCATTTTTTTCCAACCATAATCGAAACTTTTAAACTTAATATCTAAATAAATTTATCAATCATGGATCATATGACAAATATTTCCTAGTCGAGTCCATATATCCAAAATAGGTATATCAATGAACCTAATAAGTCATAAATGTTCTAAAATCTTCAAAAGTCAAAAAAATTAATTGGTTTTCTCAATCATTTAGATATTCTAACGAACCTTTTGTGAATACCACCTATAGCCTCAAAGTAAAATTTTATCTATCCTTCGAAGTTGGTAATATCGCTACTACCCAACTTAGAATTAACTAATCCTTCTTACGAGATTATACCTTTAGGAAAATAAGGTTCCTCGATCCTTAAAGTATAAAATGCATTTATAACTCAAAATAGGACCTCTAATGTATACCAATTGCTAATAAAATCCTTCCAACCATGTGTTTGAGCTATGTGCATATACTAGTGTTGTCATCTTCCTAATCTCTATTAAACACGAGAAGTAAGTATTACTATGGAAAGAGTTCAAACAGGATGCAAATCAAGGAAGGCAAACGAGATTTTAAAATTTAGGAGTCAAGGAAGGAGATCAAGTATGTGTATGAGATCCTAGACTCTAATCCTATATGTAGGACCGCTTGATACAGTAACGTAACCAAAACGACAAACTCGACCTGCATGAGCCACCACAAAAACATGTAACGCCCCAATCCCAAAATACGTAGGACTAGGAATGTAGATATGTCAGCCGTATAATAAATATACGTAAGCTGTAAAATACAGTAAACCATGACATACTAAATCTCACCTACAAAGTAAATAAATCATCATATGAAATCAACTTTAAATTGTTATTTGTACAAACGTTGGGCAGAGACAAATCCACTACCAACTATATTAAAAGAGAAGAAGTACATAAATTAATTGAAGAAATTGTCAAGTAAAGCAACAACGATCCCAAAAGCTAGTAATCTTCGATTGGTAGGGAAGATTACGGCCTTGGCTAGAACACCTGTAGAAAGCCACAAACACACACCTCAAGAATTCACCATGTCCTCAGAGGGACATAACAAAATACAGAAAAAAAACATGACATATAAACTGAATATAAAATATGCCAACATGTCACAAGTAAAAGTAAAGTGACATGACATCAACTAGGGTCACTAACCGTTCTACAGTATACATGCAGCTAAGAACATACCTTTAGTCGCATGGACGCTTCTGGCTATAAATGGGATTGGCTTGGTTCCCGTATAGGGTACCATGGGCTTACATCCGTTACGCTTCGTGAACGTCAGAGGGCATCAATATAGGGGTACGTTCATAACGCTCAGTGAACGTCAGAAGGCATCAATGACCTGCGTCTCCGGCAGAGCTTACAGGTTACAAGGAAAGTGTAATAGTAGCCCATACGGTAAGGAAATGTTCTCCCCACCCGATGCACCTATCTAAGTTGCATCCACAACCATGTACCTCTACTAACTGCCAAGTCTTCTAACATGCATCTAATTGGCCGTTAGACCTGAAGCACGTCCCATACGTATCAGTGATCAGCCAACACGCAAATCCGGAGGCCATATGCTACTCACCACTCACCTCGTGGCCCATCTATGTCCAAGTTTATAAAAATGTGCCAAACTAGTGGTAGTCCCTTAACTCTAAGTTCATATGCAAATTTAAAGGCGAGCAAGAAAATATGAATGGCATTATGTACAACTGAAAGCAAGTATGAACTGTATCAAGAAGGAAACTAGAAATAACCACAGGTAGTAATATGCAATAGCTGAAGAAAATGAAGAATAATTATAAGCAATAAATAAGGCAACGTATCTTGCCTACCTGGTGTGGTGCGATGATCCGACAACTCTTGATTGTCCAATAGCTATGGTTGTTGCAAAAAGGGTCCAAATTTGCAAAAATAGAAGTGCACGATTAGATAGGATATACAAGGAGAACTTATGGAAATACATACATATATTATACTTAGAAAATAGCCATAATATTCTAAAACTTGATTTTATTAGTATCATAATTTTAGGAAAAATATACTTCAAAAAATATCAAAAATTATTTTGGGCTAAACTCTAAGTTTTGTCAAAATAATATATTAGGTCGAATCTCTATTTTCAAAAATATTTATAGATAATCCTAATTTTTGTCAAGATATAACTCTCTCTTTTTGTCAGGCATCTATATAAAAAATACCATAAAAAGATAATAATGATGTATTTTTAGGCTAAACAAATTTTGAAATAACTTAAGGCCAAGCCCAAAGATATAGGTTTTGAAATATAAATGCTATATTTGATAACATTATTAACAGTATAAATAATAAGACCCATGAAATACTACCAGATATAAATAAAAAGAATCATTTACTAATATGTATATACTACCAAAAATATTAGTTAAATAAAAATTTTGTAATGTGTTATTGAGCATAGAGAACAACTCATAATGAAAGAAATATTAACAGTAGTTGTTGTTCTCTATTTTTAAGAAAAAGAGAAAAGAAGCGATGAAAATGGAAAGGGAGTAAGAGAGGAAGTGAGTGAGGAAGCGGGAGTGAAGTCGAAGGGGTTCGAGAGTTAGCTGGAGAGAGAACGGGCTTACAACGGGTTTCTGGATGGGGCGCGCTATGGTGGCCCATGCAGGTCTGCGTTTTCGTAAGGATAGAGAAACCGTGGTAGTACTTAAGTTAGCCGTATTATTGCGGGCCTGCAACTAGGAATAGGAATAGGAATCTAAGGACCGTCCCCACATGTTTAAACTACGTTATTGACTTCTATACTCGACTTCAATTACTCTTTATGCATCCTGTTTGAATCTTTCTACCATCTAATGATTTTTTCTTACTTTCAGCCAATGGATTCGCAAGACAGGAACAACGCTTCGTTGATCACCCTACCGACAGTTGGCAAACTTTTCACCTATGGGACTCCACCGACGTAGGAAGGCCAGCTTACTCACCAAGGCGACCGACTCAGCCGTAGTACTCGAGATTCGCTTAGCCATCGCCACCAGTCGAGCCACTACTTACGAGAAGAATCTGGAGGTCGCCCAAGCAGTAAAAGAATAGATGAATTACAGACCGAAGAGGAGTCGAGATACTTTCGGAGAAAGCAACAACCAATCAGCCCCTGTGAAGCATCCCCAATTCTAGCTGAAGGTCTTTCAGCACCAACATCAGCAGTACTTCCAGCCTGCTGGTGAAACCCCAGCCTGTATTGGATCATTCTGAGATCGAGGTGGGACCGAGCCTCATCTACCAAGAGCAGCCCGTAAAGATTTTGCATCGTAGAAAGAAGGTGTTTTGTAATTAGATGATTCCCTTGGTTTCTGTCGCATAGAAACATCACTCTCCGGGCGAATCCACATGGGAGAGGGAAGAATAGATGCGTGAGCGTTACCCCTGCTTCTTCGAGACATGAGGTAAATTCTTCTTAGTGACTACGACAAATTTTGAGGACAAAATTTTCAAGAGGGGTAGACTTGTAAACCCCTCGAAATAATCTGTGTTAGCAAATTCTTTAATTCCCTAAAGACTAACTAGGGATGTAATTGTGTGAAAACTTTCTTCCAAACAAATGAAGTAAATAGAGTTTTGTACAAAGAATTAAATTTCCAGTAGCCTTATTGCTAATAGGCCAAACTCAAATCCTCTTAACAGCCGAATACTCGGATCCAAAGGGCCTGTACTCCATACCTTAGTTGAGGTTGGATTGCTCTCCAAACAACATGAGATAAGTCAGAATCTGGATTTGAAACTCGATTTCCCCTATCTATTCTTTCCTTCGATTCAATCCAACACTACATATATAGAAGATGAATGACATCATTTCTCCTCTCTACAAACCCTAGCTATTTACTTTTCTCTGCTGAAAAAGGGGGCCATTGAGTAGACGCCAGAAATAAGTCAAGTTCGGTTTGATCACAAGGTAAGTTCACACCCTTCAATTTATCCATTGCTGTCTCTTTTCATCAAAAACATTAGAGAGGGTAGAGTAGTAGATGCATGATGAAATTCCTAGGTAGATGGAAACATGGGGATTTTCTATATTACCCAACAGATATTTATAAAAGGATCTTTGCTTGTCAAAAATTAATAAAAAAAAGGACATGGATATAGGAACCTTTCTAGTACCTATCGATATTAGCATGAAGTTTCACTTTGTCATCCATTAGATAGTTGTTCTTTAAGGTTACACCTATAATACTCTAGACTGGCAAAATAAAAAGTGGAGGAGGATTCCTGGATCGGCCTTAGGATAAAGCAGCAACAACAACATGAGGGTTGCACCTCCCAAACCGTAAATTAGTAGTTGCTACCTTAAGAGTCCCCTAAATGGGCTAACAGGTGACGAGATGTGCAGGGATGGTACTATGTTGGAACAAATGAATATTATATGCCTAGTGTAAGGGAGGGCACCTGTGAGTATGTGTGCCTAGTATCAGGGCCGGCCCTGGGGTAAGCCGGACAAGCCTTGGGGCTTGGGCAACCCCCCCCCTCTACTAGGACAATCCCTCTCTGCTAGGGCAACCCCTTAGGCTCAGCATAACCCCACCAAAGGGTTAAAGGGCAACCAAAATTAGGTCCAGGATAGGGCAACCTAAACCTCCGGGCCGGCTCTGCCTAGTATAGAAGCTAAGCCATCTCATACCTACTGCTAGTACCTCTTGTATGTTTGGGATACTAGTAGGTATCGGCCAGGGCCAGTTTTAGGAAGTCCTTTGGTTAAAGAAAAGCAAACTTTAAGAGTGTCCTGTAGCAGTACAACTCTAGCCACATAGAGTATAATATAGAGGATACTAGCTGGAACAGAGGTTACCAATATAGGGATTGATTAGGAATAAGCTTAGATACCAACTGGAGTACACAGGAATTAATAAGATGAGGGTAGGGTACAACCTATTGCTAGAAGCTATTAAATAGCCAGGTACTTGTTGGTATTTGGCAAATCGAAATAGGGATTTACCTTAACCTGACACCTAGTTCAAGTACAAGGAAACCTATACCTTATAGCAGTACACTGAAGCCATGTTGCACTTTAGATATGGGTACATTGTACTGGATTATCCTTGGTTGTAGCATGATGTTGCCACATAAAGTTCTTGTGTATCCACTAGAAAAAAAAACTACCGTAAACATCTATCTTTACCTGTTACACTAATGGGTATCTTGGAAAACCTGATACATGTGGGTAGACCCCTTTATATTTTGAAGTTCAAACCAATTTATGAGGGTATGTGTGGATACTCTAATATAGAAATAGTGCTATGGAGTAATGATCTAGACCTGACACAATCCCCTGTAGCAGAGTTATCCAATCAAGCATATCGATTTGTTTCTTATACCAGAGTATACAATAACCTCATTGCATCCAATGGATACTGCCATGTGTTTCTTCCTTATATTCAAATTCTTTACTGACAATTAATGCTTGCCTCTATAACCGATACGTTCTAGTATTAGGGACCCTTTTGTATGCAGTAAGATTAAGGCTAGGAGTATCTTGTCTCTGTCCAAATCAATACTACATGTGTTGGGGCTTATTCCTCCCTAAATTTTGAATGTAACTACTGAAACATGAGAATTGGTTAGTTGCTATGGCTCAGAAAAAGAAGCAAGGTCCCAAATAGGCTAATGAACTTTTCCCTTTATCCAAGATGGCTAGAGGCTAATATACCAATTTGAAATCTGCTATCAAATCAATAATAAGAAAACTAAGGGGCTTATGCAAATTAGCTGAAGTACAAGTATGAAGGGTAATGGGATATAGTCACTACCCAAAGGGGTTAATTAGCAAGTAGAGCAGTCTTGTTATTGGATTGCTCATTTATTTATTATAATTTTATAAAATAGGTCAACTGGATTCGAGCTTGACACCAAACTCGTATCATTAGCTCAGGACGATAGGCGAGTATAGTTTATTATTTCTTTTTGATATTGATTACTACTATATTTTACTGTTGGTCATTCGTTATATGGTTTTTGTCTTCATTTTAAATTCTGTTATATTTTGTTGAGTCAAGAATGAGAAGTACAAGGGTGTTGCTCAAGTCAAGGATGTGATAGCACAGATGCAATGCCTAACATCATATTTACTTCTAAGAACATGTTGATCAGGTCCAATTTGCATGATCGCCCCTTGTACTATACTAGATACATAGGCGACATCAAGGTGGATCGGATGCATATCGACCCTGGCTCGTCAATAAGCATCATCCCGAAAAGCCTCCTCTAACTTCTTGGCATCCCTATGCATCGTCTAGCAGCAACTAATACTGTCATTAGCGATTTTAACTCGGGATGAAACTATCCCCTAGGGAAAATCCAGTTGAAGTACCAGATTGGTGACCTGAAGACGGAAGTTACCTGCTACGTCATAGATATATACACCTCCTACAATATCCTCCTGGGACGTACGTGGATACATGACTATATGATCGTGCCATCCACCCTTTACTAGTGTTTCAAGTATGTCAGTAAGCACAGTTCCATAAAAGCTGAATTCGCCGACATTGATCCCTTCAAAGGGGTTGAATCTTATTACTCTTCAGAGGCTTGTCTTTGTTGGTCAGAAGGCGGTTCATGATCATCGTCAGCCATAAAGACTGTCCTCACGTAGGTAGAGGTGGAAGGGATTGTGGCAGAGGTACTCTCTGTGTCGTACCCTTGTATAGAGAAATAGTCAGGGAATGTCAGAATATCATCTTCCTCTGACTCGGAAGGGGTGCTACCCCCTGTGTAGGAAACTACATCATCTTGGTGAGGGTGGTGACCCCCAGGGAAATCCAAGTCTATTACACAGTTCTGGGGGACCTCTACCCCCTGTATGTGCTCTTGGTATACCGGGTTGTCGCATACATTGAGGGGACTGCTATCCCCAGCTTCATTTACTATCAAGGAAGCCGAAGGTGCATCCTCGGGTGCCAGAAGCTTCTTTTTGGATCGAGTGCCTAAATAGACGTCCCCTGTGGTTGTCGATAGGAACCCTTAGATGAGGGTCTCCTTGCAATACTGGCTGAGATGGCCGGGCAGGAAGAGCCTATCTTCTTTCCTCCCTTGCCAGGAGCCTTTTGAGTTGAATTATAGGAGGTGAAAGAAAATTCCTCGTCCCCTGGAATTTGCACATGTTTTTTGAGTTATTGTCGGACAGGTGCTGGCTGCTGCAGTTGCTAAAAAACTGACTGTCGATCTTCAGGTGCTGCTGATTTGTTGCAGCAGCAGTTGATGATGACTTGTGTTCAACGATGCCCCGAGAGGGACTCATTGCATGTCGACGCTTCCGTCTTGCATTTGTAAGTAATCACATCACGTAAGTCGGTAGGAAGCTGCTCTACCTTTGCATCAAACTTGTGAACTCGGGTATCCCGAGCGTACGGGTGCTTAGGCATCATGTTTGCTTCCTTATCCATGGCTAGTAAAAGCACTTGCTCTGGATCTTTTGGGGGAGACTTTAAAGACCCACCCTGTCCATTATCCCTGGGGGACTGGACGCGGGTGGTTCTATATAACTTTTCATCAGGAAACCGTGTAACAGTCAACAGGGCCCGCTGACAGTCAGCAACTTGGACAGTTGACTGGGCTGGTTGGGCCCACACTGCCCTAGACTTTTTTAACTTAGCGCCCGAAGGCGCATAGTAAAAAGAGTCCAGATTGATAAATCCCACATCTTTAGTGGCCCGCATGGCGTCGGGCCCGCATAAGAGGCGGTCGAACATAGAGCTTCTGACAGAGCCGTATGAGACATCCTGTCTGAGGCCAGGATTGGCTGTCGCATGGGCTACCTTCTTGCAGCTAGAGCTGGCTATCACATGGACCATCTTTCTGTGGCCAGAGTTGGCTGCCGCATGAGTTGTCTGTCTGCGACCAGATTCGGCTGCTGCATAGACAGACTGTCGATCTCCTCTATGCAGCTTCTTCTTTGTCGGCATGGATTTCCCTTGTGCCTCCAAAAGCACAGCATCGTAGTATTTTTCTCTACTAGATTTGGGGATAGTGGGGTCCTCTGCGGTCGAAAAAAAGCCGTAGGAGAGTTCTGGTCACCGTTTTGGGCTGCAGAAGGAGCTTCTTCGAGAACTTGGTCGGGAGAAACAGTTTTGCGCACCGATGTCTTGCGAGTCCTCTTTAGATTGGCTCGCTTCTGAGACGGGCTGGCGCTCCCTTCAGAGAGCATTACTTCGAAGGCTTGTTGGTCAAAACAAACCAGAAGCATTTGCTGCGTAGAACCGATCTTGGATGCGTCAGATTGCGTTAGCAGCTTCTCATCAGAAGAGAAGGACGTCCCCAGCAGAGTCGCCATCGTGTTTGCTATAAAAAATCAAAGACAGGTATTACAGAACACTGAAATTAATTACAAACTCGCTTGAACAAAAAAAGCCTGGAAAAAATCCTAAGAAATACTCTAAATACAATTATTTAGTTTTGATTCTGGAGGGTGACAGTGGAGGCTCGGAAAAGTGCTATCAACTCTGCCTTACTCCGTGGACTATCTGACGCAGTATTTAGATCTTGAAGAAATTGCTTTCTTGAAGGTTGCCAGCCTTTTGCAAGGGTGTGGCACCCTGCTATTTATAATAGAATGTATGTTGAGCCGCATAGATGGCCTGTTGCCATGTGGCTGATTGGCATGCGAACACCCGCTCTTTGGCTGCCATTTGTCGATTTGTTGGGATTTTGTTACAGCAAATCTGGGTAATTTAGGACTTGGTCAGATTGCACGCGTCCTGTCGTAGGAATCACTTGTTTAGCCGCATAAATCTCTCAGCTTTCGACCACGTGGGGCTGCATGAGCCTCATGCGGCTTAAGTCATAAACTTCCTTAGTCCAGACATAGCTTAAGGATTTAAGCTGCATAGATTTTGTATTTTGGCCGCATAAAGCTCATGCGGCTTGGATCACAGTTAGTCTTGGCTGCATGAAGTTTGGAGACTTTGGCACCGCATATGTCTGAGCCACATAAGGTTTATGCGGCTTAGATGACACTCCTTCTGGCCGCATGAAGGCGTACGAACCCTGCTTTTGGGCGACGTCTCACGTCTTATCTTTTTGTCGAAGTGTCAGAGCTGTCATTTTTGTCAGTTTTGTCAGGACTTGTCAGCTTTATTAGACGAATTGCTCCTCTTGGCCGTATATCTTTCATCTGCAGCTGGTTGTCGACGGGCCGCATATGTCATTGAACCAGTCATACGGCTTTCCTTTATGCGGACCTGTTTGGCCCAAAGTACCTATACGACAATTTTTAATCCGCATGAACCCCATATTTTTTATGCTTCTACAGGTAGTTGATTGCACGGAGTTAGTTAGCTGATCATGATGGTAATTGATTACTTCAGACTCAGGTATCTCTCGTAATTACATATTTACATCCGTTATTTGTACTCTGCTTGTTAGCCTAGTTTTATAGACTCATGTTATTTCTTCGGAGTCTAATTAAACGTATATGCTAGTCGGCAGCAGACCATGAACCATAATGTTCATTCTTGTTTTATATTTTTTCTTGTGGATTAATATATAGTTTAACTTAGCATATTAGACATGATACCCTATTCTGGACAGCGTATACGTTTTCGACTTGGGCTGGAGTCTGCTTGATACGTAGCTGGCTTGTGCACGTGCTCGCATCCCAAAAAGCTGATACGAGTTTTGACAAGTTTTTGTGGTGGCCCATGCAGGTCCCAGCATATCATCTCGGTTACGCTACTTTGCTGAGCGTGCCTGCTCTAGAGTTGGACATGCTTAGGAATCTCAATCCACAACTGCTTGAAAAACTCACTTTGAAATTCAATTATCTTCCTTGGCTTTCACAATTATGATCGATTATCCCTCCTTAGCATCACTACCCTTGTTTATCTTCTCTCCCTATTCCGGAGGGACGTACCTCATGTTTGGTAGGCGTTAGGAAAATATCTAACAAGTATTCCCTATGTAAATTGCATAATTTGTTGCTTATTATGATGCACTAAAAATAGGTATTATAGATGCTACAAGTGTATAAAGATTTTATATTTTTTGATGGTAAAAAATGAATGAAAATATCTACTTTGGAAGTGTAGAACCTGGTGGTAATTTTATATTTGATGGAGTAGAACGATCGAAGGTAGGTAGAGGTCCTAAATTGGTTATTTGACTCTTTGATGGACAGCCAATCATTGAGAATATTATGAAACTTATTATATTTGGTTGATAAATTTTTATTTTTAAGATTTTAGTCAGTGGACTAAATATGGTTCTAGCAAAGATAAATTTGGCTAAGAATATGAGACTAAATATTGACGAGGATTGGACTTAAGATTTGAGCATAGTAAATAATTACATTTATGTATTAAAAGATGGTCCTAAATATGACTAAAGGGAATAAATGTTCCTATGAACATGGCAGAAATAGTGACGACACAAGGAGCAGGTATGAAATAGTCGCACCTTCATCGGTAGTCATAGAAGTAAGTGTTGATCGTAATATATTAGATTATTAGTTGCATAGGATCGTGTAGTTAAATTTGGGATTTAAATGAATCTCGTAACCAGTGAGAAGAATTGATTGGTTAGAGCCTTGACTCTTAGCATCCTTGAGTGAGCATCTTATTTAGAGTGAGTTTCTTATTTAAATTTCGAGGACGAAATTATTTTTAAGGTGGGTAGATTGTAAGCCCCTCTCATTTTTTTGAAATTTAAATTCTTAATTTACAATAAATAGGAATAATATTTAAATTAGCTAACTAAAAAAAAATATTTTGATTGGTATCTATCAAGATATATTGCATAAGGAATGTTGATAGAGAGAAATAAATGAATCAGACAAATATATGAAGCTACTAATAAATAGTCATAAAATTTAATCTAAAAGGAATAGCTACCTTTAAATGTCTAAATCGAACTAACATTTTCGGTTGTGGATTGTATATAGGCTTGGACCAGACTTCGTATCGCGGCCTCAGGACAATATTGGATAAACTCCAGGCAAGTATACCTGGTCCACTGTTCAGTATTTTCATTCATTTTTCTATTATTGTTCTTTTCATTCAAACTTGGTTACAGCTTCTCATGTTCATGCCATTACTATTTTCTCGATTTCATGCAAGTACAATATTTTCTTATTCTATATATTACTCTAAATCATGTATAGGTCCTGATAGTATTGCTATGTCCTGAGTCACATTCACTTGGCATGCCTTGACCTGTTACTCGTATTTGACTTGATTCAACTTGACTGAACACCTGTATAGTTCATTGAAACAGAGATGACATTTACTAGGCATGTGGGCTATACGACAATATTCTGTTAGCCAATAGTTCAGACGAGCTTCGGTTGTATTGACGATTCTGTTGGCCGTTAGTTTCGTGCTACGGTTGTGATACTCTGTTGGTCGTTAATCTTAGATGAGATACGATTATGTTTATATGTTCGTCGTTAGTTTCGGATGAGCTACGATTGCACTACGAAAATTTAACGTTTTAGCGACGGCCTTATCTGCCGCCAATCCGTCGATAAATTAGATTGCTGACATTTTCCCGACAGATTTTAGTCGAATACATCCGTCGGGATTTGACTCGTCGCTAAAAAAACCAGTCGCCAAGTTGTTGCCAACCGACGATTGAGCGACGGATTTTTGGCAGCCATATTCGTACAACTAGCGACGACTGGCCGACAGGTTTTTGTCAAATCATGTATCATAAAGTTAGTAATACATCATCTTACCGACGGGGTCAATCCGTCGGCAACTTGTCGGTGAACGCATATCAAAGAGTTTCTGATAGGCAACCTCCGTCGTAACTCCGTCGCACGTAGTCGTAAACCAGCGACGGATTGGCGACGAATTATCCGTCGCTAAGGCTCTGGAAATCTTTTATATTTCCAGAACCTAATCGATGGATTATCTGTCGCTTGGTTGTCGCCATTCGTCGCTAAATTGAAATTCTCCAGTTAGCGACGGATAATCCGTCGCTTGGTTGTCGCGAGCCGTCGCTTTTTAGTCGCTAGTCCGTCGCTAACTAGAAAATTTTTAAAAAAAATTCCATAAAACAGAGCATTCCCTGTTCACACAAAATCCAAAACATCGGAACATCACAATATGCATCACACATCACACAAACCAATTTACATCACACACCAAAAAATAAATATCTATCACAAATATATCACACAAACCAACATACAACACACACCAATATAAAAATTATATATATATATATATATATATATATATATATATATATATATATATATTTATATATATATATATATATATATATATATATATATATATATATATATATATATATATATACACAGCAAGTCTAGATAATAGCATCTAAAAACATCAAAGTCTAGATAAAACCATGTTTAGAAAATAAGAAAAATGAAGAGTTGTAAAACCATACAAGTCGGTTGTCAGAATTAATAAGTCTACTGGAAACAAATCAAGTCAAAAATTATATCATATATATATATCTATTGTCGTCTATGCTAGGGCAGATAACTTCATCAGCCAGCGCACGTAACTAGGATCCACGCCAGCAAGATCAATATCCAGAGGAGATGGATGACAGGAACTCCCGGTGCAACTGCCCTCTGGTGCCACCTCCTCCTTCACAGCTATCTCGGCTTTAGGAATCACTTCCTCCTTAATAGTTGGAGAAAATTCTTCCTTGATCTCCTTAGTAGCAGGAGGTCCCACTATCTCTTCAGCAGCAGGAGGTACCACTACCTCCTCAGCAGCCATCTGTGCCTCTCTCAAGCGAGATCCTCAGGTCTTGGGTGCCATCTCGTAAGACCATTAAATATCAATGAGAGCACGCATATACAAAATTCAACTCAGCTTCGTTTGACGATTTAATTTTGCACAATCTCGAGTATTGAATTATCCATAAAAACACACTTTAGAAACAGTTCAGATTCAGGAACACAAGAAGACTCTTAATCTAGACCATAAAAACAAAATTTGTACCTATCACGTACAAACCTACTTCCAATCACTCTCGTAACTGGCTAGTCACTCTCATAAACATAGAATACCATTGCAAGAAAGTCACGAGAGAGTAAACAATAAGTCTACTGGAAACAAATCTAGTCAAAATATATATATCATATATATATCTATTGTCGTCTATGCTAGGGTAGATCACTCCCTCAGCCAGCACGTATAACTAGGATCCACGCTAGCAAGATCAATATCCAGAGAAGATGGATGACTGGAACTCCCGGTGCAACTGCCCTCTGTTGCCACCTCCTTCTTCACAGCTATCTCGGCTTTAGGAATCACTTCCTCCTTAATAGTAGGAGAAAATTATTCCTTGATCTCCTCAGTAGCATGAGGTCCCACTATCTCCTCAGCAACAGGAGGTACCACTACCTCCTCAGCAGCCATCTGTGCCTCTCTCAAGCGAGATCCTCAGGTCTTGGGTGCCATCTGGTAAGACCATTAAATATGAATGAGAGCAAGCATAAACAAAATTTAACTCAGCTTCGTTTAACGATTTAATTTTGCACAGTCTCGATCTCCAAGTGTGAGTTTTTCTTGGACCGGGTGGGCTTCCTGGGGCTGGCAGGATATTATCGGAGATTTGTGCAGGATTTCTCCCGGGTTGCAGAGTCGTTGACGCGGTTGACCCGGAAGGATGCTGAGTATGTTTGGTCAGAGGAGTGTCAGACAGCTTTTGATGAGTTGAAGAAGCGGCTTACGACAGCTCCGATTCTGACATTGTCTTTAGGATCTGGTGGTTTCACGATTTATAGTGACACTTCAGGGAAGGGGCTGGGTTGCGTCTTGCAGCAACATGGGAAGGTGATTGCCTATGCTTCCAGGCAATTACGTCCCCATGAGAAGAACTACCATACCCACGACCTGGAGCTGGCAGCGGTGATATTTGCTTTGAAGTTGTGGAAGCATTATCTGTATAGGGAGAGGGTGGAGATCTTTACAGATCACAAGAGCTTAAAGTATGTGTTCAATCAGAAGGAGTTGAACATGAGGCAGCGTAAATGGCTAGAGTTGATAAAGGATTTTAACATCCTACTTCAGTATCACCCAGGGAAGGCCAACGTGGTTGCCGATGCCTTGAGTAGGTATCCGACAGCCATATGTTTGACCATGGATCGACATTTGCTTGCAGACTTAGAGAGCCTTGGGATTGAGGTGATCGTGCCCGGGGTACAGATGCAGTTATGGTGGATGCAGATTCAGTCGGACTTAGTGGAGAGGATTAAGTCGGCACAGTTTGAGGACGTTGCTCTGTGGTGTCTCCGAGAGCAGGTTCGAGCAGGATTGCTGGAGGGCGAGCTTTCTCTTGTAGATGATGGTGCCTTGAGGCACGGTTCCAGATTATGTGAGCCCAGCGGAGAGCTCAGGGAGCAGGTTATGTAGGAGGCCCACAGATCTCGGTACTCTATACACCCGGGTGCCAACAAGATGTACCGAGATCTGAGGAAGCATGTTTGGTGGTCCGGGATGAAGCGGGAGGTGGCTCGCTTCGTAGCTAGGTGCTTGATATGTCAGCAGGTCAAGGCGAAGAGGCAGAGGCCCGGTGGATTATTGCAGCCGCTGCCCATTTCCGAGTGGAAATAGGAGCATATCACTATGGACTTCGTATCAGGATTGCCGCGTACACCAGGAGAAAAAGGCACGATTTGGGTCATCGTTGAAAGGTTGACCAAATTGGCCCACTTCTTGCCATTCAAGGTGGGTACGTCTACAGAGAGGCTGGCGGAGATGTATATGCGGTAGATAGTCAGTATTTATGGAGTTCCGGTCAGCATCATCTCAGATCGGGATAGTCGCTTTACTTCCTATTTTTGGAGGAGTCTGCAGATTAGCTTGGGCACTCAGCTCAAGTTTAGTACCGCATACCACCCCCAGACGGACGGACAGTCAAAGAGGACTATTCAGACACTTGAGGATATGCTGCGGACGTGCGTCCTAGACTTTGGAGGCTCCTGGGAGGATTATCTTCATTTGGTGGAGTTTGCTTACAATAATAGTTTCCAGGCCAGCATTAAGATGTCACCTTTCGAGGCTCTGTATGGGCGTAGGTACCGTACACCCTTATCTTGGAATGATGTTGGTGAACGAGCTTTACTGGGGCCAGAGATGGTTGTTGATGCAGCCGAGAAGGTGAATCTCATCAGGGACAGACTTCGCGTGGTGCAGGACAGACATCGGCACTGGGCCGATAGCCACCGGAGGCCCTTGGACTTTGAGGTACAGATTAGAGTAGGATTAGATTAGGTTTGATTGTTTGTGTTCTATTAATCAAGTTTGTTTATTATAATTAATTGAGACCTTGCTTATGATTAGGTCAAAGACCAGGTTTTCTTGAGGATATCTTTGACTCGTGGTACGATACGTTTTGGTGGAGGCGGGAAGCTTAGCCCACGCTTCATCGGCCCTTTCGTTATCAGCGAAAGAGTCGGTGACGTGTCATACAGGCTAGACTTGCCGCCTGCACTTGTGGGGGTCCACAACGTATTCCATGTATCACAGTTGAGACGGTACGTGGCTGACCCTAGCCATGTGCTCGATCATTCAGAGATTGAGGTTGGGCCTTATCTCAGCTATCCAGAGCAGCCAGTGGAGATTCTGGATCGACGGAAGAAGGTTCTGATGAACCAGGTGATACCCTTGGTATGCATCGCATGGAGGCATAATTCTCCAGGAGAGTCTACCTGGGAGCTGGAGGATGAGATGCGCGAGCGATACCCTTATCTTTTTGGACCGTGAGGTATACTTTCTATCCTTCTCATCAGTTGCATTTCGCCTTTCAATTTCGAGAACGAAATTATTTTAAGGAGGGTAGATTTGTCACTACCATATATCTAGTTTGAGGGTATTTTTATCATTTTTGGGGTTATTTGAATTTATGATAATTTATTTGAATTTATGGGAATTTTTAGAATTTATTTTAGAATTGTTTGGATGAGGGTTGACTAAGTTGACTTTGACTAGCAATGACCATGGTAGACTAACCTAGGAGCTAACCCTTGTTGAGTTTGGACTTGGTTAGGTTATACAACCCTAGTTAGACTAGAGTTGACCCATGGTATGGTTATTTGACTTGAGTTAGACTTTTAAGTCATAAGCCATGACTTATGATTAATCATTAAATCAATAACTAGCCAAATAGGCCCAAAGCCCATTAACTAGTGCCTAACCCTAACCCTAACACTATTTTTCTAGCCACTACAACCATTGGGAAACCCCCCCTCCTATAAATATTCTCCTCCATTTAGGGCTAGCCGCTTTAGGAAGGAGCAAGCTTAGAAAGAGGTATTTTCCCTACTTCAAAAATCCCTAGAAAATCCATTTTAACTCCTTTTTAATCCAAACAAATTGCAATACGTTCTAATTGTTGTTTTCTTGCTATTGGAATTGGTTATTCTCAGTTTTCTATCAATTTGAAGGAGTTTATGGCTTTTGGGAATCCTCATTCAAAGGGGTTTTTGTGTTGGGGAACACCATAGGTGAAATCCTAATCCACCTATTTAAATTAGGTTTTAGTTGCATGGATGCCTAGCCCTAAGTACCCTGACCTTATAGGAATAGAATTTGTAGGAAATTGTGTCCTGTACATGTCTGTATCGGACACGTATCAGTGACAGCCCTAGGTGTTTGACGAAATGTCTCAATGGATATTTCGTTCTATTTTTGCAAAACTTTTTGAATAGGAAAATGTGTTTTTGTGTCACTTATCCATTTCTTTAGCTCTGAGCTTGAATCGTGCTGGTGTCGTGTCATTTGGACATGCGTGCACACGTTCTCGCACGCACGCGTGCAGCTACAGTTCTTCCCTGCTGTTCGGGCCTCCTACAGGACACGACACTGGATGGCTCGACACAAAATTTTGTGGACACTACGGGGCATGTACTGACATCATGCCCCCAAAATTTTACTAGGTTACGTGGTTGGGTTGGACAGAAATCAGTCGTGCACTAATTTCTCACTGTCCTGCGCACAGTACAAATTAGCCACTGATACGGCCTTGTATCTTTGGACACGACACGCGCTGACACGAATCAGGGTGACACACACCTAGCTGGACACTAGGCGTACCCACTGACACGTACACGTGACCCCATTCGTGTCGGGTCGGGTGCACGACACGCATGCACCTGTGCATGATGCAGTGCACAGTACAGTGTCTGTGTGTGCACTGTTGCGTGATTCATTCTATTGGACACATCTGTGTCACGTAGGGTGGACACGAATTGGACCCTAAGACACGAGCACATGTTAAATATGAATTACCAACCATTAATTTAGCATTTTAGTCTAATTTGTTGGTTAATTTCCTTTTTTCCAATTTTTTTGAAATGGGTATTTACTGTTTTCTTCCAGTTTCAAAATCTGAGTTTTAGCATCCCTTTTTGATTAATTTAAATGCCATTATTTACTTGTTTGAATCCTTGACATGTTCTCCTATTAGTTATCTACTGGTGTCGAAATGTAGGTTGAGTTGTGGTGTTTTGGACTCGAAAGGAGGAAATGAATGTGTGGACTATTTTGTGAAAATCTGAGTTTGTTTGATATTTAATACCTGAGATTTCTGAGTTGTTTCCTTCCCTTTAACTGAAACTAACAGGATTTATTTTATGTGGTTGGTTCCCAATTCAAACCTGAGATTGTATGTGGAATTCAAATTGATTTGGTGTAGGGCTATTCATGAATAGGTTCATGAATTGATTCCCTGTTTTAAAATACCTGAGATGGGGGGTTCTAAACTATTTTTCTGAACTTCTTGTTGTTTAAGAACAATCTGAGATATTAGTGTATTGTTTGGGGTTACTCTCACACACTTCCTGTTTTCTTCTGTCACCTAGTTTGGACTGAAATCTAAGGTTGACACAAAGGGTCACACACACACACACTTTCCTCCTTCTCACTTCACTGTTCTGTAATTTCTTGCACACAAACACTCTTACACACATTCCCTCACCCACTCTCACATTCACACACACACACACACACTAGCCTCACTGTCACTTGGGTCAGCCCCCTCAATCACAGTTCATTTTTCCATTCCCTCACTCTTCACACTCTCTATATTTTCTACCCTCTATATATATATATCCTATTCTCTTATGTAAATACTTGCTAATAGGTAATGTATGTAAATATATAATATTATATATAATGTAATGTGTGTATTTACTATATATATGTAATATACATAAATACATGTGTTATGTATTAGGTTATGTAAACATATCAATAGTGTATTGTTTAGATATAGATTGGCATGGTGTATGTGTTTGGGTTGGCCTAGGTAGAATAGCCTATGGCCTGTGTATGCCTGTTTGACTAATAGGCCTAGATTGGGCTTGTATAGCTTTATTAGACCTAGAATAGACTTGCTAGACTAGTGTTGACTTGTTTGACCTAGTTTGACCATAGTTGACCTAGTTTGACTTCTAGGGTTGACCAGAGTTGACCAAGAGTTGACTTTGGCCTAGTTTGACCTAGATTTATGTAGAATGCATTGTAGTGTTTCATTTTACCATTCTGGACTTGTTATGACTTGTGCTGTTCTAAATAGGAGCTAGACACCACTCCTCGGACAGTACTTTTCAGTTGAACACTCAGATAGCAGGCGAGTACATTCTCTGATCATTTTATGTCCTGCTTAGAATTATTTTCCTGCTTTAGATTACTTTACTTGATGTTGTCACGTTGGTAACACGGATTAGTACTATATGGATCCATTCTCGAGATGTTATCCCCTCAGGGAGCATCGTATACTAAATGTTCTGTTCGTTTCACTTATATGGTGTATCACTATGCTTCACGATTCTTCGATCACTTGTGACATGTACTCTCATGATCACAGGGTCTTCCCAGAATCACCCCATTGTGGGCATTCCCAGAATCACCCTATTGTGGGCATTCCCAGAATCACCCATTTATGGGATATCCATGTATCACCCCTTGTGGGCCTTTGCATGGAATCATAATATAACCTGGCTGGATCCTTGTGTATTGATTGGGGGTACGGGGGAGTAGAAGTAAACATGTGAATAATATCCAAGTAGTGTAGTTCCCAGAATCACTCCATATTATAGTTCCCAGAATCTTCTATGCCATTCACATGTTTATATTGTACTCTGACTCACTAGCCATAGTTAGCTCTCTATTTACAGTATATATATTTCTATTACAGTTTCCTCTGTTTACATTCCATGCTTCTTTCAGTTTCCTGTATCTTACTCTACTGCATGTCTATATTTTCTAACCTGCTATGATCTGTTGAGATGTATTGTGCTTGCTCCTGTCCTGACTGGACCTGTTGAAAATATTACAGAGGACGAGGAGGAGGCTGGTGTGGATACCTATTATGGTGCCACCATAGATGAGATATTGGACTCGGACCATCAGCAGGCCCCACTAGCTGTGGATGACACACCATTAGACTAGGATGTTTTCATTTACAGTATGTCATGGATGATTATATATATATTATTCTGAGATTATGTATCATCTTAGATACTTAGACTCTCTGTTTGTACTTGGGATTTCCTTTCATTTCAGCAGTTTCATTTATCTATCTATCTGCTATGTTATCATCTGTTTCTCCTTGAGTTTTATATCATATCGTGCTTCTTCTTCCTTAGTTGTGATTGAGTCTACTTTTATCATGTCACCCCCATTCGGGGAGTATAAACTGTTTATGCTTTATATTGCTAGATGTTGTGACCTAGGACAGCGTTCTACCGCCGACACTGCGGCGTAGGCTGGACGTACCCACGTCTCGTGCCCTTACTCTAGGGTACGGGTCATGACACTAGGGCAGATAACTCCCTCAGCCAGCGCGCATAACTAGGATCCACGCCAGCAAGATCAATATCCAGAGGAGATGGATGACTGGAACTCCCGGTGCAACTGCCCTCTGGTGCCACCTTCTCTTTCACAGCTATCTCGGCTTTAGGAATCACTTCCTCCTTAATAGTTGGAGAAAATATTTTCTTGATCTCCTCAGTAGCAGGAGGTCCCACTATCTCCTCAGCAGCAGGAGGTACCACTACCTCCTCAGCAGCCATCTGTGCCTCTCTCAAGCGAGATCCTCAGGTCTTGGGTGCCATCTGGTAAGACCATTAAATATCAATGAGAGCACGCATATACAAAATTCAACTCAGCTTCATTTGATGATTTAATTTTGCACAGTCTCGAGTATTGAATTATCCATAAAAATACACTTTAGAAATAGTTCAGATTCGGGAACACAAGAAGAATCTTAATCCAGACCATAAAAACAAAATTTGTACCTATCACGTACAAACCTACTTCCAATCACTCTCGTAACTAGCCAGTCACTCTCGTAAACATAGAATACCATTACAAGAGAGTCACGAGAGAGTAAACAATCTCCTAAATATTGATGTTTACGAGAGTGATTGGCCAGTTAAATCTACTGTAACTGGCCAATCACTCTCGTAAACATCAATAATATTTTTTGGACCCATCTGCTCCTCCCTACTTCCCTTCTTCTCGCTCCTCACTCTCAGCCAATCAAAGCCTAGCCCAGACCAACATATACTATGCATGCACTCCAGTCCTTCCTCAGCCTCAGCTTGAGTTCTGGTACTATGTCTCTCCTAACTATGCTACTTACCAGCACCACCACTCGTTCCCACCCAAGCAGCTCTCCATGGACGATGTCAAAACTTATTCTCCAAGCACTTTTGTGCTGCTTCCCCCACTTCGTACCGTCAGTTTGTTCTCCTCGGGTATTTAGATCGATCGTCTAGACGCAATACTAGAGAATGAGGAGGTGAATCTGCTACGATCGATACTAAGTACACACGGTCGAGGAGGTAGATCCGCTACCGATACTGATATCGATTCTAATACAGATACCGATACTGATACTGATTCTGATATAGATACCTATTCCGATACCGATTCTGATACAGATACCGATACCGATACAGATACCGATAGTCCGATACCGATAGTCCGATACCGATACCGATAGTCCGATACCGATACCGATTCTGATACTCATAGGAATAGCCCGATACCGATACAGATACTCATAGAAATAATCTGATACCGATATTGATACTCATAAAAATAGTCCGATACCGATACATATAAACCTATATATCACTAGTATCCATACTCCTCTACACTAGGATACACTAGTAACCAACTCCTCTACACACTAGCTAGTAGTCATACTCCTCTACATACTCCTCTACACTAGGATACACTAGTAGCCACCAACGATCGAAATCTTTTTGCTAAGTTTATATATATATATATATATATATATATATATATATATATATATATATATATATATATATATATATATATATACTAAGAGATTCGGTTTAGTTTTAAAAAAAATTTGTTTTGATGTGTGTGTGTGTGCGTGTGTGTGTGTTACTACCGTCGACCCCCAACTCCCCACTCCCACCACCGCAGATCCCCACCCCCACTACCGCCGACCCCTACTCCTACCCTCGGCCCCCATCCGTTGACCCCAACTACCCCCCCGGCCCCCAACCCCCACCACCGCCGACCGCCATCCCTTCCACCGCCGCCCCTACACCCGGCCCCCTCCCCTCGGCCCTCCTTCGCTGCCCTAAATCCCCCCGACCTTCACCACCACCACCGTCGACCACCACCAACCCTACCCTCGTCCCCCCTCCGCTGCCCTACTCCCCACCGTTGACCCCGAACACCCCCACCCCGAAACCCCCTCTGCTGCCCAACCCCGCGCTGCCCTACCCCCTCCCCCTCCCCGCGACCCCCACCCCCACTACTGTCGTCCTCCACCACCCCCACCTCGAAAACCCCCTCCGCTTCCCTACCACCCCCAAGCAACCCCCACCCATGCCACCACGACCCCCCACCACTGCCGACCCCCACCCCCACCACCACCGGCCCCCGCCGCCCCGACTATCGAGTGAGAAAGAGAGAGAAAGAGGGGGATTACCTGGAGAGAGAGAGAGAGAGAAAGAGCCCTGCGCGTGCCGGAGAGAGAGAGAGACGTGAGAAAATTTGGGAAGGAATGAAAGTTCCATCCTTCGGTTAAATTTATGTTAAGGTTGGACATATAGCGACGGATAGATGGCCGACGCTAGTCCGTCGCTATATCCCCTTAGATGGCCGACGGAATATCCGTCGCTATGTGGTCGATAAATTTTGTGCCAATTTTTTTCAATATTTTCTGCCAACTTTTGAAAACTTAGTGACGGCATAGCGACGGCTTCATGATCCATCACTATATCTCGGACGACTTAACGATGGATTGGTGACCTTTGCTCGCCCTTAAAATAAAAAAATTGTCAGCTTTTTGACGGCAATCAATCTGTACTTAGTCGGTAGTTCGTCGCTATTAGCGACGGACGTTACCCGTCGCTAATGGTCCCTCGCCAAATGGTTGCATTTTGGTAGTGTTGTGATGGTACATATATCTGTTGGCCCAAGTGTTGAACATTGTCCTTGATGTTGCGTGGTCGTGTATTTCATTTAGAAGTACAGTATCCTATTTATGTCATTCCTTTATGCATGTTATTTATTGTTACGGTAGGCATGTTATTATGTATCTTGCTAGTCCCCTGAGGACCTGATGATCTTTTCAGGTAGTCGATTGCACAGAGTTAGTTAGCTGATCATGATGGTAGTTGATTACTTCAGACTCAGGTATCTCTCGTGATTACATATTTACATCTGTTATTTGTACTCTGCTTGTTAGCCTAGTTTTATAGACTCATGTTATTTCTTTGGAGTCTAATCGGACATATATGCTAGTGGGCTACAGACCATGATAATGTTCATTCTTGTTTTATATTCTTCTTGTGGATTGAAATATAGTTTAACTTACCATATTAGATATGATATCCTATTCTGGATAGCGTATACGTATTCGACTGGGACTGGAGTCCGCTTGATACGTAGCTGGCTTGCGTACGCGCTCGCATTCCGAAAAGCGGGCACGGGTCGTGACAATATATTAGTCATATATACTTTTGTATCAGCCCTCTATTTATTTGTATTAGTTATTTGATACAAGTATTAGTCATATATTACATGAAATATGTAACAGTTAACTGATACACATTTGTATCAGTTAGGGATCATTTATGCCTATCAATACTAGAAGATGGGCTCAGGCTTGTACAGGAGAGTGGGCAGCCTGCCTAATAGTAGGGCATCCAGTATATCAATAAAAGGGCTGATGAGATATAGGGGGTGAGCTAGTGTATCAGTTAGGATAGGATGTATAATTCATCTGCTATGTAGGCTAATATGCATCAGTTAATGGCCTTAAGTATCAGTTAACTGATACTAGGAGTATAGGGTGTTCTAATTGTGTAGATGCTTTAGACTAAGTTAAGGATTAGAAAAATCCCATATGTTCATTGTTATGAAGAACATGGATAAATAGGATATCTGCCCCAAATCCTATATGTTCTAGTATATCAGTATGTAGGACAGGTCCACTGTTATCAGTTATACATGAAGTATGAGGGACCATCATTCATATATCAGTACTGATAGAAAATAGGCAAGGAAGGGGCCCTGATACTTGGCGTTTATAGCAGTTATATAGTGAAGGGGGCCCTATGTTGTGTCATATCATATTTGTGAGGGTTACCTGTGATATCAGTTAAAGGATTCATATTAGTTAAATAAGAGAACTCTATATATCAGTATATAGGGAAAGCCTATAGCAGCTATATAGGATATGTTAGTATCTTAATATTGATAATAGATAATGTATAGAGTAGAGTAGGGTATATGGGTTTAAGTATTTGAGATTGAAGTTAGGATATTGGATATTCCATATAAGTGAATATTAGGTAAAACTAGATAGGTAATGAAATTACCTAAGTAATCTAGGTAATTAGACAACCATACTATACTAGGATGACTAGTATAGCCTAGAACTTAGTGTATGGTTCCAATATCCTACAAATTGACTCATACAACCAAGTTAGACTATTTTGACCTAGTTTGACTAGCGTTGACCCAGTTTAACTTCCATGACCTAGAAAAGGCCTAGAAGCATATAAATAATGCATTTAAATAAATTATTTACTCGAGAACACCTTGTAACTCTGTAAATTCAAATTAGGTCCTTGTGACGCCGGTTCAGACATCGATACTCAATCGTTACTCAGGATATCAGGCGAGTACCTATCTCTGATTGTTTTCATCATGATAGTATCTATATTATCTGCTCTAGACTACATTACTTGATGTTGACACACTATTACACGAATTAGTGCTAAATGGATCTTGTCAGGAGATATTATCCCCTTATATGGTACATCGAGTATATCATGTCATATACTTTATCATGTGCATCATGTACTCTTTGTATTCGTATAATTCTCTCATGTACTTCATGTGCTTCATGTACTTCATGTGCAAATAACAATCATGTACGCAACGTATCTTGATCAGATTTATGTGTATTGATTAGGGCGGAGGAGTAGAAGTAGTTATGTGATTACATCCTTTAGTATAATCATGTACATGTCGATTATGCCTTTCAGGTATAATCAAGTTACCGTAGAATAATCATGTGCAACCTAAAGCAATCACATAACTGACTTGTGCTATAAATCACTTGTGTTCATTTCGAGTTAGCATATTCTCTATCTTATTTATGTACTCAGTTCCTTATATCTTCATGATACTATTTTTCTGTATTTCTATTCAAGTACATCATGTATATTATTCTATTGCGAGTTATATATTTTCTACCATGCAATGGAACTACTTTTAGAGTTATGTACTTCGTTCCAATCCTGACTGGATATATTTTTCAGAGGATATGGAAGACTTTTGTACGACCTATTATGGAGCGGGAATCGATGACGTTTGTGACGGATCACAAGGAGGATCCTGCTAGCTTAGAGAAGACACAAGTAGTGCCTAGTTAGTTAGCTAGGATATTTGTCTGGATTTGTTTTCAGTTATCCTTCTGAGATGTTTTATTATACTATCTACTCTTTGAGATGTGTTGTTGACACTTAGACTTATTTATATTTGGTTGTATTGCACTTTTGACATCTATCTATTTCCTTATCGTGCTATTATTCTTCCTTAGCTATTTGTGATTGAGATTGTATCATTTTGTGATTGTCCTCCATATGGAGAGTTATTATCGACAGGTACATTTATATTGTGTAATAGTTAGTTATGCAACCTAGGACAGCGTTCTACCGCCGATACTGCAGTGAAGGCTGGACTGTCACGACCCGTTACCCAAATTGTTGGGCCGGGCCGAGCCATGTCCAGCCTACGCTTAAGATAAAGCGCAGTAAGCTGTTCTAGAGATAACAAGATAAGACTAAATGTGCTAACAATTCTATAAGTGAAGAAGAATCATAAATGCTCCAAACACAAAAGTCGTCTCATATATAGAAATAAGTCCAAAGTACAAGTCTGAAATGTAAAACAGGATACATGTCCAGTTACAAAATGATATTGTCTAAATACATGACTACTCCCAAAAGTCTAAGTAAACAAAAGACAACTAGGCGAGGTTCTCCGCAGGAACATCCTCATAAAGCAGAGCCGGGTCCTTGGCAGTAACTCCATAATACGAATCACAGAGCAACTCCTCCTCAGTAAGTATACCTACAACGTTATCCTGTCAGGACGGGAGCAAGTACTGAATCTAGCAAACTAGCATATGAAACATGGCAATGAACATAGAAGAAATAACTGGAAACATGGCATCACACAATCTATCATGGCAAGGATACATATGTCATAAAGACAGATGTATATGTAATGTTTAAAACTGTAGCAGGTACGTGATCGGTCAATAGGTGTACAATGTACTGAGGCACATGTAAATAAAATGTACTTCCGTACAAGTGATAGGGCGAGAGATGTACATACGCACAAATCTGCCTTGGTAAGTAAGGCCTACGGCGCTGTAACATATAAAATAAAACTTTGCTCGGTACTATATAGGGGGGACATGATCACGTACTCTACTATCAGTTTTCTCATAACCCATACTCTAATCATGTGAGAGATACAAAGAAACTGTCTAAGCATGGTAGTAATGGAAAGTACAATATGTGATGTTTTAACTTGCTACCCCAAGGATCATCATTTAACATGGTGGGTTTTGTAGTTCATTTATGTGACAATATATAAAGTTTGTAGAAAGTACTTGCCTCTAGCAAAGCAAAACAAAACAAGCTGCGATAACAGTGCTATGGATGTCCAGTAACTCGTCACTGTAGCAATAAATACAATAAACTTAGCTTTTTACACTAAGCTAGAACGCTAAGACACTAATTGGTGAAATACGACTTGTGATTGGGCACCTAGCCAAAATAATAATTTGGCATAGGAGACCAATGTGGGGTGACACACTATGTTAACTAACTTTCTAGGGTCTTTATACTAGTGAGGGATGGGGTTCAACACGACTAAAACTCCAAATAACACAAAAAGCTACAAGTCGTAATTAATCAATAAATAAATCAAAAGATCATTGTGTTCTAACAATTTTAGAGATAGACAAAAAGCCTAGTTTTTCTTAAAGTAAAGTACCAAGGTGATCCTTGTTAATCATAGAAATTTATTATAATTTTTCTGGAATTTATTAACCAGTACAAATATTTTATAAAAATCAGTTTTCCTAAGTATACAAAAAGTGAGTTTTGGTTTCATATGCCAAACTAGTGGCAAAACAGTAAATTAAATACTACAAAAATTATACTAAATTAGCCAACTTAACATAGTATCTAAAAACTATTTTTCCATAATTTTAGCAATACTTTAAGTATTTTTAGAAAATCAAAAAACAGCATTGCACACAATAATTAATTATCTGCGCATTTTGTCCATGTATATAATTTGAACCAAAGTTCAAATACAGGACCTAAGGCCATGAATCAAGTCCAATATGACTTGTACAGGTCTTGAATGTGTGAAAACACATTTGAGCCCAAATACCCATGCTAGGCTTGGACACCAAATGGTTTGCAGTAATTTAAATATACAGAAAATACTAAGTGGTAGAAATGCAAAATAAATATTAATATTTTATTTATGTGAAAACTTACAAAATAGTCATAAAAATATGACAAGTAATATTTATATATATATAAAATATACATATGCAAATATTACATAATTTACTTAGGCTAAATAATTATGTACTTAAATATATATACTTATAACATATATATATATATATATATATATATATATATATATATATATATATATATATATATATATATATATATATATATATATTTATATTTTATATATATATATTTTTTATATATATATATATATATTTATATTTTATATATATATATATATATATATATATATATATATATATATATATATATATATATATATATATATATATATATATATATTTATATTTTATATATATATATATATATATATATATATATATATATATATATATATATATATAAAATACTTATATATATATATAAAGAAATAAATATATATAGTATACATATATACATATGTATACATAGTATATATATATATATAAGACAACAAATATTATATAGTATATAATAGTTTATTTATACATAAAGAAATATTTATATACATATATACACAAATATATATATATATATTTATATAATAAAAACAAGGAAAAACAAAAGAAAAAGAAAAAGAAAAAAAAAGAAAACAAACAGAGGGCTCGAACTCGGCCCTCTATGTACAGTGAGGAAGACTCGGAGCCCCACCCGCTAGCCAGTAGGCCCGAGCGGGCTTGCTGTTAGGATGGGGCTCGAGTTTATTTTATTTAGTAACAAATGATTTAATCATAAAAAAAATATAAAAACCAACTTGTGTCCTGACAGTTAAGGACACAGGTATCCTCGTGTCCTTGGCTTGCACGACACACACGAGCTCAAACTCGCGTGTCCAGTTCTATCAAAGTATTCGCCAGGACACGGCGAACACTTCCGATCCAACACGAGACACGCACGACATAGGGGAACACTGACACTCACGTGTCCGGCGAGTTGAAGGGTGATTCGAAGGTCGGGGACGGCGGAGGAGACGACGGCGTCACGGCGCTTGGGTGGCGCTAGGGCTGGCTCGGTAGGGCGCGTCGAATGGTGGTGGTGGCTGGCGGTGAAGGTCGACGGTGGGGCTGGGCGGAGCTCGTCGGAGTAGGGTTAGGGTTTGGGGTTCGTCGGGGAAGAGCGGGGCAGCGGTTAGTCGTGGAGGAGATTTAGGGTTAGGGTTTAGTTCAGGGGAGAGGGGGAGTTTATATAGGGTCTTTTGGGCGGTGGGGGCAGCCGGATTCGACGGGGGTAGCGTCGGTGAGTCGGTCGGGGCAGCGGGGTGAGTCAACGGGGGTGGGTGAGAGACTGAGGAGAGAGAGAGAGTTGGTCGGGGGGGGATAGGTTTACACTTAGGCCCTTAGTTTTTAGGATAATTACAAATAGGTTCTCCCAGTATGTAAATGCAATAAATAAATTGCATTCCACATATCAAAACAATTCAATAATTACATAATGACATTAAAATATTTAAATAAATTGCAAAACGATATTAAAATGATTTAGAAAAATTGCAAACCAATATTTTTGTATTAAAAACTCATTTAAAATTATTTAAAAATTCTAGCAAAAATTCCTAAAAATTCCTACCAATTAATTAAGGCTATAAATGACATAAAAAAATTAATTAACACTGATTAAAATGGATTTGAAAATCAGGGGTTTACAAGTCTTTCCTCCTTGAAAAATTTCGTCCTCGAAATTCACAAGGATTGAAGACCCGACAATATTCTAACATAGCAAGCAATGCAACAAATGACTAAGGCTACGATCAAAACTAACCTCCCGAAACCTGTTCCGGCTCCGGCTCAAGGACTAGGCTATAAGTCTTCCCCTGGGGTCCCTTGGCTACTGGGCAGTCCCGAATCTGATGGATGGCAGACCCACAAGCTAAACACTGCCCTAACCTCTACCTGCAGACGACGAATTCATGCCCTGGTCTTCCGCAGAAAGAACATATAGCTCCCTTCTGCTGCTGCTGCTGATATCGGGGTCCCGGGGCTCTAACTGGCGGGGTCTGACGATGCGGTGTAGGGGGATGGTAAGTCTGCGGGGGTGGCGTCGGCGCTCTCTGCTGGAAAGCCTGACGCTTGGACGGTCCCTCATAGTGTACAGAAGCCGGCCTCTTGCTAGACAGAAGACGCTCCTCAATACTCCGGGCCAACTCTAGGCTCTGGTAGTAGTCAGTCGTACCGTTTGCCACTATAAGAATGCCAATGTCTGGAACTAGACCGTGGCAAAACCTACGGGTCATCTCCTCTGGATCAGCAACCAGACTAGGAGCAAAACGGCTCAGGCGACTAAACTCTCCCTCATAGTCATCAACAGAACGGTTCCCCTGCTGGATGTTCTGGAATCGTAGCCCCATGGCTACTCTAGCAGTGGTCGAGAAGAATTTCTTCTTGAACTGGGTCTTGAACTGGTCCCAGGTGGCTCTACCTCTCGCGAACAACGGCTCATTCCTGAACCAGACTCCGGCTAAGTCTATCAGCAGAAATCCTGCTGCCTCGACCTGAAGGTCATCCGGCATCATAACTCCCAGAAGCTTCCTCTCTACAGAATCTAGCCAGTCATCAGCTACTACTATGCCCTCAGTCCCTGAGAACTCCATGGGATTCAGACCCATGAAGTCATTGATCGTCCCCGCTTTCTGCCGTGGCTCTACAGGTGGTGGTACCACGGGACGTCCCTCAGAACGCTCCATGCTCTGGCGGAGTAGGGTAGTCTGCTCCTGATGGGTTGTTAGGAACCCCTGGATCAGTGTGAGCAGCTGGGTCCCGTCGAGTGTGACGGAAGCCTAGATGGGTATAGTGATAGGGGGTGGTGGAAGTATCGTGGCCTGCTGGGACTGGGATGTGGAAGGTGGTATCTGGGTCTATGGATCTGTGGAGTGGGGGAATGTGGTAGGTGGAGATGTATCAGTCAACTGGTCAGCTGACTGGATATGGAGGGCCCCATTCTCGGGGGGTAACATACTGGGATGAACGAGTAAGCACCATCTAAATTACACATAAAAAGACTTATAAGGACTTGTTTAAAGCAAGCAATCTTATGCAAGAAAATCTAATTATAATAGCAAACATGTGATGTGTTTCCTATTGTTGCAATCCTAGCATTCCTCTAGGTGTTCTAAGCGTCTTTCCTAATGTTGTCTAATTACCTTAAGTTCCTAATTGCAGGCATGTTTGGTACAATAACGTAACTAAACAGTTTAGTCAGGACCTGCATGGGCCGCCAAAAAAAACATGTCACGACCCGTTACCCAAATTGTTGGGCCGGGCCGAGCCATGTCCAGCCTACGCTTAAGATAAAGCGCAGTAAGCTGTTCTAGAGATAACAAGATAAGACTAAATGTGCTAAGAATTCTATAAGTGAAGAAGAATCATAAATGCTCCAAACACAAAAGTCGTCTCATATATAGAAATAAGTCCAAAGTACAAGTCTGAAATGTAAAACTGGATACATGTCCAGTTACAAAATGATAGAGTCTAAATACATGACTACTCCCAAAAGTCTAAGTAAACAAAAGACAACTAGGCGAGGTTCCCCGCAGGAACATCCTCATAAAGCAGAGCCGGGTCCTTGGCAGTGACTCCATAATACGAATCACAGAGCAACTCCTTCTCAGTAAGTATACCTACAACGTTATCCTGTCAGGACGGAAGCAAGTACTGAATCTAGCAAACTAGCATATGAAACATGGCAATGAACATAGAAGAAATAACTGGAAACATGGCATCACACAATCTATCATGGCAAGGATACATATGTCATAAAGACAGATGTATATGTAATGTTTAAAACTGTAGCAGGTACGTGATCGGTCAATAGGTGTACAATGTACTGAGGCACATGTAAATAAAATGTACTTCCGTACAAGTGATAGGGCGAGAGATGTACATACGCACAAATCTGCCTTGGTAAGTAAGGCCTACGGCGCTTGTAACATATAAAATGAAACTTTGCTCGGTACTATATAGGGGGGGCATGATCACGTACTCTACTATCAGTTTTCCCATAACCCATACTCTAATCATGTGAGAGATACAAAGAAACTGTCTAAGCATGGTAGTAATGGAAAGTACAACATGTGATGTTTTAACTTGCTACCCCAAGGATCAGCATTTAACATGGTGGGTTTTGTAGTTCATTTATGTGACAATATGTAAAGTTTGTAGAAAGTACTTGCCTCTAGCAAAGCAAAACAAAACAAACTGCGATAACAGTGCTATGGATGTCCAGTAACTCGTCACTGTAGCAATAAATACAATAAACTTAGCTTTTTACACTAAGCTAGAACGCTAAGACACTAATTGGTGAAACACGACTTGTGATTGGGCACCTAGCCAAAATAATAATTTGGCATAGGAGACCAATGTGGGGTGACACACTATGTTAACTAACTTTCTAGGGTCTTTATACTAGTGAGGGATGGGGTTCAACACGACTAAAACTCCAAATAACACAAAAAGCTACAAGTCGTAATTAATCAATAAATAAATCAAAGATCATTATGTTCTAACAATTTTAGAGATAGGCAAAAAGCCTAGTTTTTCTTAAAGTAAAGTACCAAGGTGATCCTTGTTAATCATAGAAATTTATTATAATTTTTCTGGAATTTATTAACCAGTACAAATATTTTATAAAAATCAGTTTTCCTAAGTATACAGAAAGTGAGTTTTGGTTTCATATGCCAAACTAGTGGCAAAACAGTAAATTAAATACTACAGAAATTATACTAAATTAGCCAACTTAACATAGTATCTAAAAACTATTTTTCCATAATTTTAGCAATACTTTAAGTATTTTTAGAAAATCAAAAAACAGCATTGCACACAATAATTAATTATCTGCGCATTTTGTCCATGTATATAATTTGAACCAAAGTTCAAATACAGGACCCAAGGCCATGAATCAAGTCCAATATGACTTGTACAGGTCTTGAATGTGTGAAAACATATTTGGGCCCAAATACCCATGCTAGGCTTGGACACCAAATGGTTTGCAGTAATTTAAATATACAGAAAATACTAAGTGGTAGAAATGCAAAATAAATATTAATATTTTATTTATGTGAAAACTTACAAATAGTCATAAAAATATGACAAGTAATATTTATATATATATAAATATACATATGCAAATATTACATAATTTACTTAGGCTAAATAATTATGTACTTAAATATATATATATATATATATATATATATATATATATATATATATATATATATATATATATATATAAAATATATATATATATATATATATATATATATATATATATATATATATATATATATATATATATATATAAAATACTTATATATATAAAGAAATAAATATATATAATATACATATATACATATGTATACATAGTATATATATATATAAGACAACAAATATTATATAGTATATAATAGTTTATTTATACATAAAGAAATATTTATATACATATATACACAAATATATATATATATATATTTATATAATAAAAACAAGGAAAAACAAAAGAAAAACAAAAATAAAAAAAAGAAACAAACAGAGGGCTCGAACTCGGCCCTCTATGTACAGTGAGGAAGACTCGGAGCCCCACCCGCTAGCCAGTAGGCCTGAGCGGGCTTGCTGTTAGGATGGGGCTCGGGTTTATTTATTTAGTAACAAATGATTTAATCATAAAAAAAATATAAAAACCAACCTGTGTCCTGACAGTTAAGGACACAGGTATCCTCGTGTCCTTGGCTTGCACGACACACACGAGCTCAAACTCGCGTGTCCAGTTCTATCAAAGTATTCGCCAGGACACGGCGAACACTTCCGACCCAACATGAGACACGCACGACACAGGGGAACACTGACACTCACGTGTCCGGCGAGTTGAAGGGTGATTCGAAGGTCGGGGACGGCGGAGGAGACGTCGGCGTCACGGCGCTTGGGTGGCGCTGGGGCTGGCTCGGCAGGGCGCGTCGAATGGTGGTGGTGGCTGGCGGTGAAGGTCGACGGTGGGGCTGGGCGGAGCTCGTCGGAGTAGGGTTAGGGTTTGGGGTTCGTCGGGGAAGAGCGGGGCAGCGGTTAGTCGTGGAGGAGATTTAGGGTTAGGGTTTAGTTCAGGGGGAGAGGGGGAGTTTATATAGGGTCTTTAGGGCGGTGGGGGCAGCCGGATTCGGCGGGGGCAGCGTCGGTGAGTCGGTCGGGGCAGCGGGGTGAGTCAACGGGGGTGGGTGAGAGACTGAGGAGAGAGAAAGAGTTGGTCGGGGGGGATAGGTTTACACTTAGGCCCTTAGTTTTTAGGATAATTACAAATAGGTCCTCCCAGTATGTAAATGCAATAAATAAATTGCATTCCACATATCAAAACAATTCAATAATTACATAATGACATTAAAACATTTAAATAAATTGCAAAACGATATTAAAATGATTTAGAAAAATTGCAAACCAATATTTTTGTATTAAAAACTCATTTAAAATTATTTAAAAATTCTAGCAAAAATTTCTAAAAATTCCTACCAATTAATTAAGGCTATAAATGACATAAAAAATTAATTAACACTGATTAAAATGGATTTGAAAATCGGGGGTTTACATGGACGTACCCACGTTCTCGTGCCCTTTCACCGAATGCTGCTCGTGACATAGACGGCCGAATATATTACATGATGTTCATTCTTATTTTATTCACTTGTATGTAGATTAAGACATAGTTTATATACAGCAGATTTAGTTTACTTTTATAGTGTACTACGATTAGAATAAGTCGATTAAAGTAGGATACTTATTCTTGTCGAACAGCTTGCATGTTCATGCCTTGGGTTCCTATGTATTTTGGAACTGAAGCGTGACATAGAATCACCCCCATAAGTCTAATCAGGAATGATAGCACTCGTACATAGAGCACGTGCGAGCTGCCATACTTTACCCTAGACGTTTACATGTCGAAAATGGTATTTCAAAGCAAACTAAATAGGAGTAATCTTTCTGGTCTCATTTCACATTATTGGACTCATTATACTTGTTAGATATTTTTATACTTGTTGGATACCTGTTTAGTCTATTCTTTAACTATTTTTCATTTACATGACTTTTTTTACTTTCTTAATTATCTATTCCATTATATGTTCTGTATCATAGTTTCGTGAATCCTTTTCATCTTGTATCTCATTCCTATTTAATGTTTTATAGTCTATATCATGTATTGGAACTACTATTAGAAATGTGCTTTACTTCAATCCTGAATGGATATCATTTTTCTGACGATGAGTACGAGATCATGTGTCCAACACATTATGGAGCTCAGGAGACCCAGTAGGCTGATCCCACAGCAGTTTGGTTTAGATATGCAGTTTAGACTTTGTCACAACTCGTACCCGCTTTTTTGGATACGAGACGTGTCCAAGCCAGCCTATGCCACAGAGTCGGCGTTAGAACGCTGTCAAGCCCGCAAGAAATAAATGCTCAAAATCATAAAATATAATATTTGCTGCTCATTCACATTTCTAAGTTTATTACAACATTTACAAGATTTATATTTAAAGGAAAATATAAAGTTCTCACAATTAATGAAAATGACAACTAGTTCCACTATCTAGGTCGGCCTCAGCATACCCACGCCTTTCCAGTGCTAAAAATGATCGCGGCTAAACCTGAAAAATGTTGGTTTCCAGTCAGGAATGGAACAAGTACACAAACCGACGGCAATGCAAAAATATAATAGAATTAACAAGATATGAAAATAACATATGAGATATAAAAACTGGAGAGTACTGATGACCTGGCACGGTGGAGATGAAAAGGAAAAATAAAAGACATCTACCTAGGTGGTGTGAAATATCCGTTTCGACATGTGAACGGCTAGGGGTAAATTCGGCATGCTGCACGTGTCGTGTGCAGCTGCATTATTCAAGAATAGACTCATGGGATAGTTTTGGGTAGTCCACATGTCTACTAAGATATTTGCCCTCCCGACTACTCCGTGTGACGAGCGTGTCAACAAACAGCAAGATATATGTATAGACATGAAATAAAAAGACTACTATGAATCGAAAGCAATCAGAAAGTGCACTTGCCTGAGGTCCTTAGCTGGTGAAACCAATAATTCAGTTCAGTTCAATATAGTCCGGTTGGCTAGGAGTGAAGGAGTTCAGGTTTGCAGACGAAATAAGAATACGATTAGTCACTATCAATAAATTATATTCGAAAGAATTACGTAAATAATATTTATATTATTACTATATGATTTTGAACCATATCTTCTTTTCTATTAGCCAAAGTACTTTAGATAAATAACCAAAAATCTTGAAAACATTTTAGTGCAAAAACATAATTTGTCAAATATATAGTTTTTAATCAAAACTATATTTCCTTATTAGTCCAATTATTTTAGATAACTACTTAAAGATATGGAAAAATCGTTTAAAAAATATTTCTTATTTAGGAATATTCATATATATACATATAAACTATTTAGGACTTAGTAGATATTTGAACCTTAAAAGAACTATTTTATAATTGATAAAATTCATGTAAATATTTATAGACTATCTAAGAGGTTTTGTAAAATAGATTTGGAAGACCTTTAAGAAAATACCATCTTCATATATACATACTTAGAACAATATTTATAAACTTATTTAGAAATTACTTAAAACATAATAAATATTTGAAATTCGTTTTATGAAAATACTATAGCTTATATCAAATCTATAAAACTTTTTTATATACAACTCTTTAATAAAACCCCAAACAGTTAGCCAAAAATAATTATTATCATAAGATCAATATAAAATGTAAGTCTCTGAATTAAACTTTTAATTATAAATAACACTTAGCATTTAAGCCCAAATCTATTTTAATATCAGGCCTATGGCTCAATTTAAAATCCAAAAGACTAATTTATTAGTCTAGCATCTAAAATCCAAAACACCTTGTTCCAATATTATTTTCCTCTTTTTCTGGACTGACCCAACATACTCCTTGTATGGCTCTAAGCCTATTCCCCATATCAGCCCAAAAGCCCAACTAATACCCAACATAAAATAGTAAATCAACCCATTGTTTTGCTATAGCTCGGCCACAACCATTACAAAGTAAAACAAAAGGAAACAATAAAATGGAAACAATTGTTGTGAATAAAGCTAAATCCTCTCTTCCACGGGGAAGGGAGAGAAAAATAAAGGAAGAAGACTAAAATTCAGAAGGGAAAAAAGGGATCAAAGAAGAGGAGGGGGACTCACCGAGCTTGGGCGGACGCGGCCGATGGTCCAGCGCGGCACGCGATCTTGGCAGCGGATGGCGCTGTCGTGGAGACCGTCGGCTCCAGTCAGCGGGGCCTTCAACGACGGAAAAGATCGGCCACGGTTCCACGCGAGTGTGGACGAGCACGGAGTCCCAGGCGGTCGGCCTTGGCTCCACGCGAGTGTGGCCGAGCACGGAGTCCCAGGCGGTCGGCCTCGGTCAGCGCCGCGCTCGGCTCCTGGAAGTCGGGGTGTGATGTACGCGGTGGAGGATGATCGGTCTTGGAGATTCGAGAGGGCGGCGGCGATGGAACACGGTAACGGGTTGCTGCAGAGGGTGATTGCTCGGTCGATGTTGACCGAGGTGGTGGATCGGATGGATGGTCTAGTCGGACAGCTCACAGGAGGGCGTCGCGGGGCGAAGGCGTGCTGGACTCGGGACTCGCCTGGAACCTGCGCGCTCGAGAGCTCTCGATCTGGCTCCGACGGGCGGCCAATGGCGACGGCGGTGATAGCCGGAGACAAGGTTTACTCTGTGTGTAAAATTGTTGTCTTGGGTTTATGTTGACTTGTTGTGGATGGATGTGGACACGGATACGGACATTCGGGGTCGGACCCGACTGACACGGCACTCATTTTGTGTTTTTCTTGTTGGCCGGAGGATTCGGGTGGTCCGGTAAGGAGACAGGGTGAATGCTGGGTTGGCCGCTGCGGTTGCGCAATGTGTTTGCGGCCGAGGACTGGGTGGTGATGAGGATCCCGGCGTGTGCGGTGGTGGAGTGGGGGAGTGGCTAGGGTGGTTTGGGGCTGTGGCCAGAGTTGGCTGGCCATGGTGGGGAAGGCGGAAGGTCGGGGTCATGGAGTTCTGGCTAGGTGGCGAGGAGAAGTTTGTTGTTGATGATAATGAAAGCAAATATGGAGAAGAGGGGCTGTACGTATATACTAACCTAGAGATAAGATTTGTTTAGGAGAATTCTATCAAGATTAGAATTTAAAGGATAATAACTATAAAATATTTAATCTACAAGGATTTTCTCATTCTGCAATACTACCTTATAATTAACCAATCATAATAGTTAAAGATGATATTTGTCACAATCAAGGTAAGTTCAAATATAATAGTATAATTTAAATCATAATTCAAATGATACTCATCGTATTTAAATACAATACCTTATATAATCAAAATAATTTAAAGTTTATTTTAGTAATTCTAAAACCTTATTTAAAAATAATTTCATAAATCTTATTATCATTCAAAGACGATACTTGATAATTTTAATATAAACTTAATCAATATTTACAATTAAGGTTGATCTAATCGAAATCAAGTTAACAATATAAATGGTATATAAGGCTATCTAAATTAGATAGCTGATCACTACTATAATTTAAATAATATTTAATATTTATCAAATTTCAAATATTATAAATTCAAATCCAATTCAAATAATGTTTAGGCAAAATCAATCTAATCACAATCTACTAACGATTGTAATAATTAATATAAAATAATTTAAATGCATAAATTCCAATCTCTTTTATAAACAAATTTTCAATTAGGTTAATAATAAAGATTTTTGACCTTATCAAAGTAAATTCAAGCCAAATTGAATAATTGATCATCTTAAAAATATTAAAGAAATAATAGATAATGTAAAGTATATATATATATATATATATATATATATATATATATATATATATATATATATATATATATATATATATATATATAATATATATATATATATATATATATATATATATATATATATATATATATATATATATTATAATTCCACAACTCAACTTAAAATACTTTAATAAAATCTTTTCATTGTTTCCAAAAATACATATGATTTCGAATTAAATTTGAAACTAATGTCAATAAAATCCAAGGTAATTACCAACATCCTTCATAATTCCAATAATAAAATACTTTTGTTTAAACAATCTAGTATTCTCGAATGTAATTTTCAAAACTACTTTTTGATGAAAGAATTAATCATAATATATCTTTCACAAAGTCCCGACGAGAGAAATTACCTTTAACACAATAATTAAAAGAAATTAAAAAAATGGAGATTCGGGGAGAGGAGTTACAGACTTTTACCCAAGAATGATCGAATTTGTTTCCGGAATATTATCTGAGTTCTATATATATATATATATATTTGGATATAGTGCACTATGATGTGGGTTTATCTAACGTAGATTTTGGGACTTGAGACATATTTGGTTTATGCATTCTCGTACATTATGACCTTGGGATTTCTTCTCTTTGGAGTTAGATATCGGTTTGAGATACTTAGTTGTAGTGATTGTCAAGACAGCTTAGTACGCCGATGCTGAGGCGTAGGCTGGGCGTGCATCATGCACCCGTACCCTAACCTGCGGGCACGGATCGTGACACAAGCTTCATAGCTAGACCGTCTCCATAGGCACCAAGTCTTGGGACCTAGGGCATACATGTTAAGATAACGCCAAAGCTCTCCTGTTTCAGAGGGGGAATCCATCAAGCTTGATCAACCATTATAGAGACAATAGTATGCGATTAGAGTAACAACCAAGTCCCAACTATGGGGACGAGGTTAAATTTGTCAAGGTAGCCTGATATTACGCCAATGTTCGCCCTAATCCATAATCTAGATCTATCTAGTCGAGTCATGTCATGTCAAGTAAAATCTCATTAATAAGTATAAAGTTCTGTATCCTATCATAAAGTCTATAACCATAAATTTCTCACATAAGACTCAGTTACCTACGGTCTATCCTTTCAAAGGAAACACGAATATAAATGCAACGTCATGTCTAGTATCGATACCCGATGTCCGCACACGAACATCGACATTTGAACATAATTTGGATCCTAAGTACCAACTAGACCCAAGAAATAATTAAATAATAAGTAAAAAAGAAAGTAAAACACATCTACTGAAACTTCGACAAGGTACACATTTTTGGAGCTTGTGCAATGATTAGACAATGTTCCTCAAACGAACTCGTCAAGCCATCAGAAGCAGCAAAGGTGAAACTTCTGCAAACATCTCCGAATGCTGAAATGGACATCACCATTATTCTTCTGAAATAAAGAAATAGTTAAGATAGGCTACCCATAAGTCCAATTATGGTCACGGACAAAATTATAATTTCGTGACAAAACGATGTCCGTCATTGAAATTACTTTGCACCAAAAACATGCAAGGACAAAGGTTGTCCAAATTCGACAAATTATATGTCAATTTTGGCCAAAACGATGCCACGAGTCCAATGGTGGTGTCAAATTTTGAATCTGATGTCCCAGGTTCAAAATTGGGATTTTACATGATGAAAATTACGAATCCAAATAGCCAGTTTTGCCGTCGAATTCAACCAACCAAAAGATAATAGAATAAAAATTTATATCATAAATATGGTTATATATGCTATGCAGCGGAGTTATTGGTTCGTTGAACGGTACCACGACAAGGTAGAAATAATTTCACAAAGTTGGCTCCATGAAATTGTCAAAATTAAACGTTTAACACGCAACTTGGTGGCTAGTTTTGATCGATCAAACGATCGAATTAATAGCTAAATTTTGAGGATGGTGAATAGGTATATACCGAAATTGCGACTTAGGAAGCGTTTCAAAGATCTAACGGTTGAATTGCCCAGGAAACATGTCCAAAGTCACTGCGATGAAACATAAATTTGACTTCAAATTCTTGTGCGTCATGACGGGATCCGATTCCAAACGTTGAAATCGACTGCGCCGTACATTGGGGATGCAGCATGGCTGTGTGATATAGTCCTCGTGTGGAGTGCGCCAGCCAGGGGAGGTGCGAGGCGGTGGCAACCGATATTGTCGTCGTTGTTGCTATTGCTTCGGTTGTCGTTGCTGCTGATGCCGCCACCGTTGTTGCTTCTGTTGCCGCTGCTACTGCCCGATGCTACTGTTGCTCCCACGACTGACTACGAAGTGGCAAAATATATGGCGACGGTCAGCCCGACGATGGCGGCCTGGTCTGCGAATGTAGCTTTGGGCTATTGCAACGATGTTGCTGCGACACGTTCGGGAGGGAAAGGGTATTAGGCTTTAGGTTTAAGATTTAATTTGGGTTATATGTATATATATATATATATATATATATATATATATATATATATATATATATATATATATATATATATATATATACACACACACAATTGCATACAAGGTAAATTCTATATATACAGATTAATATACATGTACAATCATTTATGTAAATATAGACATATTTATGTGTATAATTATAGATAACCATATATGAGTATTAATACTATAAATTGATACATAAGGATTGGTTTTACGCTGCAAGCCCCCTATACATAGGAATTATACCTATACTTGTATTTTTGAAATCCTTCAAAAATATTTAAAATAAAATTTACAAGCATATACATTTAATTTATAGCGTATGTAAAATAGGATATACTCTATTCTAAAAACGATAAAATATTTACTAAGAAATCATAGGGCAAATCAACATGCGTCACATGTGTATTTGGAGTTGGTTTGCTACGGTTTAGTTAGGTTGGATTGATGGTTAATGAATGCATAAATACATGGAAAATATTTAGGAAACCCTTTTTACAGAATTAAGTCATAAATTGACTTGTTCTCGTATATAGGACAAGGTTATGTCTTTGCCATCCCTACCATGCTCATATGCTAACTATGGTATACGACTACCCTAGCCATGCCATGTTTCCTCTCATAACAAAATTTAACCATAACTAAGGCTATTCGCCAAATTATTTTTAAATAATATAATAATAAATTCTTCTAAATTATTATTTATTCGAAAATATTCAATTTAAAATCTGTAGGTTTACAGCTCAAGACCTATTGCAATGCCTCAAGTTTCCCCAATTTAAGGTTTATTGAGTGTTTGGTTTTATATAAAGGGATGTGAATGTATGGAACGACTATCACATCTGAGTTAGTTAGCCCGTGCAACACTCTTTGTAACTGTCTTGTAATGATGTTGTTATCAATAAAGAAAAGTTTTCTTCTATACAATTGTTCAACTTTTCTGCATACTCTCTTTTGTTGTTGTGTTTCGCATAACCTTATGACCCCGCCTAGTGCGGGTGCAACTTAGGCTTGTGCGGCACCACATCCGGTGGGCGACTATCGATTCTACGGAATCGGGTTGATAGTTCTAAAAGTGTTTTTCGAAGAAATCGAAGAAAAGTCTCTTGAAATTCAATCCTTCTTTTTGTGTAAAGCCTTTAGCTACATGACATGCTTTATACCTCTGAACATTACCCTTCGACTCCTTCTTGGTTTTAAATATCCATTTGCAACTAATGGGATTCACAAATTTTATTGAAGGAACAAGTTTCAAAAATTTATAGTTTGTATACACTTATAATCCTCATTCATTGCATCATTCCACTCTTAAGAGTTGGAACTTTCCATGGCCGAACAGAAGTATATTTGATCATCTTCCAGTATTCTATAGTATTCTTCATGTTGCTTCCACTTCTATCCTTTATAGTTCCTAATTAACCTAAAATATCCTATTGCTTCCACTTCTATTGACTTGCCGTCACCTACACAGATTTGTCTTTCACCATCAATTGGCTTTCGGTAGCTTACACAACCTTGTCTAGAAACAATGATGTCGGCAGTGGCACCAAAATCTAACCACCATGTATTTCTAGGTATTAAAGCTAAATTAATCTCAAAATAGACCAAATTAGGAAATATACTTTTATGTACTTGACATGCATGATATTTTGTATATTTCTTCTTTCTGTGTCCCGGATTGTCACAAAAGAAACAACTCTTAGTTTCATATTGTTGTTTCTTCTGAGATGGACCCTAAGCAGCTTCTATATCTTTCTCTTTTTGTCCTTAAAGTTTGCCCCTTAAGCATTAAAATCGAATTCAAATTGGCATATATTATAGCAACTTTAGCTATAGAGAACAAAACAGCTAAACAAAATGCTCCAATTAATAACTAAAAAATGGTTAAACAAATTTAAATAATGGTAAACCCAATTCCAGTATACCTAATGCACTATTAATATCAAGTATTTGGAGCATAATATTAATTGTATTGGTACTCTTTTTGTAACAATCAAATGTTGACAGTAACTCTATCAAATAATAAGCCTATCTCTAGATCGAATTATTTTTCACATGTAAACTTTACAGCAGTCACACATTTATCACCATAGGTATGTATGCAATTCATCCAAATATTGATCTTCCTTTGGGCCGGTTAATACTTGCTTGAATACACATATAAATATCTGACATCCCTCATATACTATCTATGCGAAAGAGTTCAGTTTGGCAAGATCTTATTTCAATGAGCCTAGTTAGAACATTACACAACTATTATAGGTCATAAAGAAACACAAAAAATTTGAATGTTGACTGAAATTTACATGATTGGATCATGTCTAAATCCTTATGTACATGCATATTTAAAAGATTATAACTCAAATAAAATAATCATAATCATGTGAAATTCGTTGCATGGCTTAAAGCATGAATCCAATATCATCACATGTCTACATAGTAATAAGCACATTCATGCATATTTATGATAATGGAAACTTTCTACAATTATCATAACATGTCCACATAGTAACAAGCATGTTCATGCATATTGAAGATAATAGAAAATTTATACGGTCATCATCACAAGTCTCTATATCTTAAATTTAAGCATGAATTACAAGATTATTACTGTATAAACGACGAATTCTATCAAGATTCCTTTAAATATACCGATTGAATCACTGAAGAATTGGCGTGAAATCAATGTTGTTGTAATCAATGGAGAAACCCAGCATGCAAACAAATTATAATGTGCAAAACTTATTTCTCGAATAGTCTATACATGGAAACAACTAGAATTACATGTCGAGAGTCGAGATCAACGTAATTGTACTCCTTTTTGTGAGTAATAATTAAAGTGTTCCTCCAATTATTCCACTACTAACAATTATTTACTTGCATATAAGCCCCTTAAATATATTATATATTAATGATTTCATCTAAATTGAATCCATTATGCTTATATGCTGATTTTATTTATAATAATAAAATTCAACAATATACATAAAGATGTATCTAAACTGGTGGATCATAAAAACTTCGAACAATTAGAACCCTAAATTAAATTAGATCGAACGATTTAGGGTTCCTAAATAACGAAAAAATTATATTCTGATACTTCAAAGTCGTGAATCAAACAAAGAAGGCTCTGAAACCAATTGCTAGAAATTTTACTCTTTGGTTCATGAATTGAAGATGACAAATAATTGTGGAAGCATACCGGAATCTATTGCTTGATTTGATCAATCTTATAGTGAACGTATCTTTATGCAGTTCGATCTTCTAACATGATACGACCCTTAATGACAAAGATGAATCCTTTATCTATCTTCTGTTGATAGGGATGCATAAGAGAAAAGAGAAAAGGCTCTCTTTTGTGGCCATATAAATTGAGGACAATAACCCGAATAGATACATATACACACATATATGTATACATATTAGCTTTATGACAATTACACCCTTAAGCCTATTTTCTAATTAGATCACTTTAATTTAGCTTAATTATTTAGATATTACAACACAAATAATTTTACATGTGTGCTCCCTAATTATTAGATAACTCCCACAAATGTCTGTACTTAACAATGTGTATCCACCGTATTAATGATTAGTACGTGTTGATGCCTCCATACTAGCAACTTGAAATAGAGGTCATTGGCGCACACACACACACACACACACACACACACACACACACACACACACATCTATAGGTCATTTGGAAAAATCACAACAAATACAGATACGGAGGGCTCCAGTACAGCACTGCTCAAATGATTTTTGAGGTTAATAGACAAATACACAAGGTTAACAGTCATTGCAAGCACGTCAAGGAGGTCTTCTAGAACCTCCTGACCAGCAGACATTGATGTTTTGTTGAGGCGTTAAGCCTTCGAGCGGGCGTCTCTTTTTTACTTCCCCGCACTTTTCCCTTTTTGGTTTGCGCTTATTTGTAAAGGCTTCGGCATTTTGTGGCTTATATGAATAAATGACTTGGCGGTTATATATATATATATATATATATAAAATATATATATATATATATATATATATATATATATATATATATATATATATATATATATATATATATATAAAACTTACGAAAAAAAAAAAAAAATATATATATATATATATATATATATATATATATATATATATATATATATATATATAAAAAATATATATATATATATATATATATATATATTGTTAATAATAACTTACGTGTGTTATTAACTATATATATATATATATATATATATATATATAGAATCAGGTTACATCATACATCATACAATCAAGAGGCACTTAATTATGCCTATACATCCAACTTAATATTGATAATCACCCTAATAGTGATTATAGCTTGGCTTTCGAATATACGCAAGTTGTACTCCCTCCATACATGCCAGACAGTTGACGCCAATAGAAGGCGAGCCTCTTTGAACCAGATGATCCCACGACTCCTCTTTTTTCTTAGAATCCTAATAATTACCTCCACCGTCTTAACTCCGTCGCAGCTACAACCCAAACGTAAGCACTGCTCCCTCCATATAGGCCAAGTGCCTGTGCATTCAAAGAACAAGTGTTGGATAGTTTCCAACTGGCTATGGCAAAACACACATCCCCCCTCTTCAATATTAATACCAAACCTAATAACCCTATCCTGGTCAGTAATCGACCAAGACGCAACTTGTACATA